>CM070074.1:88195066-88798316 GCA_036250285.1 Pyrocoelia pectoralis | reverse complement strand
CTTGGAATAGGAAAGCCTGCAAATCGGCAATTGTGGAGATATTTCAGATGTAGTTGCAGATTTGCATTCCTCATGTTTAGGGCGTCAGTGTGCGAAAAGTTCGTCCAATTGCTGCAATAATAAATTTTTTGCACCGGTATATACCAAAAACGTTGGAATCTACCTCTTGGAATAGAAAAGCTGGCTGCAATCTCCAGTTGTGGAGATATTTCAGATGTAGTTGCAGATTTTGCATTCCTCATTTTTGGCGCTCAGTGTGCGAAAAGTTCGTCCAATGCTGCAAATAATAAATTTTTTGGCACCGTTATACCCAAAACGTTGGAAATCTACCTCTTGGATTAGGAAAAGCTGCCTCTGCAAATCGGCAATTGGTGGAGATATTTCAGATGTAGTTGCAGATTTGCATTCCTCAGTTTAGGCGCGGTCAGTGTGCGAAAGTTCGTCCAATTGCTGCAAAATAAAATTTTTGGCACCGGTATATACCCAAAAACGTTGGAAATCTACCTCTTGGAATAGGAAAAGCGCTGCAAATCGGCAATTGTGGAGATATTTCAGATGTAGTTGCAGATTTGCATTCCTCATGTTTAGGCGCGTCAGTGTGCGAAAAGTTCGTCCAATTGCTGCAAATAATAAATTTTTTTGGCACGGTATATACCCAAAAACGTTGGAAATCTACCTCTTGGAATAGGAAAAGCTGCTGCAAATCGGCAATTGTGTGGATATTTCAGAGTTTGCAGATTTGCATTCCTCATGTTTAGCGCGTCAGTGTGCGAAAAGTTCGTCCAATTGCTGCAAATAATAAATTTTTTGCACCGGTATTACCCAAAAACGTTGGAATCTACCTCTTGGAATAGGAAAAGCTGCTGCAAATCGGCAATTGTGGAGATATTTCAGATGTAGTTGCAGATTTGCATTCCTCATGTTTAGGCGCGTCAGTGTGCGAAAAGTTCGTCCAATTGCTGCAAATAATAAATTTTTGCACCGGTATATACCCAAAAACGTTGGAAATCTACCTCTTGGAATAGGAAAAGCTGCTGCAAATCGGCAATTGTGGAGATATTTCAGATGTAGTTGCAGATTTGCATTCCTCATGTTTAGGCGCGTCAGTGTGCGAAAAGTTCGTCCAATTGCTGCAAATAATAAATTTTTGGCACCCAAAAACGTTGGAAATCTACCTCTTGGAATAGGAAAAGCTGCTGCAAATCGGCAATTGTGGAGATATTTCAGATGTAGTTGCAGATTTGCATTCCTCATGTTTAGGCGCGTCAGTGTGCGAAAAGTTCGTCCAATTGCTGCAAATAATAAATTTTTGCACCGGTATATTCCCAAAAACGTTGGAAATCAACCTCTTGGAATAGGAAAAGCTGCTGCAAATCGGCAATTGTGGAGATATTTCAGATGTAGTTGCAGATTTGCATTCCTCATGTTTAGGCGCGTCAGTGTGCGAAAAGTTCGTCCAATTGCTGCAAATAATAAATTTTTTGCACCGGTATATACCCAAAAACGTTGGAAATCAACCTCTTGGAATAGGAAAAGCTGCTGCAAATCGGCAATTGTGGAGATATTTCAGATGTAGTTGCAGATTTGCATTCCTCATGTTTAGGCGCGTCAGTGTGCGAAAAGTTCGTCCAATTGCTGCAAATAATAAATTTTTTGCACCGGTATATACCCAAAAACGTTGGAAATCTACCTCTTGGAATAGGAAAAGCTGCTGCAAATCGGCAATTGTGGAGATATTTCAGATGTAGTTGCAGATTTGCATTCCTCATGTTTAGGCGCGTCAGTGTGCGAAAAGTTCGTCCAATTGCTGCAAATAATAAATTTTTTGCACCGGTATATACCCAAAAACGTTGGAAATCTACCTCTTGGAATAGGAAAAGCTGCTGCAAATCGGCAATTGTGGAGATATTTCAGATGTAGTTGCAGATTTGCATTCCTCATGTTTAGGCGCGTCAGTGTGCGAAAAGTTCGTCCAATTGCTGCAAATAATAAATTTTTTGCACCGGTATATACCCAAAAACGTTGGAAATCTACCTCTTGGAATAGGAAAAGCTGCTGCAAATCGGCAATTGTGGAGATATTTCAGATGTAGTTGCAGATTTGCATTCCTCATGTTTAGGCGCGTCAGTGTGCGAAAAGTTCGTCCAATTGCTGCAAATAATAAATTTTTGGCACCGGTATATACCCAAAAACGTTGGAAATCTACCTCTTGGAATAGGAAAAGCTGCTGCAAATCGGCAATTGTGGAGATATTTCAGATGTAGTTGCAGATTTGCATTCCTCATGTTTAGGCGCGTCAGTGTGCGAAAAGTTCGTCCAATTGCTGCAAATAATAAATTTTTGGCACCGGTATATACCCAAAAACGTTGGAAATCTACCTCTTGGAATAGGAAAAGCTGCTGCAAATCGGCAATTGTGGAGATATTTCAGATGTAGTTGCAGATTTGCATTCCTCATGTTTAGGCGCGTCAGTGTGCGAAAAGTTCGTCCAATTGCTGCAAATAATAAATTTTTTGCACCGGTATATACCCAAAAACGTTGGAAATCTACCTCTTGGAATAGGAAAAGCTGCTGCAAATCGGCAATTGTGGAGATATTTCAGATGTAGTTGCAGATTTGCATTCCTCATGTTTAGGCGCGTCAGTGTGCGAAAAGTTCGTCCAATTGCTGCAAATAATAAATTTTTTGCACCGGTATATACCCAAAAACGTTGGAAATCTACCTCTTGAATAGGAAAAGCTGCTGCAAATCGGCAATTGTGGAGATATTTCAGATGTAGTTGCAGATTTGCATTCCTCATGTTTAGGCGCGTCAGTGTGCGAAAAGTTCGTCCAATTGCTGCAAATAATAAATTTTTTGCACCGGTATATACCCAAAAACGTTGGAAATCTACCTCTTGGAATAGGAAAAGCTGCTGCAAATCGGCAATTGTGGAGATATTTCAGATGTAGTTGCAGATTTGCATTCCTCATGTTTAGGCGCGTCAGTGTGCGAAAAGTTCGTCCAATTGCTGCAAATAATAAATTTTTGGCACCGGTATATACCCAAAAACGTTGGAAATCTACCTCTTGGAATAGGAAAAGCTGCTGCAAATCGGCAATTGTGGAGATATTTCAGATGTAGTTGCAGATTTGCATTCCTCATGTTTAGGCGCGTCAGTGTGCGAAAAGTTCGTCCAATTGCTGCAAATAATAAATTTTTTGCACCGGTATATACCCAAAAACGTTGGAAATCTACCTCTTGGAATAGGAAAAGCTGCTGCAAATCGGCAATTGTGGAGATATTTCAGATGTAGTTGCAGATTTGCATTCCTCATGTTTAGGCGCGTCAGTGTGCGAAAAGTTCGTCCAATTGCTGCAAATAATAAATTTTTTGCACCGGTATATACCCAAAAACGTTGGAAATCAACCTCTTGGAATAGGAAAAGCTGCTGCAAATCGGCAATTGTGGAGATATTTCAGATGTAGTTGCAGATTTGCATTCCTCATGTTTAGGCGCGTCAGTGTGCGAAAAGTTCGTCCAATTGCTGCAAATAATAAATTTTTTGCACCGGTATATACCCAAAAACGTTGGAAATCTACCTCTTGGAATAGGAAAAGCTGCTGCAAATCGGCAATTGTGGAGATATTTCAGATGTAGTTGCAGATTTGCATTCCTCATGTTTAGGCGCGTCAGTGTGCGAAAAGTTCGTCCAATTGCTGCAAATAATAAATTTTTGCACCGGTATATACCCAAAAACGTTGGAAATCTACCTCTTGGAATAGGAAAAGCTGCTGCAAATCGGCAATTGTGGAGATATTTCAGATGTAGTTGCAGATTTGCATTCCTCATGTTTAGGCGCGTCAGTGTGCGAAAAGTTCGTCCAATTGCTGCAAATAATAAATTTTTTGCACCGGTATATACCCAAAAACGTTGGAAATCTACCTCTTGGAATAGGAAAAGCTGCTGCAAATCGGCAATTGTGGAGATATTTCAGATGTAGTTGCAGATTTGCATTCCTCATGTTTAGGCGCGTCAGTGTGCGAAAAGTTCGTCCAATTGCTGCAAATAATAAATTTTTGGCACCGGTATATACCCAAAAACGTTGGAAATCTACCTCTTGGAATAGGAAAAGCTGCTGCAAATCGGCAATTGTGGAGATATTTCAGATGTAGTTGCAGATTTGCATTCCTCATGTTTAGGCGCGTCAGTGTGCGAAAAGTTCGTCCAATTGCTGCAAATAATAAATTTTTTGCACCGGTATATACCCAAAAACGTTGGAAATCTACCTCTTGGAATAGGAAAAGCTGCTGCAAATCGGCAATTGTGGAGATATTTCAGATGTAGTTGCAGATTTGCATTCCTCATGTTTAGGCGCGTCAGTGTGCGAAAAGTTCGTCCAATTGCTGCAAATAATAAATTTTTGGCACCGGTATATACCCAAAAACGTTGGAAATCTACCTCTTGGAATAGGAAAAGCTGCTGCAAATCGGCAATTGTGGAGATATTTCAGATGTAGTTGCAGATTTGCATTCCTCATGTTTAGGCGCGTCAGTGTGCGAAAAGTTCGTCCAATTGCTGCAAATAATAAATTTTTTGCACCGGTATATACCCAAAAACGTTGGAAATCTACCTCTTGGAATAGGAAAAGCTGCTGCAAATCGGCAATTGTGGAGATATTTCAGATGTAGTTGCAGATTTGCATTCCTCATGTTTAGGCGCGTCAGTGTGCGAAAAGTTCGTCCAATTGCTGCAAATAATAAATTTTTTGCACCGGTATATACCCAAAAACGTTGGAAATCTACCTCTTGGAATAGGAAAAGCTGCTGCAAATCGGCAATTGTGGAGATATTTCAGATGTAGTTGCAGATTTGCATTCCTCATGTTTAGGCGCGTCAGTGTGCGAAAAGTTCGTCCAATTGCTGCAAATAATAAATTTTTTGCACCGGTATATACCCAAAAACGTTGGAAATCTACCTCTTGGAATAGGAAAAGCTGCTGCAAATCGGCAATTGTGGAGATATTTCAGATGTAGTTGCAGATTTGCATTCCTCATGTTTAGGCGCGTCAGTGTGCGAAAAGTTCGTCCAATTGCTGCAAATAATAAATTTTTTGCACCGGTATATACCCAAAAACGTTGGAAATCTACCTCTTGGAATAGGAAAAGCTGCTGCAAATCGGCAATTGTGGAGATATTTCAGATGTAGTTGCAGATTTGCATTCCTCATGTTTAGGCGCGTCAGTGTGCGAAAAGTTCGTCCAATTGCTGCAAATAATAAATTTTTGCACCGGTATATACCCAAAAACGTTGGAAATCTACCTCTTGGAATAGGAAAAGCTGCTGCAAATCGGCAATTGTGGAGATATTTCAGATGTAGTTGCAGATTTGCATTCCTCATGTTTAGGCGCGTCAGTGTGCGAAAAGTTCGTCCAATTGCTGCAAATAATAAATTTTTGGCACCGGTATATACCCAAAAACGTTGGAAATCTACCTCTTGGAATAGGAAAAGCTGCTGCAAATCGGCAATTGTGGAGATATTTCAGATGTAGTTGCAGATTTGCATTCCTCATGTTTAGGCGCGTCAGTGTGCGAAAAGTTCGTCCAATTGCTGCAAATAATAAATTTTTTGCACCGGTATATACCCAAAAACGTTGGAAATCTACCTCTTGGAATAGGAAAAGCTGCTGCAAATCGGCAATTGTGGAGATATTTCAGATGTAGTTGCAGATTTGCATTCCTCATGTTTAGGCGCGTCAGTGTGCGAAAAGTTCGTCCAATTGCTGCAAATAATAAATTTTTGGCACCGGTATATACCCAAAAACGTTGGAAATCTACCTCTTGGAATAGGAAAAGCTGCTGCAAATCGGCAATTGTGGAGATATTTCAGATGTAGTTGCAGATTTGCATTCCTCATGTTTAGGCGCGTCAGTGTGCGAAAAGTTCGTCCAATTGCTGCAAATAATAAATTTTTGGCACCGGTATATACCCAAAAACGTTGGAAATCTACCTCTTGGAATAGGAAAAGCTGCTGCAAATCGGCAATTGTGGAGATATTTCAGATGTAGTTGCAGATTTGCATTCCTCATGTTTAGGCGCGTCAGTGTGCGAAAAGTTCGTCCAATTGCTGCAAATAATAAATTTTTGGCACCGGTATATACCCAAAAACGTTGGAAATCTACCTCTTGGAATAGGAAAAGCTGCTGCAAATCGGCAATTGTGGAGATATTTCAGATGTAGTTGCAGATTTGCATTCCTCATGTTTAGGCGCGTCAGTGTGCGAAAAGTTCGTCCAATTGCTGCAAATAATAAATTTTTTGCACCGGTATATACCCAAAAACGTTGGAAATCTACCTCTTGGAATAGGAAAAGCTGCTGCAAATCGGCAATTGTGGAGATATTTCAGATGTAGTTGCAGATTTGCATTCCTCATGTTTAGGCGCGTCAGTGTGCGAAAAGTTCGTCCAATTGCTGCAAATAATAAATTTTTTGCACCGGTATATACCCAAAAACGTTGGAAATCTACCTCTTGGAATAGGAAAAGCTGCTGCAAATCGGCAATTGTGGAGATATTTCAGATGTAGTTGCAGATTTGCATTCCTCATGTTTAGGCGCGTCAGTGTGCGAAAAGTTCGTCCAATTGCTGCAAATAATAAATTTTTTGCACCGGTATATACCCAAAAACGTTGGAAATCTACCTCTTGGAATAGGAAAAGCTGCTGCAAATCGGCAATTGTGGAGATATTTCAGATGTAGTTGCAGATTTGCATTCCTCATGTTTAGGCGCGTCAGTGTGCGAAAAGTTCGTCCAATTGCTGCAAATAATAAATTTTTTGCACCGGTATATACCCAAAAACGTTGGAAATCTACCTCTTGGAATAGGAAAAGCTGCTGCAAATCGGCAATTGTGGAGATATTTCAGATGTAGTTGCAGATTTGCATTCCTCATGTTTAGGCGCGTCAGTGTGCGAAAAGTTCGTCCAATTGCTGCAAATAATAAATTTTTGGCACCGGTATATACCCAAAAACGTTGGAAATCTACCTCTTGGAATAGGAAAAGCTGCTGCAAATCGGCAATTGTGGAGATATTTCAGATGTAGTTGCAGATTTGCATTCCTCATGTTTAGGCGCGTCAGTGTGCGAAAAGTTCGTCCAATTGCTGCAAATAATAAATTTTTTGCACCGGTATATACCCAAAAACGTTGGAAATCTACCTCTTGGAATAGGAAAAGCTGCTGCAAATCGGCAATTGTGGAGATATTTCAGATGTAGTTGCAGATTTGCATTCCTCATGTTTAGGCGCGTCAGTGTGCGAAAAGTTCGTCCAATTGCTGCAAATAATAAATTTTTGGCACCGGTATATACCCAAAAACGTTGGAAATCTACCTCTTGGAATAGGAAAAGCTGCTGCAAATCGGCAATTGTGGAGATATTTCAGATGTAGTTGCAGATTTGCATTCCTCATGTTTAGGCGCGTCAGTGTGCGAAAAGTTCGTCCAATTGCTGCAAATAATAAATTTTTGCACCGGTATATACCCAAAAACGTTGGAAATCTACCTCTTGGAATAGGAAAAGCTGCTGCAAATCGGCAATTGTGGAGATATTTCAGATGTAGTTGCAGATTTGCATTCCTCATGTTTAGGCGCGTCAGTGTGCGAAAAGTTCGTCCAATTGCTGCAAATAATAAATTTTTTGCACCGGTATATACCCAAAAACGTTGGAAATCTACCTCTTGGAATAGGAAAAGCTGCTGCAAATCGGCAATTGTGGAGATATTTCAGATGTAGTTGCAGATTTGCATTCCTCATGTTTAGGCGCGTCAGTGTGCGAAAAGTTCGTCCAATTGCTGCAAATAATAAATTTTTGGCACCGGTATATACCCAAAAACGTTGGAAATCTACCTCTTGGAATAGGAAAAGCTGCTGCAAATCGGCAATTGTGGAGATATTTCAGATGTAGTTGCAGATTTGCATTCCTCATGTTTAGGCGCGTCAGTGTGCGAAAAGTTCGTCCAATTGCTGCAAATAATAAATTTTTGG
The DNA here is from genome assembly GCA_036250285.1 of Pyrocoelia pectoralis. Taxonomy (NCBI): domain Eukaryota; kingdom Metazoa; phylum Arthropoda; class Insecta; order Coleoptera; family Lampyridae; genus Pyrocoelia; species Pyrocoelia pectoralis. Next base: position 88,790,300 of record CM070074.1, on the reverse strand, counting down.
CACCGGTATATACCCAAAAACGTTGGAAATCTACCTCTTGGAATAGGAAAAGCTGCTGCAAATCGGCAATTGTGGAGATATTTCAGATGTAGTTGCAGATTTGCATTCCTCATGTTTAGGCGCGTCAGTGTGCGAAAAGTTCGTCCAATTGCTGCAAATAATAAATTTTTGGCACCGGTATATACCCAAAAACGTTGGAAATCTACCTCTTGGAATAGGAAAAGCTGCTGCAAATCGGCAATTGTGGAGATATTTCAGATGTAGTTGCAGATTTGCATTCCTCATGTTTAGGCGCGTCAGTGTGCGAAAAGTTCGTCCAATTGCTGCAAATAATAAATTTTTGGCACCGGTATATACCCAAAAACGTTGGAAATCTACCTCTTGGAATAGGAAAAGCTGCTGCAAATCGGCAATTGTGGAGATATTTCAGATGTAGTTGCAGATTTGCATTCCTCATGTTTAGGCGCGTCAGTGTGCGAAAAGTTCGTCCAATTGCTGCAAATAATAAATTTTTTGCACCGGTATATACCCAAAAACGTTGGAAATCTACCTCTTGGAATAGGAAAAGCTGCTGCAAATCGGCAATTGTGGAGATATTTCAGATGTAGTTGCAGATTTGCATTCCTCATGTTTAGGCGCGTCAGTGTGCGAAAAGTTCGTCCAATTGCTGCAAATAATAAATTTTTGGCACCGGTATATACCCAAAAACGTTGGAAATCTACCTCTTGGAATAGGAAAAGCTGCTGCAAATCGGCAATTGTGGAGATATTTCAGATGTAGTTGCAGATTTGCATTCCTCATGTTTAGGCGCGTCAGTGTGCGAAAAGTTCGTCCAATTGCTGCAAATAATAAATTTTTGCACCGGTATATACCCAAAAACGTTGGAAATCTACCTCTTGGAATAGGAAAAGCTGCTGCAAATCGGCAATTGTGGAGATATTTCAGATGTAGTTGCAGATTTGCATTCCTCATGTTTAGGCGCGTCAGTGTGCGAAAAGTTCGTCCAATTGCTGCAAATAATAAATTTTTTGCACCGGTATATACCCAAAAACGTTGGAAATCTACCTCTTGGAATAGGAAAAGCTGCTGCAAATCGGCAATTGTGGAGATATTTCAGATGTAGTTGCAGATTTGCATTCCTCATGTTTAGGCGCGTCAGTGTGCGAAAAGTTCGTCCAATTGCTGCAAATAATAAATTTTTGCACCGGTATATACCCAAAAACGTTGGAAATCTACCTCTTGGAATAGGAAAAGCTGCTGCAAATCGGCAATTGTGGAGATATTTCAGATGTAGTTGCAGATTTGCATTCCTCATGTTTAGGCGCGTCAGTGTGCGAAAAGTTCGTCCAATTGCTGCAAATAATAAATTTTTTGCACCGGTATATACCCAAAAACGTTGGAAATCTACCTCTTGGAATAGGAAAAGCTGCTGCAAATCGGCAATTGTGGAGATATTTCAGATGTAGTTGCAGATTTGCATTCCTCATGTTTAGGCGCGTCAGTGTGCGAAAAGTTCGTCCAATTGCTGCAAATAATAAATTTTTTGCACCGGTATATACCCAAAAACGTTGGAAATCTACCTCTTGGAATAGGAAAAGCTGCTGCAAATCGGCAATTGTGGAGATATTTCAGATGTAGTTGCAGATTTGCATTCCTCATGTTTAGGCGCGTCAGTGTGCGAAAAGTTCGTCCAATTGCTGCAAATAATAAATTTTTTGCACCGGTATACCCAAAAACGTTGGAAATCTACCTCTTGGAATAGGAAAAGCTGCTGCAAATCGGCAATTGTGGAGATATTTCAGATGTAGTTGCAGATTTGCATTCCTCATGTTTAGGCGCGTCAGTGTGCGAAAAGTTCGTCCAATTGCTGCAAATAATAAATTTTTGGCACCGGTATATACCCAAAAACGTTGGAAATCTACCTCTTGAATAGGAAAAGCTGCTGCAAATCGGCAATTGTGGAGATATTTCAGATGTAGTTGCAGATTTGCATTCCTCATGTTTAGGCGCGTCAGTGTGCGAAAAGTTCGTCCAATTGCTGCAAATAATAAATTTTTGGCACCGGTATATACCCAAAAACGTTGGAAATCTACCTCTTGGAATAGGAAAAGCTGCTGCAAATCGGCAATTGTGGAGATATTTCAGATGTAGTTGCAGATTTGCATTCCTCATGTTTAGGCGCGTCAGTGTGCGAAAAGTTCGTCCAATTGCTGCAAATAATAAATTTTTTGCACCGGTATATACCCAAAAACGTTGGAAATCTACCTCTTGGAATAGGAAAAGCTGCTGCAAATCGGCAATTGTGGAGATATTTCAGATGTAGTTGCAGATTTGCATTCCTCATGTTTAGGCGCGTCAGTGTGCGAAAAGTTCGTCCAATTGCTGCAAATAATAAATTTTTGGCACCGGTATATACCCAAAACGTTGGAAATCTACCTCTAGGAATAGGAAAAGCTGCTGCAAATCGGCAATTGTGGAGATATTTCAGATGTAGTTGCAGATTTGCATTCCTCATGTTTAGGCGCGTCAGTGTGCGAAAAGTTCGTCCAATTGCTGCAAATAATAAATTTTTTGCACCGGTATATACCCAAAAACGTTGGAAATCAACCTCTTGGAATAGGAAAAGCTGCTGCAAATCGCCAATTGTGGAGATATTTCAGATGTATTGCATTCCTCATGTTTAGGCGCGTCAGTGTGCGAAAAGTTCGTCCAATTGCTGCAAATAATAAATTTTTTGCACCGGTATATACCCAAAAACGTTGGAAATCAACCTCTTGGAATAGGAAAAGCTGCTGCAAATCGGTAATTGTGGAGATATTTCAGATGTAGTTGCAGATTTGCATTCCTCATGTTTAGGCGCGTCAGTGTGCGAAAAGTTCGTCCAATTGCTGCAAATAATAAATTTTTTGCACCGGTATATACCCAAAAACGTTGGAAATCTACCTCTTGGAATAGGAAAAGCTGCTGCAAATCGGCAATTGTGGAGATATTTCAGATGTAGTTGCAGATTTGCATTCCTCATGTTTAGGCGCGTCAGTGTGCGAAAAGTTCGTCCAATTGCTGCAAATAATAAATTTTTTGCACCGGTATATACCCAAAAACGTTGGAAATCTACCTCTTGGAATAGGAAAAGCTGCTGCAAATCGGCAATTGTGGAGATATTTCAGATGTAGTTGCAGATTTGCATTCCTCATGTTTAGGCGCGTCAGTGTGCGAAAAGTTCGTCCAATTGCTGCAAATAATAAATTTTTGGCACCGGTATATACCCAAAAACGTTGGAAATCTACCTCTTGGAATAGGAAAAGCTGCTGCAAATCGGCAATTGTGGAGATATTTCAGATGTAGTTGCAGATTTGCATTCCTCATGTTTAGGCGCGTCAGTGTGCGAAAAGTTCGTCCAATTGCTGCAAATAATAAATTTTTGCACCGGTATATACCCAAAAACGTTGGAAATCTACCTCTTGGAATAGGAAAAGCTGCTGCAAATCGGCAATTGTGGAGATATTTCAGATGTAGTTGCAGATTTGCATTCCTCATGTTTAGGCGCGTCAGTGTGCGAAAAGTTCGTCCAATTGCTGCAAATAATAAATTTTTGGCACCGGTATATACCCAAAAACGTTGGAAATCTACCTCTTGGAATAGGAAAAGCTGCTGCAAATCGGCAATTGTGGAGATATTGCAGATGTAGTTGCAGATTTGCATTCCTCATGTTTAGGCGCGTCAGTGTGCGAAAAGTTCGTCCAATTGCTGCAAATAATAAATTTTTGGCACCGGTATATACCCAAAAACGTTGGAAATCTACCTCTTGGAATAGGAAAAGCTGCTGCAAATCGGCAATTGTGGAGATATTTCAGATGTAGTTGCAGATTTGCATTCCTCATGTTTAGGCGCGTCAGTGTGCGAAAAGTTCGTCCAATTGCTGCAAATAATAAATTTTTTGCACCGGTATTAACGCAAAAACGTTGGAAATCAACCTCTTGGAATAGGAAAAGCTGCTGCAAATCGGCAATTGTGGAGATATTTCAGATGTAGTTGCAGATTTGCATTCCTCATGTTTAGGCGCGTCAGTGTGCGAAAAGTTCGTCCAATTGCTGCAAATAATAAATTTTTGGCACCGGTATATACCCAAAAACGTTGGAAATCTACCTCTTGGAATAGGAAAAGCTGCTGCAAATCGGCAATTGTGGAGATATAGTTGCAGATTTGCATTCCTCATGTTTAGGCGCGTCAGTGTGCGAAAAGTTCGTCCAATTGCTGCAAATAATAAATTTTTGGCACCGGTATATACCCAAAAACGTTGGAAATCTACCTCTTGGAATAGGAAAAGCTGCTGCAAATCGGAAATTGTGGAGATATTTCAGATGTAGTTGCAGATTTGCATTCCTCATGTTTAGGCGCGTCAGTGTGCGAAAAGTTCGTCCAATTGCTGCAAATAATAAATTTTTTGCACCGGTATTAACCCAAAAACGTTGGAAATCTACCTCTTGGAATAGGAAAAGCTGCTGCAAATCGGTAATTGTGGAGATATTTCAGATGTAGTTGCAGATTTGCAATCCTCATGTTTAGGCGCGTCAGTGTGCGAAAAGTTCGTCCAATTGCTGCAAATAATAAATTTTTGGCACCGGTATATACCCAAAAACGTTGGAAATCTACCTCTTGAAATAGGAAAAGCTGCTGCAAATCGGCAATTGTGGAGATATTTCAGATGTAGTTGCAGATTTGCATTCCTCATGTTTAGGCGCGTCAGTGTGCGAAAAGTTCGTCCAATTGCTGCAAATAATAAATTTTTGGCACCGGTATATACCCAAAAACGTTGGAAATCTACCTCTTGGAATAGGAAAAGCTGCTGCAAATCGGCAATTGTGGAGATATAGTTGCAGATTTGCATTCCTCATGTTTAGGCGCGTCAGTGTGCGAAAAGTTCGTCCAATTGCTGCAAATAATAAATTTTTGGCACCGGTATATACCCAAAAACGTTGGAAATCTACCTCTTGGAATAGGAAAAGCTGCTGCAAATCGGAAATTGTGGAGATATTTCAGATGTAGTTGCAGATTTGCATTCCTCATGTTTAGGCGCGTCAGTGTGCGAAAAGTTCGTCCAATTGCTGCAAATAATAAATTTTTTGCACCGGTATATACCCAAAAACGTTGGAAATCTACCTCTTGGAATAGGAAAAGCTGCTGCAAATCGGTAATTGTGGAGATATTTCAGATGTAGTTGCAGATTTGCATTCCTCATGTTTAGGCGCGTCAGTGTGCGAAAAGTTCGTCCAATTGCTGCAAATAATAAATTTTTGGCACCGGTATATACCCAAAAACGTTGGAAATCTACCTCTTGGAATAGGAAAAGCTGCTGCAAATCGGCAATTGTGGAGATATTTCAGATGTAGTTGCAGATTTGCATTCCTCATGTTTAGGCGCGTCAGTGTGCGAAAAGTTCGTCCAATTGCTGCAAATAATAAATTTTTGGCACCGGTATATACCCAAAAACGTTGGAAATCTACCTCTTGGAATAGGAAAAGCTGCTGCAAATCGGCAATTGTGGAGATATAGTTGCAGATTTGCATTCCTCATGTTTAGGCGCGTCAGTGTGCGAAAAGTTCGTCCAATTGCTTCAAATAATAAATTTTTTGCACCGGTATATACCCAAAAACGTTGGAAATCAACCTCTTGGAATAGGAAAAGCTGCTGCAAATCGGCAATTGTGGAGATATTTCAGATGTAGTTGCAGATTTGCATTCCTCATGTTTAGGTGCGTCAGTGTGCGAAAAGTTCGTCCAATTGCTGCAAATAATAAATTTTTTGCACCGGTATATACCCAAAAACGTTGGAAATCTACCTCTTGGAATAGGAAAAGCTGCTGCAAATCGGCAATTGTGGAGATATTTCAGATGTAGTTGCAGATTTGCATTCCTCATGTTTAGGCGCGTCAGTGTGCGAAAAGTTCGTCCAATTGCTGCAAATAATAAATTTTTTGCACCGGTATATTCCCAAAAACGTTGGAAGTCAACCTCTTGGAATAGGAAAAGCTGCTGCAAATCGGCAATTGTGGAGATATTTCAGATGTAGTTGCAGATTTGCATTCCTCATGTTTAGGCGCGTCAGTGTGCGAAAAGTTCGTCCAATTGCTGCAAATAATAAATTTTTTGCACCGGTATATACCCAAAAACGTTGGAAATCTACCTCTTGGAATAGGAAAAGCTGCTGCAAATCGGCAATTGTGGAGATATTTCAGATGTAGTTGCAGATTTGCATTCCTCATGTTTAGGCGCGTCAGTGTGCGAAAAGTTCGTCCAATTGCTGCAAATAATAAATTTTTGGCACCGGTATATACCCAAAAACGTTGGAAATCTACCTCTTGAATAGGAAAAGCTGCTGCAAATCGGCAATTGTGGAGATATTTCAGATGTAGTTGCAGATTTGCAATCCTCATGTTTAGGCGCATCAGTGTGCGAAAAGTTCGTCCAATTGCTGAAATAATAAATTTTTTGCACCGGTATTAACCCAAAAACGTTGGAAATCTACCTCTTGGAATAGGAAAAGCTGCTGCAAATCGGTAATTGTGGAGATATTTCAGATGTAGTTGCAGATTTGCATTCCTCATGTTTAGGCGCGTCAGTGTGCCATAAGTTCGTCCAATTGCTGTAAATAATAAATTTTTGGCACCGGTATATACCCAAAAACGTTGGAAATCTACCTCTAGGAATAGGAAAAGCTGCTGCAAATCGGCAATTGTGGAGATATTTCAGATGTTGTTGCAGATTTGCATTCCTCATGTTTAGGCGCGTCAGTGTGCGAAAAGTTCGTCCAATTGCTGCAAATAATAAATTTTTTGCACCGGTATATACCCAAAAACGTTGGAAATCAACCTCTTGGAATAGGAAAAGCTGCTGCAAATCGGCAATTGTGGAGATATTTCAGATGTAGTTGCAGATTTGCATTCCTCATGTTTAGGCGCGTCAGTGTGCGAAAAGTTCGTCCAATTGCTGCAAATAATAAATTTTTTGCACCGGTATTAACGCAAAAACGTTGGAAATCAACCTCTTGGAATAGGAAAAGCTGCTGCAAATCGGCAATTGTGGAGATATTTCAGATGTAGTTGCAGATTTGCATTCCTCATGTTTAGGCGCGTCAGTGTGCATGAAATATCTCCACAATTGCCGAATTGCATCAGCTTTTCCTATTCCAAAAGGTAGATTTCCAACGTTTTTGGGTATATACCGGTGGCATATTTACATATCCTCCTATACAACGGCACCAGGGTGCTGAAATCTGTTAGTCTTTGTGGCGTACAATTGAGCTATAAACGCTCACTGATTTAGGCACCTCCGCGAATTGTTTAACTTATTTTAACACTTACAGGTAAATAAAGCAGCCAGAGTAAAATAATATAAACACATGTTGAAATAATTAGTTATTTATTTATTTAAAATATTACTGCGATTGTATGGTATGTACGTCCCCGTAAGTTGAAACCATATGGAAAACTTTTTTATTATTAATTTTAAGGAAAAAAGGTATTCTACATAAAATGTTCGGCATGGTCCAAAACTCAAAATACAACTATCAGATATCAATTTTTTCATTCGTATACGAGGTTTGTCAAAAAATGTGATTTGTGATTGTGAAATGTGCAAGTAAAATACTCCTATTTCGAAAATTGTTATAAAGAAAAGTTGGTCAGAATTGAAAACTACGTTCAGATATGCAATCATATCCATTTGTATTAAAAAATAAGTTCTTATATTTTTTGGAACTTTTCTCTACAATAATTATACATATGTATTTACATTTTAGTTTTATTTTAGAACTATATTTGATGACAAAATGTTACTTAAATCGACATGGTTAAATATTTAAAGCACAGTTTTTAATTCTAAATAACTTTTTTTATAATATGTACTTTTTGATATTGTCAAAAATGAAGGTAGATACTTTACTGTTGCGCAAAATTCATATTTTTTGACCAACTTCGTATAGGTAGGTACGACTGAAAAAAATTAATACCTGATGGTTTCATTTCAAAAGTTTTAGATCATGCAGAACTTTTTAAATCAAGTTTTTTTTCAATACGTGTTTCTACAGAGTATTTTTGTATCCATTTGCATTCGCTTTCATAGTCGTCCGAAAATTTTGTTTTTACTTCCACAGTATATTTATCTTCATTTATAATCGTACTTAACACGATCTTACACGCTGGAGCAACACGATGTGAAAGGGGCTTTATGTTTTAACATATTCCTCCTCCATTGTGGCGTATAAATAACAAACGTGCACTTAACTCTATTAACAACTAGGAACGGAAATATAACTGCCAAACTCTTATACGTATGGTGTACCTATGCATGCGCACGCTTGCAGTGATTTCAGCTCTCGGAGAGGTGCCTAAATCAATGAGCTTTTGTAGCTCAATTGTACGCCACAAAAACTAACAGATTTCAGCACCCTGGTGCCGTTGTATAGGAGGGTATGTAAATATGCATACCGGTGCCAAAAATCTATTATTTGAAGCAATTGGACGAGCTTTTTGTACACTGATGCTTCTAAACATGAGGAATGCAAATCTGTAACTGGATCTGAAATATCTCCACAATCGCCGAATTGCAGCAGCTTTTCCTGTTCCAAGAGGTAGATTTCCATTGTTTTTGTGTACAGTGTGCCGCAAACAATTTTATACAAATGGAGAAAAAGTTTATCTTACATTTATACAAAAAAAATTATTCTTGATAAACAGCTCTGCATGACTTGAAGATCCATAATCAAGTACAAAATTTTTAAAACATTGGCCGGAGTACAGGGAAAATCAAAATTATGATTGGGAGTGAGAGTAAAATACGTTCAAACTGTAGTGGAGAGCAAAATGTTCATTGAAATTGTTAGATATTAAGTAGCAAAAAATTACGCACAAGATTATTTCAATAAACACGTCAGCAATTTTTAGATTAATTCACAGTGTGAACACCGTAAGATCCCGTTAATAAGTGCCTGATTTTGTTTTATTCATTCTTATTAAACACGTTCTGGAAGAGTGCTTTGGAATATCTAATGTCAACAATAATGTTACATCAGTGTGTGTTTGCAATAATTAGAAATTATCATTTTCATGTCTTATTCCTTTATTCGATAAATAATCCAATTAATAATATCTTGTAATTTTTATCTGGGAAAATCAATAATCTGCAAGTGTGCGTAATTTTTTACTACTTAATAACAATTTCTATGAACATTATTTGCTCTCCACCAAGGGCGTACGCAAGGTGAAGCAAGGGGGTGCCAATGCCCCCCCCCGGCCGCAAAACGAATTGTACTAAATATTAAAATTTATTACTGGTCATATAATTTCAGGAGAAATTAAGCAATTCCTGGCCTTTCTTCTAAATAAATAGTATTTGTACCAAAGGGGAATTGTATGATGCTTAAATGTATTGAAAAGGATTGTGGGGTAACAACATAGGCAATAAATATTAAACACGTTTCTAAACAATTTTGTTTTTTGGCCCCCCCCTAGCCAAAAAGCTGCGTACGCCCTTGGACAGTTTGAACGTATTTTACTTTCACTTCAAATCATAATTTTGATTTTCCCTGTACTCCGGCCAATGTTTTAAAAATTTTGTACTTGATTATGGATCTACAAGTAATGCAAAGCTTTTTATCAAGAATAATTTTTTTTGTGAAATGTAAGATAATCTTTTTCTCCATTTGTATAAACCTATTTGCGACACACTGTAGGATGTAGGTACCTACATTAAATTGTACAAAGTCACCATTTTCAATCTAAAATATGTAAGGATTTAGGTACCTACTTATGTTATTATATTAAGGCAAATGAAGTGCCATGTTTATTGTAAAAAATTTTCGGAGAGGTTTCCATTTTAAGAAAATGTATGAACGTAATTAGCAAAGTAGAATTGAAATGAAGAATAATGTAGGTTAAAACCCGTGGGACTTTTTCTACTCTACCGTAATAAAATACTTTGTTCGGGAAAAAAACTGTTTACATCTAGAATCTAGATAGGTATTCTTAAATGCTGTTGATTTAGTTGCGAGAGTAGGTACGTATTATATTTTTTATGAAACCAAAATTAAAAGAAAATGAAATCTGACAATGAAAAATAAGAAATTATAGTTCGCTTGAAAGCAGAGAAAGTGAAATCATATATCATGTTGTTTGCATTTAATCGAGCCGACCTGATGTAACATTTGTAGTAAGCTGGGCTATGAAAGTAAACATGCTGACAAAGTAAATGATGTGGATTTTAATGTGAATCTTCAAATTTCAAGACCCTGTAAGGAAGCGTTTTCGGACCTATGTTTATATAAACTTTTAATTATGAAATACCCCTTTCCGTATGTACGGGGGATTTAGGAACACCCTGTATATACGGCAATGGTAAAGAAAGGGTTAAACAATTGAGTGAAGAGAATAACAAGTCAGCATATTAATATGTAGATGGGTAGGTATATAATACATCAATAGACACAGTTGTGAATAGATACAGTGTAACGGTGTGTCAAGTTATATTAAGTTTTGTAGGTAATATTTTTATTTTACATGCATTTAATTAATAAAATATTTTCAAAATTACACTGCGTTTAACAGAATATCCGCAGCAATGCCAGCATTACGAGTCAACTGTATGTCCACATGAATCTGCTCTTTTCTAAATTGATCTAACAATTTATAAGATGATGGGTAGTGGGAGTTCAATGAAATTGTTGGTAGGTACGTGGAAGATGATCACAACCCTATAATTGTACATATTCCCAACCGCAATAGGAAACCGAGATTCGCCTCTACGATTTAATCCAAGACGTGTTGTCTTCCCAATAATCCACAATGGAATCTAGAGAATGTGGATAACTTTCCAGTATTTCCTCGAACTCCATGGCATTATTGATTGATGTACAACACTAGTTAGTAAAAGTATTAACCATAGGTTTAAAGCCATTCATTGAAATCCTAGGTTTCAGGGCTTCACTCCTCTGGCTTATAAGTTATATTATAAGTAACATTGTAAACAGAAGCGCAACGTTATTACTGTCAAACTTAACAGCTGTCAATTTTAGGTGATACGAAGTTCACCAGGCCATCTAGTATTAAATAAATTCGAAAACATTAGTAATCTTAACTCGTGATTGTCCATCACTGCATCTATTTTTCACACCACATCTACAAGTATCAACGCAAACGTTGATGCATTCTCTTTTGTAATACATAATGTACCTATCTCTAACGGTGCTAAGAATTCAGCTATTTTTTGGACATCACGCAAAAAATGTCTCTAAAGGGATATCCACGTCCTTTCTAGACATTCATGTTTCCCAGATATTTTCATACAACGATAATCCAAAAAAGCCGTACTTTTATTCCCGCGATTTCAATATAAAATGTAAATTCGTCACGTGTCTACTGTCCCGAATGTTCTAAACGAAGTGAATAAGGTACGTTAATGCAAGGTAAACGTTTGAATAATTTAATACGAAAATTCTCATTTAAATGTATGAACGCTGTTTTGATTAAGACTGTCTTCTTTTTCTAAATTAACTTATAACGCTTCCACAATTCCTTTTCTCCGCCATTCAAAAATGAAACATATCTACAGTGTTACGATAAATTTTAAGGATCGTAAAGTGTTACACGTCGATGTGTCTTGAATACTTTTCATTCCACTCTTCCACACACGGCATATATATTGATAAGAATCGTTTTATGATGGTAATAAAGTTTACAGACGATACTAGAAAGATTTAGAAAATATTTACTGTGGCTCAAACGTAAGTTGTACGAATTTATTGATTCGAAAGGCGTTGTGTAACAGCTTCTTTTTCTCAAGAGACTTAAACATATTTACTATACAAGCTCCCTGCATCACAACCGTATCAGTTGTGATGCAGGGAGCTTTATATCTAGTGGAAGCATGGTGCGGAGAAGAGGGTCTGTCGGTTAATCCAACAAAAATGAACCTCATTCTCTTCTCACGAAGAAAAGGGCCGGCAAAGCTAAAAGACATAGCAATGTATGGCACCAAGGTGAAGGTTGTGGGAGAAGGCAAATACTTGGGAATAACGCTTGACCAAGGGCTAACCTTCAAACCGCACCTAGAGAAGACAACGAACAAAGCCACAAAGTCCTTGTGGGCTAGTAGGCGAGCGTTCGGAAGCAAGTGGGGCTTATCTCCAATGATGACCCACTGGATATACACCAGAATGATCAGACCGATCATTACGTATGGCTCACTGGTGTGGTGGCATAAAACCTCCACCCAGACGAACATACAGAAACTTAGCAAGGTGCAGCGTAGGGCTTGCCTTGGAATCACGGGGGCAATGATAACCACCCCTACGGCAGCTATGGAGACCCTCCTGAACTTACCGCCACTAAACCTAGCAATTAGGGCAGAGGCGCTCAGAGGGGCATACCGGCTGAGAGTTAACGGCGAGGAGGGATCGTCAAGGGCGGGGCACTCGCTCATTTTTGACGAAATCTCCAAAGACAAAACCCTTAGTATGAATACTGAGAGGATACCCAAGACAGTTTGTCCCATCAAACTGTTTAAGACAACAATCCCCACTCGGCAAGACTGGGAGAGCAATTCCAGTAAAGCGAAGCTGAATGGAATCGTGTATTACACAGACGGCTCGAAAACCACAAAGGGCACCGGCTCGGGAGTATACGGGAGCAATGGACGGGGCTGCAGAATTTCTGTAAGCCTAGGACAACAAGCGACCGTATTCCAAGCCGAGGTATATGCAATCCTGACGGCAGCTGCTCAACTATTAAAAGAGAACCTTATCAAAAGGAAAATCTTTATAGTGACAGACAGCAAAGCAGCGATTGCAGCAATAGACTCATATGTGGTAAATTCAGGGCTAGTCCTTGAATGCACACAAATGCTAAACGCACTAGGTAGGTGCAACTCAGTCACACTAGTGTGGGCACCTGGGCATGCGGGAATCGCAGGTAACCAGGTTGCTGACGAGCTTGCGAGAATGGCAAGCGCAAAACCATTCATAGGACCCGAACCGGCTTGTGGGATTACTTATAACACAGTCAAAAAGGAGATTCAAGCAATACTCACGAAAGAGCATTGCAGACATTGGTCGAAAATCCCAGGACAGAGTCATTCCAAGATCTTCCTGGAAACCCCAAACGGGGACCTAGCTACGTCCATCTTAAAGTTAAGCAGGACGAAGATAAAACTTGCGACAGAAATGGTCACTGGCCACTGTCGCATGAACAAACACCTGCACAACATGGGACTGACTGAAAGCCCGACGTGCAGGGGTTGTGGTGAGGCAGATGAAACGCCCTATCACGTCATTTGCCAATGTGAGGCATTCATAAAGGCAAGGGAACTCCTACTTGGAAATGAAAAAATTACACAAGAGGAAGTAACGAAGATTCGCCCTACTAAAATCCTGGACTTTGTGAAAGATACAGGCATTCTTGAAGGGTAGACAACACCGGGGAGCACAATAGACCAAAAGGTCGCAGTGCGGGAACCTATTGGGACCACCCCCAGAGAGAATAATAATAATAATACAAGCAACAAATTTTCTGTTTGCAAATTTAAAAACACGTTTTCTCTTCAATTTACGTGCATCGTGATGTTGCAATGCTCTAATGGAAGAAATTGGTTTGGGCAGAATGAATTAATAAGGATAGTTACATTACGAGGACTATAAATTGCTAGTAATAGTAGTAAGCGAATGTTGTCATTCAAAGTCAAAATAATTACATTGTGTGAACCCTTCACTTGCGATTGTATCATGAAGTTTTGTGATTATGACAAATAAGAAGTTTAAACTTATTGCAAGTAAGTACACAATGCTTATCCTATTATTCCATTAATCATTGTAGCGTAACCAAATTAGCAATGTAAATATTTTGGTTGTGCAGTTATAGGATAAATAAAAAAAAAGCTTTCTAATGACCTCAATAAAATGCGTGTCTATGTGTCTGCACGTTGGTCGATGTTACAGGGTTTAGAAAGCTGGAAGTGGTGTCATCTTATAGGGAATTCTTTACTGTAAATAAGTAAGGTAGTGGAGGTGGAATCTAGCGTAATCTCAAAATAGGGTAAACCAATATTATAGTGAAAGAACAAAATCCTAAGGGCACATAAAACCTTCCCCACGTAATTTCTTTAATATACAGGGTGATTCACGACTATTCCCTCGGTCTCTTGTGCCTAAAGGGTACAAGATATCAGCTTCATTTTTTGGTGACATATGTAAATTGATAACGACTATTTTTTAAAATTATTTTCACTTATACAGGATGCTTCACAAAATTGTAATATATCAAAGTTAGGTTTTTTTAAATGCAACCCCCTGTATTTTATTACATTTTTAGATTATACGTTAAAAACTAAGGTAACTTTATTAAACGTTCCCTATACCTATCGCTTACCAATTTTGAGAAAATTGTAATTTTAAGAAAAATATTCAATTTAAACAACCCCTAATGACACGGAAACCACTTACTTTTAGTAACACAAATTTATATCGATTTATCTTGACCTTTAAGGCTTTTATTTGCACTACGTAGGATTTCGATTTTTTGTACAGGGTGTTTAGAAAAAGGATTCATATTTTATATTTTTCAAACATCAAAAACTCACTTAACTTAAATGGAACACCCTGTATGTTTTTATTCTATGTTGAATAACTTTTCGTTTTCTATCAAAAACTATGAGTAATTGATATGTCTAAAATCAATGATTAAAAAGTTATTAAGATTTTTCTCTAAAATTTGTATGGAAATGGTTTTGTTTGCATTCTAGTAGCCCATGATTTTTTTTATTGTACGTAGTTGATAATTAGATATGTGATCAAACCTTAATTAAAAATGAAATTAAAGCAATGGAAAAAATACTGTTGTAAATGCCATTTTTTCCTATGCATAACCGCACTCCTTTTCAAGAGATCTTCTAACGTTATGGTGTTATAGTAGCAAACGCATCCTTTATTCTATTCTTCATGTCATCAGCAGTGGTAGGTGGAGTGTTGTAAACTAAATTTTTAATGATAATAATAATAATAATAATATCTAAACAAACTTCATCAATAAGACTCGAAAGTGTTGTACTAAAATCCGTAAAAATTTTACTCCGTTCAAGTTTCCATCAAAAAATTAAAATTCTCCCAAATACATTGAGGCTCCACTGGTTTTGGCGGTCAGCAGTGCGATACAGGTGACGATTTAGTAATGAAAGTTATGTCGGTTTACCAAGCCGTTATGTTGTGGAAAGTGGATTCGTCGGTAAATAAAACATATTTAAAGAATTCATTTTCGTCTCCAACTTTTTCGAGACTCCATAAACAAAAATTCAACCTTCGTTGAAAGCCTCGTCCATATAAATTCTGGTGAAGTTGAATGTGATAAGAATGGTGTTTATGTTTTTTTCAAAAATATTTAGATAGACAATTCCTCAATAAATGGATTGGAAGGAGGGGTCCACAACACTCCACCTACCACTGCTGATGACATAAAGATTACAATAAAGGATGCGTTTGCTACTATAACACCAGATATCCTGAGAAACGTTAGATCTTTTGAAAATCGAGTGCGGTTGTGCATAGAAGAAAATGGTCATCATATTGAGCATTTAATACACCATTTTTTTCCATAAATGATTACTTCTTGTTATTAATTTCATTTTTAAGTTATGATCCCATATCTAATTAACAACTACAATAAAAAAATCATGGCCTACTAGAATGCAAACAAAACAATTTCCAAAGAAATTTTAGAGAAAAATGTTAATAACTTTTTAATCGTTGATTTTAGACATATCAATTACTCATAGTTTTTGATAGAAAATAAAAAGTTATTCAACATAGAATAAAAACATACAGGGTGTTCCATTTAAGTTAAGTGAGTTTTTGATGTTTGAAAAATATAAAATATGAATCCTTTTTCTAAACACCCTGTACAAAGAATCGAAATCCTACGTAGTGCAAATAAAAGCCTTAAAGGTCAAGATAAATTAATATAAATTTGTGTTACTAAAAGTGAGTGGTTTCCGTGTTATTAGGGGTTGTTTAAATTGAATATTTTTCTTAAAATCACAATTTTCTCAAAATTGGTAAGTGATAGGTATAGGGAACGTTTAATAAAGTTACCTTAGTTTTTAACGTATAATCTAAAAATGTAATAAAATACAGGGGGTTTCATTTAAAAAAACCTAACTTTGATATATTACAATTTTGTGAAGCATCCTGTATAAGTGAAAATAATTTTAAAAAATAGTCGTTATCAATTTACATATGTCACCGAAAAATGAAGCTGATGTCTTGTACCCTTTAGGCATAAGAGACCGAGGGAAAAGTCGTGAATCACCCTGTATAACAATAATTTATTTTAAAGAACTTGCGACATGTTTCCGTAAATGAACATTACCATCTTCAGGCGACAACAACGATAGTGAGTATCAGTAATAGCATTAAATTGTAAAATACTTACATATAAAAAGTGCACTCATACACATAGGCGTCATTCGGAGGTGGCAAGGGGTGGCAGTTGCCACCCCAGAATTGACGAGTCCAGCACAACTTGAAAATAAGTTAAAATTTAATTAATAGAATATTTCAAATTTAAAACATTTCACCAATATTAAACACATAAATAAAAACAAAACAAATCACATTCGGGAATGTTCCCAAAATCGATGCAGCGTTTCCTCTTTGTATCGCTATAGAAAATCTTTGTTTCAAGTAAAGTTTAGATCTGGGCTCTCTTGTGGTGGAACAAATCTTGTTTCCAAGATTGTCAATGAATCTTAAAGCTTCTTCACACCAGAGACCTAAAGTTTCCACTGCTAAAGGAACGAAATAAATTTCTGATTAATTCTCAAATTCCAAATTTCACCCCCAACTGCAACCCCTTTTTTGGGAGTGGAAAGGGGGAGAAAAACGATCTTTTTTTACTTTTTTTCATCTCTCTAGCTCTACAAACAATACAAAGAAAGTTCTGTAAATATGTATAGGTATTTCAAAATGTATAAGGAGTATCCCATTAGACGATACGACCATGATCAATTGTCATCAATCAATAATCTTGAATCTTCGTATGGTAAAAATAAGCCTCTCTTAAAGAGAGGTTCATAAATCAACGTATGATGTGTTCAAAAACCAATTGAACGTTTTAAAATCAAATGAATAATCGATAGAACTATGCACTGGATGCTAGGCGCTTTGCGTATAAGGTTTTTTTTTTAATCTATTTATGGTTTTGGCGCCCCCTGCCGTGAAAAACGCAAGGGTGATCCTGATCAGAAATAGGGAATATGAAGAGTTTAAAGTAACGAGAACGCACGGCGCGCGGCGATTGGAGAGAATATGAGCCCAGACGCAATGAATATGTAAAAGTGTTGTTAAAAGGAGAGAAGATACTAGGCATATAATAAGGAGAAGATAAATGAATGTAGCGATTGATAACTAAACAAATGTGGAAAAGCTTTAAAGAAGTTAGTAGATGAGAGACAACGCGCAATGATTGATGAAATTATAGACGATGGGGAAGTAGTGCAAGTTGAACAACACGTCGTGGTGCAGCTAAATTATGTTTATGTCAAAAGCATAAACGAAATCGTCGATAATATTTCGGATGGAGGAAATTTTGATACAGGAATAGAATTTCAAGGCGACAGATTCACTAGTTTTGATCAGGTCACCGTGGAGGAACTGGACGGAGTGGTGGTGATGAGGTTGTCAAAAACTGATGGTGCACACAACATTAATGTAAGGAGGCTGAAAGATTGCTATGATGTGAAAAATGTGAAGACAATACGTAGGTACCTTCTTGAGTTTATAGAAAGCCAAAATGAAATTAAAAAAATAGTAATCCAAATCTTGATTGAGATCACGCAATAGTTAGGAGAATAGTAGAAGATAATTTTAAAAATAACTGCGCAAAAAAGTTAAATATTACTCGGTTCCTGACCTTATGCGCTAGGTACCAGTAGTGAAAAATACTCACTCAGTCTGCACGCTTGTGGAAACAATTTATTTACTTATCAAATCATCGACGGTATTAGCTTTAAGTGTTCGACAAGTAGTTTTAAAACTTATCAGAGTTCGAAAACTTTGTCATGAAGTGGCACCGTGGTTTTAACAAATAAATTATTGACGCTATTAGGAACCAAGTTAGCAAAAGGTGCATCGTTAATAAGAGCAACAGATGAGGATGATTTAATTCAGCACGAGTATCTCTTTTAGCGAACTCTAAGCTATTCTAAAAGCCTCGTCGTTCATAAATTTAATCCTCCTTTCTTCGTACTTAATTGGACCAGTGTAAGTATAAAGTATAATAAAGGGGCAGCAAGCGAAGGCTCACAAGAAATGTACCCGATTGCGGTAGGTACCAACAAACATGATAAAATACTGTGTGACAATAGTAAGAATAATATGGCAATTAGAATCACACACGAGTGTACAAAACAGTAGAGACAGAATCAATCAAAGTTATTGCAAGAACAATTCCCATATAACTATTAGCAGAAGGGTGGATCAGCGCTGTAAGGGAAACACTAACGGGAGAATAATATAATTACAGGGTAATTTGTGGTTTGTGTGGGAACATAGAGTAAAAGGGGTAATTATTTTTTTGACAAGTTTATGTAATCAATGAATTTGCGGTCTCTTAACTTTTTAAGCTTCTAATAAGTATCAGACTGTAATGGATGTAATAACTGTTAGGGTTCCATCTAATTAAATTCTTTTACATTACAACATTTAACCACCTATAATGTGTATTACAACTACGTAGGTAGCTTTTTCCTTTGTTAAGATCCCTAAACCGTTCCGCGTAAGAGATAAGAAGTTTACTTACAAGTCATTATCAAACATTATCTCTTCAACTAAATGAAGTGAAACAGAGAATGGAGAGCGTTGGTGCAGCAATGCTTAAATTGAATTCTTTTGCTACAATGCGTACGCCGGATAATTCAAATTCGTATTGCGTGTACCGGCTTTAATTTTGCAATTTTCGATTGTGCTCCGTTACATAATTGTCAACAGCGTGTAGCAGTTTTATCTGATTACTGAACAGAAACATAAGGGTTTCGCTACGCTTGGAATACCAATTAAATGGCGCTTGCAAATGAAGTACAACATGAAACTATTATAATTTCGTTGCTTAATTGCGCGTATATGCTGAACGCTGCAAGAGTTACGCCAGAATTCAAACAGGAAATAGACCCAATCTATACACTAATTTTTGTACGTAGGTAAACAAATTTTGATATACAGTTCTAAGTTTTATAAAGTTTTCCGAAGTTTGCGTTTTTTTTTTGTGCAAATTTCGTGCGAAAGTTCAAGTGAAGTTAATTAAAACTTCAATTCACTTTTTTAGATTATGCAATTATAAACAATTACTTTGTATCTAATTGCTATAGTTATTATAGAAATTTTAATTTTCAATAGCACGTAATTTATCAGTGGTTGAAATATAGCGTTTGAATTTTCTTCGTGCGAGTAAAGATTGACGCTAATTAAATTCAAATTAGTAACAGTATGTTAAATTACAACCTCTATCGATTTTTGTAATTTAAAATGGAAAAAGGAGATTGGTCGTGGAGAAAATCTAACAAAGACTTCAATACAAGCTAGGGATGTATTGCTCTCATTAAGGAACAAAGGAACGGAATAAGCGTTAATCTTATCAAAGGCAATGTGAGTTCATTCATATGTGCTGCCTAGGTTACTTATCGACTTGTTTTTCCAGATTGCTTAAAATTAGCCTGTATTCTTCCCGTTTTTGTGATGTGCAAAATTACCACCCAATATCAATCCTATCGCCGTTTTCTAAAGTGTTTGAAATCCTCAACACAACACGAATATCGAGTTACAAGCCTACTTTGTAGTGATTCAAATGATAATTCAATTTGTATAAAAACTTTTTTTGGACAGATCGAAAAAATGTTATTATAGTAGATAAGTAGTTTAAGGATTTTATAAATGTTTTATTTTCAAAAACCGATACCGTGGTTTTCAAAATATCTTGTTTTGAAATGATTGATCGTTCGCTATTTGTTATTTGATAAAATAGAAAATACAAATGATTTAGAGAACCGAAAGCGAATACTGAAAGCTTTTGTATTTTGTAAATATTCCTTAAATTTGAAAAGAAAAAAACGCTAATAAGTAATAACTATGAACTGAAGTTCCAAATAAAAAATGTGAACTAAGAAAAGTTATTTGTTTCAATGAGTTCTAACTGCGGTTTTCGGGTGTTACAACTTAGTATTAACACCCTGTAGAATGGTCACCTATATGAAAAATTACCAGCGTGAAGTTATAACTAGCTATTGTGCACGAGTCTACGTTGAGAATAGCAATCCTATAGCAGAAACCATAATCATAATATAAATTATTATTGGTCATAGTAAGTTTTACTTGTACTTTGAAGGGTTTTAAAATGTTTTTATTTTTATTAGTGACACACAGGCAAATTTTACGTACGTTTTAGATAGGATATTTTATAGTTAGTGTTTTATTATAACCCAGTGTAAAAGCACTACGCTCATATCTTACTTACATGACATAAAATTCTTGTAAGTTTTACACATTTTCTGATTATTATCGTTATACGAAGACGAACAAAACGAAAATCATTTTATAACTTTAAAAGCACATTAAAGCTTAATCCTTACACAAACACAAGGGTGTATAAATCAAAATTCACATTCCATCAATCTATGTCAACCGACTCATCGGTCCACTATAATTAAGAGCAATTTGCAGGCTCCCCGTAAGGAATAATGTTCGACCGTTACAGGCATATAATAGTATAACCTCATGTACCCTTTATATCGTAAACTGAAACGTGCAGAGCAATATTGGGCAAAGTTTGCATATCACAAGACCTCGGGCTCATAATCTTCCCAATACATTTAGGGGTAGTAAGAATGTTAGAGCACTTTCCAAGAAACTAATATATATATCCAAAAAAAGCTTTTACTACGAAATTGTAGTTTATTACAGCTGTTTTAAGTGCAATAAATATGTCACCGGAAATTTAAAGCCTACCCGCTCTCTTAACATTTAATGACAGGCCAAATTAAGTTTTCCATAAGATAGAAATCATTCTTGTTTACGAGCCGCAGTCATAATATCTTTCCTCCATAAGCCCAAGGTTTGTGCTTTTGATCTTTATAAATGTAAGGCTTTTAAAGTAGTCACCAATTATTTCGCTACATTTGCGTTAAACTGCGAAAAGGAATTGGGTTTATTATGTGAATTCTATGTTACTCGCTTGAAAATCGGTAGCGACTGTATTACATTTACTTTTATTATGATTATAATATCAATAACAATTTTTGTAAAGAGTCTGTTCTGTGTAATGCGGATACAAACTGTTAACAATTTTAAATTAGCCATAATTGGTAGTTATTAGATGAAAATAGAAGAGCACTAATTGAACTAGCGTTACAGTTAAACAAAATGTCAGCTTTCGGTTTCTTTTATGCATGTTTGAGTATTTTCGTTATTGAATGAGTTTTAAATCATTAACGTAGGAAAGTAAAGTACCTATCCAATATAGAAACAACATCTAATTAAATGGAACAAATTCAAAGGGTAGTTAATAAAAGGAAACTAATCTTTCTGAGAATTGAAGCTAATGGTTTTATAAGGAGCGAAGGATGCAGAAAAGTGCCGAAAGTTAATTAAATAAAACTAATACATCTCTTGATGAAACAGTGAATGCGTTTGCCTGAAATCTCCCACCATTGAATCAGTTGATTAAGAAAAACTGCCCCAAAGCCAAATATAATAAAGAGAGTATAGATAATGCAGTATAATTTGTACAATTTGGCCATTGTAATTGCACCATGATTATATGAATGTAAATCACTTTTCTTTTGTGGAAAATGAGGTTATAACCGCGTTAATTTGGAACCAATAAATCCAGTAAAGTGAAAAATGATTACTGGTTTTTCCTATACACGGGCATGTATTTTCTCTTATAGGTAAATTGGTGTCATTAATACCAAAATAAGGTTCATTGATTGAGAGACAATGATAGTTAATTTCCAAATTTAGAACCATTGGAATCAGTACCTACAAGAAGGTTTCACAACATGTTTCACGCAATTTTCTAAAATCGCATCTGACAGAAAATTATTAGCCCAAAGTACGTACGAGATTAAAAATAAAGTAACCTAACAATAATTATTTACAGCCAATAACTTACAATCAAGAAGAAAGTAGCTATCTTGTAAAATTGTATTGAAACTATATCATTAATGCCGTAATTTTCGACCGTAAATAGTGCCTTTTGCGCCCTAAGGCCTAAAAAACCAGCAGTTGTAATAGTTATTTATTGAAATATATGTAGTTATAATACAAATTTTCGTGGTAATAACTCAAGTAGTGTTTTACAGCTCTGGCTTCTTCACAAATTTAACTTCTTAGTGAAACACGTTCAATGTTTTTTTTTAATTGCATCACATTAGTAACCAACAAATTGATTTTTGAGAACGAATCGTACGATTTATTTTTTCAAAGCTTTAAGATGGACTTAATTGTAAGTTAAATTTGAACATCCTGTATAGGATGAAACATTGTAAATGAAATCAGAACATCTGACAACCACAAGAATCGAATCCAATTTTGACATGAAATTTATACGTATGGTAATGCCGCGCCTTTAGAGAAAATAATGAAAATTTATTTTTTTTAAGAAATAATTTATTGCTGATAAACTATTCGTTTAAAAGCCGTAATATTGTAGGAATAAATAACGGGGTCCAAGGGGTTCTCAACATGTAAAATTATACAGAGGGTTCCATTAAAAGAAATTTTTTTTTTGTTTGCCACAGGTTCTTGAAGCACCTTGCACATGTCAAAATATTTTCCTTAACAATAATTAACAAGTACGTTTGAATGAAACTTGTAACTTTTTTGGTCTCGATGATACTATAGAAGCCCGACGCACTGTTGAAGGATCCTGTATATAAAAATCTCGTGTCACGATGTTTGTGGTGGTACTCCTCCCAAACGGCTCCACAGATTTGTATGAATTTTTTTTTTGTATATTTAGTAAGTATGAGAATAGGTCGTAAAGTATATTTTATACCGCTAGGTGATTAGGGTGTCTCTATCCAGAATGGGTGGTACGAAGTTCACCGGGACATCTAGTTTTGCTCTTACCTTTACTGTAATTACAATTCATTGTCATTGTAAGTACCATTTTAAATTTCACATCGAACAAAAATTGAAGATGGTTGCTTTTGAGGTATCCGTATCATCTCCCTTAAATTAAGTGAAAGCCATATTAGATTTTTGGACCGCTGAATAGAATTTTTATTCTCTTTTCAACGATGATGAATGGTTTTTCCTTATTAAGTAAGCTTAGGTACATTGGTTTTTAAATGTAGGTGATGACCTGTCTAAATAACATAATATAGAATATTGAAATATAAAATAGAAATAACCATTTTCATGCCGTACTATTTAAACTACTCAAATAAGTTTACGTTTCTTTATGTGTCACTATCAACATTTGTAAATAAAAGTTTCGTTCAAGCAGTATAATGGAACACGATACGTGCAAGAGTTTATTGGCGTATCGACTACTTTGTACAGTTACGAATGTTATACTCTTGAGAATGGCTGAAGAATCGCTTTGCATCAAACGCAGGTGTCTCGCCTTGTAGATGGCTATTGGTAAGTGTACTGTCACAATATCCCTTCACATTTGTAGATGTGAACAAATTACTCAATGTCATCTTCACTAAATATAGAAAGTATTTCTAGAGCACGTTGTAGGTAATCATTCCATCTATTTCATTTCTGGTTAGTTATACCATTGAATAAGTTCACTCAACGGTTATACTTATAATACAGTGCGTCGTACGCAAGCTGTAATATAATAATATATTGTAGCTGTATAGGAAAGAAATTTGGTTGCACCACTTATTGGAATTACATACTTATTTTTATTATTATTATTTATGGAGTAAGTATAAAGAAAATTAATTGTTACGTTAACTAATTTATTTTGATAATTGATTAATGGATCGAATGAAAATTAAGAATAATTGTGAAATCGACTGTCAAAACCTATAGTAAATCAAAACAACCCTAATTTTTGTGCAGGAAAATATTATACCATAATATCGACTACTTAAGAGTATAATATGTATTATGTAAGTATATATAGGTACTGATTCTCTTGATTGATGGTAAATAGTCAACAAAAAACACCATTAAACTTTTAAAAGTATGTATTTCGATTTCAAGCGAAACCCTTGTCAGTATATGACAAATTAATTAGTAGGTACCTACCTATGATATATTAATGCCCACTTCACAACGTTATATATTTTACGTAAATTGTCCAAATCCTTTTTAGAATTACAAAAACTACCTATATTGATTAATTTTGATGTGTAACATTTCCTAACATAATCTTTATTCAAAATTCTTCTCAATCCACAAAATTTCCGTCTCGTCATAATTAAAAGTGTGTTTGTTTTCGATTGAATCTTTCGCCAGAGCGTTATACTTTTCGGTTTAACCCTTACAGCCCATTTATGTTAAACTAACTCGATTGCTTAAGGGTTCAAAAGCAGTACCAATATGTCGTTTGGCAATCGTTACATGGAATTTGGTATATTGCATTTGTAATTTGTTCTTTGAGGTTTGCAGACTTTAAATTTGAAAATAGGAGTGAATTTATGTTTTGTGATTCAAAAACCCGGTTTTATGGAATGTGAACGTACTTGAAACTTATGTTAATTGGTTCAGGATTTTTGAATTATAAAAAAATTATAATTATAAAAATCTTGAACTCTTTCTTTGATTGAGTTTAAAATTAAAGATGTTGCATGGTTATTGTACTTAAATGCTGTGATAGTTTTTTAAAAAATTTGTCGTCTAAAAATTGGATGTAAAGGTGTACTTAAACATTTATCAATAATGTTACTAATAATACATTTTGGTATTATAAGGATGAATAGAATGAAAATGAAGGTATCTCCAACTATGGATGGTACCAACAAAATTTTATGGATCTTCCCTTTCTTATAACAAGTGTATCTAAAAATGGTAATTTGTAATTCTTTTTTAATTCAATGGTAAACTGTAGTTTGGGATGGAAACTGTTTCTGTTTATTAATTTCGTCATTGTCGTATGTTATATTTTATATGTCATAAATCGAATGTTATTATAGTAATATAATTAAATGGTAATCCTTAATTATTATAAATACAAAAATAAAAATACTAAAAAAAGTACCTACAAGAGATGCAACAAACAATTGAAAGCAAAAAGGATGGTAAATTTAGTTATTAGGGGATAAATTCACACCTTAATTATGATTGTTAATTATTATAAAGATTGAAACCCGATAAACTTTAAAAAATAGTCAACGAACACTTATATGAGACAAAAAAACGATTGAAGGATAAGTGAAATTTACTGTAATGTTTATAGTTTGTTTGTACTTGTTTATTGTTTAATAACGTCAAACGTTAAACGAAAGGTTTGAATTTGGACAATACACTATACAGGCAGCTTTATTAAACTTAGATTTTGAACACACTGAACTTTCTTTATAGGAGTAATAATACTCACTGATTGTTTGAAATCAAAGCTTGTAAAGACATACACAAGGTAAGTACATTTTCTTTTTCTGTTAGTATCACACCATCCGTCTTTCAAAAACTACTTCTTTTAGTTTAATTGTGTTTCTTGTTTTTTTACCTGAGAAGGTACATGTTCCATTTAATTTGGCAAGTATATAGTCAAAATCGGTCTTGTCAAAGGTAAATTTATGATGATAACCTGAGTTTATCTTTATCACTTTCGCATTTTTGATCACCTGTCAAATGTTCATATATCGGCAGCTGTTTGTTTTTCCAAAAAGTTTATAGCGGCACTAACTGCTAACTGAGTAAACAAAATAGAAGCAGGACTAAAACAAGTTCAAGAAGAAATGGGAGTAGGGCAACAATCTGTTCGGGAAGAAAGAGAAAATTGAAGCTTGCCGAGAAGAATTAAAAATGGCGTTAAGGCATGAAATGAAGAAGCAAGTAGTGACCTTCCACTTACACTATCAACTGTAAACAACTTAATAACCCAAGACACCCAAGCCCAACACAGGGTTAGGTGGAACTTGATGTTAGACTGCCGCCACGCGAGAGAGGCTTGCAGAGGACCATCTCGTAGCCTGGCGCGCTTCTGTGCAGGGCTATCCAGAGGAAACCTGCGACTACTTGTGGGCATACTTTCTAGGCACTGCATGTGCTTGGTTGAATCACCATCCTGTACAGGATGCTACACAGAAGACGAGACGGCGCAACACATACTTTGTGAGTGTCCCGCACTTGTCGAATTAAGACGATCCATGTTGGGAAAATCCTGGCCGGACATGGCTAAGATTAGAGCCGCTTCCCCGTCCAGCATCCTCAGGTTTATCTCACGTGTGGGATGGCTTGAATGACGTTGCGGGGTCGAACGACTCTAATCAGGGAGGTAACACAAAGGGCTGTCCCACCCTCCCATCGAAATCCAGAATCCAGAATCCAGAAGCAAGTAGTGGCAATTATAGACAATCTAAAAAGAAGTCAAAATGAAGCAATTACGAAATGTAACGAAGAAATTAGAAAACAGAAAGAAGACACTAACCACGTACAAGACAGCAAAATAAAGTAAATTGAAGAAAGTGGGGCATGCAATCGATTATTTCGACAATACACTAACTTTAAATGAAGAGGACACATTGATGTAAAACAAAGATAAATGAAGTTTGTACACGACGATGCCGATTTTTATGTGAAGTTTCTAAACCAAAATGAAAATAACAAGACATCAGCGAAATTAAAATTAATGGGAACACATGATAAGAGTGAAGAGCATAAGAACTCTGGATTTTTGAGGATGAATAATGAAATGGTTTGTAATTCCGAGATCAGTAATAGAAAAGTATGAATCAATTTTGGAAGCACTTTCCTTGGAAAATGGCGAATTGCCATTGTTATCCGATGTTAATGGGTGGAAGAAGAAAATAAGCATCAAAAATGGGAAGAAAAGAATTACTCTAGATCTAACAAAGAGACGCAAAAATTGAATAGTCAAATAGTCTCTCATGAGCATGAAAATAATGAATTGAAAACATGGCCCATTAACAATGACATTAACACATGTGATGAAAGAAAATTGCAAGGGAAATATGGAGAAGATATAAGGAAGTTTTTTGCATTCATATTCAAATTCAAATTGCGAATCTCGTTATGGTTATACCTGACGCAAACTATTGTTAAAAGAAGTATATATTGTTTTTCTATGTTCTTGTGTATCTGTATTTTTAGTTTTGTACCCTATATTGTATGTAACCTCGTCAGCATAAACACTATTATTTTAATGCAATCGTAAAAATATACGAAAAATGAAATGCCACAAGGCCAGAAATCAAGCTCCAGGCATACTAAATGGCTATACAGGGTGTCCCAGGTTTAATGATCAGGACTTTGACATTTTGTAGAAAAACACATTTTAAGGCGGGTTGCTCCTATAAACGTAGTTCCTAAAATTCTTTGTTTCTGAGATGCAGGGCGTTAAAGTTTTCTAAAAAATAAAGTTTTTGTTTACTTATTTCCAAACTGTGGCAATAATTCAAACCAAAATTGGCATACAAGATACAAGGACAGAGGGCCACAAGATTGAAGAATATCAATTTTTTAATCAACCAGTGGCGGAGATATGGGTAATCCGTTCTATTAATTTGATAAATAAAAAGAGTACGGCCCTGAATTAAATATTCGAAATATACTTTTCGATGGAGCATTCAATTCTGAACAAAAAATGTGTCAAGACTTTTTTTCGTTTCTGTTACCGTGCGGCCGCAAACTACATTTTTGTCATTTATTTCACGAAAAATGTATTTTGGCTGTGTACAAAAATTATGGTTGCCATGGATCTTATGGTCTGTCTATGTATCTTGTGTGTCAATTTTGGTTTGAATATTTCAACAATTCGGAAATAAATAAATAAAACCTTTATTTTTTAGAAAATTGTGACGCACTCTGTATCTCAGAAACAAAGAATTTTAGGACCTTTGTATATAGGAGCAACCCACCTTAAAATGTGTTTCTCTACAAAATGTCAAAGTTCTGATCATTAAACCTGGGACACCCTGTATACACCTACTATATACACCTATCATCAAACAGTTATATTTTCGTAAAAAATCTGCTCTAGCACCTAATCAATGAAACCCAAACAAGGAATATTTAGGCATGTTTATTCCACCGTCAATCTCTTTTATTATTATGCATCATATTTGGATTACTTAAGTAAGAATACAATTTTGCAAGAGAAAACTTTGGAAAATTTTTAATTTATTATTCAAAGGTATAACCTCCCATCATCCCTCTAAAATTAATTACTACATTTGGCCTTAATATATAACTGTTTAGAAATTTAGGTAAGTTTCTTTATTTATTTGCTACTAGTATCATAATGTAACATCTGGCACTCATCACTCATGTTTTTTAGGTTATGAATAAGCGAAGCGCACTCATTTTGGCGCGAAACGTCAACCTTTATATTATGTTATTGTAATTAAAAACAAGGTATTTTAAAAATACCTACAAAATTAGCTGAATTTATTCTTCCAACTGCCATAATTAATTAAGAATGTTTTCCATTTAGGTACTGACATTACCTACTGGAGTTTTGATAGCATAATTACACTTTAAAATAGTGCACCAATTGGAATAAGTAGTAAAATGTAATATCTGCCTATATAACATTAATAACTTCTAATGTTGGTAGTAAATTTTCAATTCCTTTAATTGCGCAGCTCATATAGCGTAAATTTTTTATTATCCTTCATGAACATATTGTTGGGCTTATGCCAGCTAAAATAGAAGGGATTACAGCTAAGGCCCATTAAGAATGTCATTTTAAAATGTTTAGTTCAGATTCGCTCCAGCCATGTATAAACGTTAATTAGGAGAGTTATTATGTTTTACTGCAGAAATGTTTTGTTATTTTTAATTAAAATTCAAAGTAACTAAAGACTAAAACAATTTTGAACTAAAACTCTATTCATGAATGTTTCTCTACAAGTAAGGACCAAGTTTTATTCCTCAATTAGGTATATCCGCTCGTATAAGAGCTAGAGACGGAATTGTGAAAGTTATTCTAATTATAAATTTCCTATAGAGGGTTGCTAACAATACGTAAGAGAATAGTTTTAAGATATCACTTTAAACTTGAATTGTTTCTAGATAAATTGGAATTTGTCCTAGTACATTGTCAGACAAAATACCTAATTAGTAGATTGTGATGAAAGTTTCCTACTTTAGATTGCAATGATATGAATATTGTACGTAGAAATTGGCTCTTTTAGTGAGTAGAGATACTGGCGTAAACCCAGGAACAAGGAATATTCTAGAATGTTCTCACAACATTGTTGTGTCAAAAAGAAGTATTTTTTTAATAATAATAATCTAAATAACAAAGTTAATACGTCTAGAACTAGATGAACGTCTTTTGCTACTGCACCACTTTTTATAAAATAAATTCTTTCAGTTTTATTTAAAGCCTAACTTTGATGCACTAATGAGCCACCCTGTATATTTATTTTTTTATTTTTTTGAGTTATTACGCAAAAACTATTTTATTTAATACTTCATTGTATTGTAGTAAACACGGAAAAGTAGTAAAGTAAAACTCTAAACCTCCCTTTTAATATAATTAATCTATATTATATTAAAGGGGAGGTTTAGAGTTTTACTTTACTACTTACCATTCACCCCCCCCCCCCCCCCCTTTTTGAGACTTACGAACTTCATCAATAATGTCAAACACGGAAAAGTTGTCTGCCAGTTTACTGGTCATTTAATTTTGTAATACTGTGGTACCCCTTCACATAATAGTAGAACTGTTTCAGAGTAGCTATTTAGACAATAATTAGCCGGTTGGATTAAGAAGATGGTGTGCAAGGAGTCCGTGATGGGAAATATTAGTATATTGCCTTTCATCAATATACAAATCTCACAAGTTTAAGTTTAGGACAAACAGTATTATGATTAGCACAGATTAAATACTCCTTTTTTCAAGTACATAGTGGAGTCAGAGGCTCAAAAAGGGGTAGTGATTGAATTAATAAAACAATTTAAAACCTCTCCTTAGACAATGAATATTTAATAAAATAAAAATTTTTCCGATAGTGAAATTAAACTAATTTCACTATCGGCCAGTATTGCCACTAATGGGGGTGGTCCTTCAGTACTTTGGTACTTTTCTACAAAAAACATAAACCATCATCCTTCGTTTCATTAAAAAATTTTGATTTTATTAAATATTCATTGTATAAGGGGAGGTTTTAAGTTATTTTATTAATTTACTCCTTTTAAGTACTATTGACATTTGTTATTTGAGCTTGCAGATTTAAAGGTTTCAGGAGCGACGTTTATGTTCTTCAATCTTTAATCTTATTTTCCCTACTTATGATTACCTATAGAGTAATAATAAAACTTAGGCCACGAACACTATGCTCCTAGTATTGCTAAAATTACAAGAAAAACGAGTAAATAAATAAAATATACGTATATTATAAGTAATGAATAATAACAAAGAATCCTATTCAGAAGAGAAACAACACAAATTTTATGGAACAATGTATTCCAAAACGAAGAAGTCGTTTCCGCAGATAAAGGAAAAATAACAGTTATTTTGAAAAAGGATGAATACAATTCAAAGGCATTAGGATACTTAAGTGATACTTCAAGATATAATAAAATAAAAAAGATCCTACAAAAAACACGATCAAAAACATTTAACATTATCATTAAAAACCGTACGATGAAGGATTAATCAACGAACAAGAATTTAATCGCCTTGCGACAAAGTATATCTACCCTAATTCCTAAAATTTATTTTTTACCAAAGATTCACATCTTAATAACATTTTTAGAAAAAAACCTTTTTTTATATCAAAATTTCTATTCATTTTAAAGAAAAACCAAATGAGTAAATATTGAAAGTGATCATATCCTTTTATCTTTAGATGTATCATTATTGTACACCTAACAACTTCTTAATTGAAAAAAATCCTTAATGAAAAATGGAAAGATAGAAAACATTTCACCAAACTCTCTAAAAAACAGTTCATCGAAAGCATAAATTTTTGTTTAACTACCACTTTTTTCAAATTTCAGGACGATTTTTACTAACAAAATTATGGTTGTGCCATGGGTTCACCTATTTCAGCCACAGTACCTAATGGAATTTATGGAAGATATCTATGTTTTTCTCCTGAATTTTAGTTTAGATACGTTGACGATATTTTATTAACCGCAAAACATAACAAATTGACAAAGTTTTAAAAACCTTTACTAACTTTCATTCCATATTAAAATTTACTGTAGAATACATTATATTAATGAATGACACACTGACAAAGCGAAATATTTGTAAATTTTATAAATAAAGTTTGTTATATATGTAATTAACTCTGTCGCAATTAAAATACATATTAATTATAAGTAATGAATAATATATTATAATAATAAAACATTTTCATTGCCTCGGCTGTTTCATTTTGTTTCAATTTAAATGAAATTATATGAATGCCATAAACAAACTTAACTTTTGAAACGTTTTTAAAATATTCAGGAAATTCTCATACGGAACCACGATTGCCAATAGAACAAAGTGTATAGGGAATTGACTTTGCTAGAACCCTCAGGTGGTTTTTACCCTTCAAATATCATGAGAGTCGTATCCTCTGACGATTTTATGTAATATACGTGTATATAGTAAATAAGTGGTGGGTATATATTTTTTATGATGATGGATTCATCCTATTTCACATAGCGTAATGCCCGATTGTAAAAGTTACAGTAAGTTGCATGAAACGCCTTGCTTTATTTAATAAAAGTTAATATAAAAAAGAAAGACGTGTTTAGCAAGTAATAAATAATTTATAGGTACATATTATATAGGTACAAATTCCAAGCAAAAAAAAATGCGCTTTTGCAGGTGGGAATTAAAATAAAAAAGAAGAGTAAAGAGTATAATATTGCTAATAAAGGCAGAAGGAAAGTATATAAACATTTTGAAATTAAGAGTCACGCTATTAATTCTTTTCGCTACAACGTTAATTTGTATTAATTAAAGTAATTTTTTTCGAAAATAGCCATAAATTAAATATCTCATGTAAATTTGGTTGTCAGATATTTGATATTTGGTCAAATTTGTTACCAATAGGTACATTGATTTGATATAATCATTTCTGTAAAACAAACCCCCGCATCTTAGTTTAAATCGAACAAAGATAGAAGTGCGCTTCATGTGGGGTCGGTTTGACGAAGATGTTGATTATCTGAACTGCGTTAATTTCACGATCAAATACTAACTACGTTTCTACCATTGACTTTATATAAAGTCAATGGTTTCTACGACACGGAGCCCATTCAAGTGTGAATGGTATCGTGGATCCTTGTTTTGTTAGCTTAGTGTGCAGAAATGTGCTGAAAAATATTATTGAAAAAGCACATGTCTGCAGGATAATCCGTCTACACGCAAGTTGAATGCGATCCCCAATTTAAAGACGCGACTCAGATATATCGGACTATCATCTATGCTTTCAAATAGAAAAGATGCAACAAGGTGTAAATTTTCTTCAAATGACGAAATATGAGGTTTACAAATATTTCGGTAAGTATAATGAGGGTGTTACTTTAATTTGCCTCCATTTTTAAATCGTTTCATCTACAATGGATCATTTCTTACCGATAGCCCCTCTTATACATATTCAAAGATTACACTTTTGTGGTCAGTGAAGGCTGAAAAATTGCTCCGACCGAGATATTCTAATGTCGCTGCTTTGAAGCTGTTTGGCGCCACCATTTCATTTCAAGTTCAGAATTTTTCAGTAAAATTCTAAATGATATTGCAATATTTTAAAAAGTCCCGCGCACTTTTCGGATGTGCTCGCTTTAGATTTTATTTACATAATATTTGCGGTTTAATGCTACTGACGGCATCCGTTTTAATTTTCCCCAGTTTATCGTGGTGTAGCGATCACTTAAAGATGTGGCACAGAGCATCTGTTAATTTAAATAAATTCCTGATACGAATAGAGACAACCACAAGGGACATCCCTTAATTTAGGAAGCTTTTATGGATTAGGAAACAAACAAGGGACCGGTTAGCGCATAATTAACAACTTTGCGGTTAAACCATTTGTGGTATAGCTGTGTGCGTAATATCTATTACCAGAAATAATAATAAGAGATGGTATTTGTTTAATTTAATTTATTATTACAACTCCTTTTAGTTAGTCTTTACTAGAATTATATTGGGACAAGCAGTTATACATTCAATGGCAGAAATTCAGTAGGTACTTTTACATGCCGAATAATCTTGATCAAACACACACACATACACACAGTTTATGGAAGTAATTTGTGAGGGACAGCTTTTCTCATTTATGTTGGATTCAATTACTAAGACCTATGTTTTGTTTGCTGTTTCACTGCAAATTATAATGAAATGCAAACAAGGACATTAGTGGACCCATTTAGTAAGAGTGACGCAGGATGTTACTTTCCACTTAAAAGCTCCTTAACGCAACTGTAGTGTAATGTGCGCCTACGTAGACATTTAATTATCACCATAAAATTTAAATCATGTGTAACTAGTTGCAGTTTCCGTATAACCCTTTAAAACACTTCTTTAGGCAACAATAAGAAAGCGTTTCGATAGAAATCAAGTTCAATCAAAAATTAAGATCGAGAAAACTTTTCTCTTAGCGTTGTAGTCAATTATTCCCCCATTTGGAGCTTTTAACTATTTTTCCTTTTATTTTAATGCTAATCGATCTCGCCAGAATCGCTCTTTCATCTTAACGTGAATTTGCTTGTATATAACATTCCTCTCCTTGATTACACTAAGCAAGATGGCAACACACTTCACAATCGATGTAACTATATTATCTTATATGTAATACATAAGTTGGAATTGCTTTTTCGAGCAACATTGCAATTTCTGACAAGTGAGCACAATGGGATATAAGCCCTGCGGTAAACAACATCAATGAGATTGATGGTAGGAAAATTAGAAGCTCATTAGGCAAGTGGGAAAACAAAAATGTCTTATAAAGTCTATGATTTATCTCTGCTCTTTTACTATTTTTTCAAGAAAAGCAAAAATGAGTAGAAGTAATTAGGTCATTAAACGACTTGCGCAATAATATATTAAAGGAACATGTCTGATTTCTATTTTCTCAGTTTAGTTAATGGCCAAAGCTTTTTTAAATATTACGTTCTAACTACCTAATACAGTAGTGCAGAGAGTAGGTACTTACCTAAGTACCTACCCAAGTTTTAAACGCGTGCTACTTAACGTAGCGCTTGTACTATGTGTAAGTACGTGTCAAGGATTAATTCGAGTGTTGGATGATGTTGCTCCCGAAACATAGTTACACCGAAGAACAAGGGAATATGAAAAGTTTAAAATAACAAGAATTGAGGGTGATTGGACAGAATATAAGTACAGACGCAATGAATATGTAAAAGTGTTAAAGGAAGAGAAGAGAAGATACTATACGGAGAAGATAAATGAATGTAGCGGTAACTCAACAAACATGTGGAAAACCTTAAAAACGTTAGTAGGAGGGAGGCAACAAAGGTGCTAAGGAACCTAGTGAATTTAGACCGATAAACATGCGACGAACTATAGAAAAAATAATTGCGGAAGTAGTCTGTAGTAGAATTAGAAAGTATTTAGATAATAGGAATATTATTTCTGATTGTTAGTGTACTGTAAAATACATACGTCTATTTGCAGATGGCACCCTTATTTATTATAGTGATAAAGATACATAAATATTAAACAACTCTACCTCCCCTTAATAATATTGATTTATTCTCAGCGATCTTTGATTGCGAAGATTGTGATTATTGGAAAAGCATCACATTTGTTGCAACATGTTTCGGGTTTTCAAAACTAAACCAATTATCAAGCACATGAATTATACAGTGTGACTCATTTAGATTGGAAACACACATGTAAAATCTGAAGTTATTTACCGATTTTAACCAATTTTTTTTTTAAATGTCAAATAATGAAACATCTACTTTGGGACAAAATTTTAAATGTTTATTCCAATTTTCAGGGCATACTACTATAACTTTTTCGTACTCGGAATGGAGAATAGTTATTAGCGATTTGTTTATTAAAAAAATATCTACGCCACTGGATTCAGAATGCTGCCAAATAGCTGTCACTAAAATTTTACAAAAATATATTTATTAATAACAAAGTTATGACAACTTAAAGTTCGAAAACTTTCTAAGCTAACAGTTACAAAATAACACCCTGTCCTGTATCAATAGATGGCCATGGAAATTATGTTAATAATTCTTAAATTAAACTATCAGTGGAGAAAAAAATATTTAAAGTAACGTATAATATTTAATAAAAGTAACGGAATCGCACAATTGAGTAAATAATAAGACCTAACATTTCCATTTAAATCTTAGTTACCATGGAAATTATGTTACTGTTTAACAGTTATAATAGATTTTTATTAAATATTACGTTACTTTAAATATTTTTTTCTCCACTGATGGTTTAAATAGTTTAATTTAAGAATTATTAACATAATTTTCATGGCCATCTATTGATACAGGGTGTTGTTTTGTAACTGTTAGCTTAGAAAGTTTTCGAACTTTTTAATAATAATAATAATAATAAATTTATTTTCCGTATGGCTTACAGCATGGAAATGGTCGGTACATAATGTACATTCACAAGAACAATACAGTCAACAATAATTAAAGCGTAGTATCCATATACTCCTGCACAGAATAAAAACTATATAATAAAAGTTTCTTTTTTAGCGCTTTTTTAAATAAAAGGTTGTTACTTATATTTCTAATGCACAGAGGTAAATGATTGTACAAATTAAGTGGCAATACGTTAACACTTTTTTGGGTGAGTGCTAGTTTGCATTTAGGTATGACGATGTTTTCCTTGCAACGCAAATTTAAGTTGTCATAACTTTGTTATTAATAAATATATTTTTGTAAAATTTTAGTGACAGCTATTTGGCAGCATTCTGAATCCAGTGGCGTAAATATTTTTTTATAAAGAAATCGCTAATAACTATTCTCCATTCCGGGTACGGAAAAGTTATCGTAGTATGCCCTGAAAATTGGAATACACATTTAAAATTTTGTCCCAAAGTAGATGTTTCATTATTTGACATTTAAAAAAAAATTGGTTAAAATCGGTAAATAACTTCAGATTTTACATGTGTGTTTCCAATCTAAATGAGTCACACTGTATATTAAAATTACAAAAATCAGAGGAAAAGAATCGTGCAGTGGTTAATGTGTAAAATTACAAATTTAAATCGTCAAGTTACATAGCTAAAAAAGGTCGTAAAGAGGAACCCCAAGATGGTCTGAAGGGCTAATGAAAGATGATGAAGATGGATAAAATTATGGGAAACGATTAGATGACACCAAGTGCAAAGATGAAATGTTTTCACTTGGTTTCATTCAGAATAATAATTACATACAAACATTTACAATCGTTTGTTACCAAAATTAAAAATATTCACTGTTAGCAAACAAGACAGGCAACAGCCAGTGACTTTTATGTAGAATATAAAAAATGAAATTGCAATGAATAGTTTATTTGTTAACGGTGTGAAGGATTACAATAAGTTATCTGTAGAAATTAAACAAAAAAAGTTATAAGTTACTTATTTAAAAACAAATGTAAAAGATACTTAGGAGAGAAATAGAATTTAGTAAAATTCTAAATAAAAGATTTAAAGCGGAACTAAACTTTTTTATACAATAATCTTTAATGTAAAAGGACAAAAACTATAAGTTATAGTAGGTACAAATAAAATGTTCAAACTTACAAACAAATAAAACTGTTGCTTTGTGCTCTACTTTTCGGGTGAATAAACCATTCATTCTGAAGAGTGTTTCCTTAGTCCCTATCTGTGATCTTTATGCGAAGTAGAGTAGGTAATACCAAAGACCTTTTTTTTGGTATAGTCTTAGTATACATATATTTATTTACCAACATAAACTGTTGTTATCCATTATGTAGTGGGCTTTTAATCTTAAATCGATTGAGTTCTCTACTAGATGCATTAAAGCACACCATCCATTTTATAACGTAATATTGGATAAACTTGGAGTTTGGTACTTTATTGCTTCATTTTTATGTGAATCTGACCAAAACACTGATGCAACATTTGACTTTGTTTCCTCAGTCAGAATCTAGCTTTCAACAAATTATATCAAAATGGTAGATGCGTGCGGTCTCTCGTTCGATCTGTTATGTTATAAATGCAATAGGTACAAAAATTTAGTGCAGCGTTTTAGTGTATGCATCAGGTATTTTCATAGTGAATGTGCTGAAATTAAAAAAGGAACCCTAAATTTAAAAAAAACAACGATGAAAAATATATCATATCATTCTGGAATTAAACAAACCCCTTATGAAGCAATTTTGAAGCAAAAACGAAATTAAGATTGAAAATAACAAACCTCTCCGAAGAATTGAATCCGAAGAGGAATTAGAAAATATTATAAATAATGTAGGTGAAGATAAAAATGACACAGCATTAGAGAACGTGCCTGAACATTTAGAAGCAACCAACGGACATTTGAAGGTGAGTTACTACTTATTATAGAATGACGGATAAACCTATAATAATAACATACAAATGTTTAGATGTAAATGACGAATAAGCAAGTGGAGAAATTTTACTAGAAGGTACTTCATCTGAAAATCAACTAGTAGACGACAAAAAAATTTTTACGAGAAATAGTATAGTAGGTGGGCAATCTTCAACTGGTGGACAGACTTAAGGAAAATGCGGAACTAAAAATGTGGCTGCAGAGTGAAAAACCTACTTTGTAGCTTCCAAGTGTCACGTTAGTGGCCTATGTAAGAATAAAGATTAATAATATATTATTTCTGTTTGATTAGACTTTATATTGACTCTGTTATGTTTATGTCTTTCCATTTTAACGTTCAGGTCTTAATCATATTGTGATTTTTTATGTTCAGATCTATACCAATAATGAAATCGCCCCATTAGAATCACTACTAATAACATCATTATCAGATTTGACACATAAACGTTACTATCCCTATTAGTCCAGTCCAACGAACACCTGAAACAGAAATTTTTAATTGTCCCTGCCAATCGTATATTTAGATTGATAATTAACCTCATAGTGTTGTAGACCAATCAGACATTAAGAACAGTGTCACATGCACCAATCACAAGTTTTTTTAACTGAAAAGAATGTATGCTACTTTTCTTGCCGCTACCTCATTGTTTTAGCAACCTATATTTAAAAAAATCAAATGTCATTTTGACAAAAGTAAAAAATTTGACGTATTTAACGCTTCATTCAGTTAATTCTCCAACCGAAGATCATTCGTTCTCAACTCTTGTCAGGCAAGATTTTTTTGTATGAGCATTGATTGCTAAAAGGTAATTAAACTCGATCAAATTCTTGGGAAAAGAACCCTCGCGCTTCGCGCTCGGGTCTTTTCGTCAATTTGATCTCGTTTAATTGCCAAGCAACCAGTGCTCATACAAAAAAATCTTTCCGACAATAGTTGAGCACTTATGATCTTACTGTTGATAAAAAACTGTGGAAATTCCTGTGTACATATTTTGCTACTTTCACTATTATTTAGTTATATCGAAACGAAAAAATTTCCTAGTATAAAAGTTGTAGAGCGGAAGATTCTACGTCGGAATAAATCCTTATATGATAATTTCGATACGGTATTTCCGACGTAACAATGAATTTCCCGTTGTCTTAAAAGCGTACTACCTACCATCAAAAATTTAAAGCGGCAACAACGCGACTTACTGAACATTCTATCCTTTTATCAGACTCTATGTCTATTAAAATTAATGCACATATTAACTAAAGTGGCTTTACTAGATTACTCTTTGCGTTTTTTTTTATTACACCGACGTTGTAGTGGTTAACCGGAAGAAATATCTATTAAAATAGACTAGGTATATCGGTTATCTTCTTTCTTCTATGCGGTTCTGTTGGACCTGAATGATATTTGGCACTCGCCAAACACATTTTTGTAACGAAGTTAAGCATTTGTTCCAAATTTTCTTCATATCTTCGTGACAATTTTCTTAAATTCAAGCAGAGGTAACCCTTATTTCAGGAAATCGTTTTGAGTTTAATTCACTCATTAATTTCCAATCATTTTCACTTTGCTAATGGTGCAGGTCTGCCTTGATAGCCCCGTTTTTTGCTCCGCTTGCTTACGTTGAATCTCCACGAACAGCCGATGTAAGCCGGATAAGCTTATTAAACAATTTTGAAAAGTTGCTAACTTTACCTGGAATCGCATTGAGACATAAAAGGACATAAAAGCTATATTTACGTTATGAACACAGCATAATATGGGACTAGAAATTGTACAATGAGTAGTCAGTTATTTATTACATTGTATTGAGAAACAAATTTCCAAACACATTTAAGTACTTATGTTCATTAACTATTCACCTATTATTCCCATTTCATTTCAGTCAGGTTTGTTTTAAATACAAAAGCAGAGAAATTGTATTTACCAGACAGAAATACGTGGAAGCTTGTCTGTAGACTGTTTTCCTTGGACAAATGAATAAACATTAAAAGAGGGATGTACCTTTATCAAAACTGAACTGTCGACATCTCCGGTATATTAGTTTACGTTTTCCTATCTAAATAATTTATGACGAAGACAAGCGAAAAGGTAAAAAAAGTTCACATGACAGTTACATTATGAGAAGGCATTGTTTGCAGTTTTATTGAAAGTATAATAGGTATTTTTTTATATAAAAGAATTCGAACATTTGAATTATTTTCTTTTTATAGGGTTGTTGAAGTTTGGAGGGTCATATTGCGGATGGTTAAACAAACAGTTGAATAGGATTTTACATAAAATATTCCTTTGATCCTAAAGCAATGATTCATGAAACGTGAACACAAACGCGCATTCCAAAGTGCCCTTTTTACATAAATTTTAGACATAGGTTTTATTCAGATATTAACACTGTTTGATAACACTTTAATTTGAATTTTCAGTAATCTGTATCACCGTAACTATACGTACGTGTTGGAAGTATCCTTATGTATTACAACTAATGTAGTGTGAGTTGTGTTTACTTTACATGACTTACAAATAACTCAACATCTAACCGATTTAAGGATTGTTCAAAATAACAATCACTTAAAGAAAAATACAAAAACATCTGGGAATGCAGTGCATACCATAAGGAACTTCATCATGAATCCGAATCCGAAATAAAAATTTGAAAAAACTGTCGGAAGCTCCACATATACGTTCGCTTTTATTTACGCGGTTAAGCAAAAGTCTTCTTTTCCTACTCCCTCCGTTCTTTTTCTATTATTTTCCTTCGCTTTCGTCTCGTCCCAATAACCATGGGAAATATATCAATTCAAAGCTACTGAGTGTGTTACATCAAATATCACAACCTTTTTTATGTGCTTATTCAATATCGATCAAAGAAGAATTTCAGTTTAAAAACTATTTATTTAGAAGCTATTTTTGAATTTTTGTAAATATGTCGTTACTTCGTTTGATCTATAGGCGAATATGTGTAATACCTAAATGCAGAAAATCATCTCCTATGAAAATATTAACCCCTAGTATTAGTGTATTTTTTGAAACTTTCAAGATAATGTTAAATTACATCTATGAGTTTAAAAAATCAGACTCAGATGTAATTGTAGTTTTCATTCAAAGACCTCAACAGCTTCGTGAGGTGATGAAAATCGCTGTCCACGCTGTCCCCCTGTGAGGTGGAGTGGGGGTAAGTTTTGAAAACTTAAATGGGAACACCTATTTTTTATTGAACTTTTGGATTCTCCTTAAAAATTATTCTCAAATTGCAAATTTCACCACCAACTGCAACCCCTTTTTTGGGGGTGGAAAGTGGGAGAAAAACGATAATTTTTTATTTTTTTCCTCCAATATTTTTTCGTGATTTACAAATTGTCCGTCGCCCTCTCCGCTCCTACCTCCCTTAAGGGTGGAAAGAAAAATAATGGCTCATTTGTGCAGAATCCGGTGTGCTTGTGTCTGAGGGGAAGGAGTACTTATATACATATATATTGTATATAGTACATGCCATAATTAGTTACAGATTTGAAGTTGGTTGAAATTAGAATTCTATGAGAATTGGCGCCTTTTGATACTTGTTTAATATACTATTATGTAGAACTAGACTTATAATACGTTAAAATGTTGTAACTACATAATAATAATAACTTGTGGAGTTATTGTATATATACGGTGAAAGAGCACTACATTTATTTAAATATCATG
Organism: Pyrocoelia pectoralis; assembly: GCA_036250285.1. Lineage (NCBI taxonomy): Eukaryota > Metazoa > Arthropoda > Insecta > Coleoptera > Lampyridae > Pyrocoelia > Pyrocoelia pectoralis. Next base: position 88,748,929 of record CM070074.1, on the reverse strand, counting down.
GCTGTCTCGGTTTTGTTTGACTGTAGTAATTAAGAAAACTCATCCTTCCATGGGCTATTATCGTTACAAAACGAAACAGCTTTTCTTAAATGTTTTCGTTACACTAAAAATATTTGACACCATGTGACACATAATTAGAAAGCTCGTTCTAAGAGTCGTTAAAACATGAAACAATCTAACCACAGCTAACGTTAGTAACTGCAAATAATTGAAATAATAAAATACCGCGGAAAAGTTTAGGTACCATATAGGAATGAATTTTCAAATTATCTTAATTATGTACAAAATTGGAAAATGTTGGACTTGAAATTAATCTTGCTAAACGTCGGCAACGAAATCGAAAAATGTCAAAGTAAATACGGTAGGATAAAACGTAATGTATATCTGGAATTATGCAAAAGCTTAATACAAAATGCGTAGATGCTTAATGGTGTTAATCAACGGGACACTTGCAAATACATACTGTTAGTATATGAGAAAAGTTTACCATACACAAAGAAATTTTATAAGCGTAAATAAGGAAGGCGACCGTAAAACCAATAAACTGAATTTTCATTCGTGAAAATTGAATTTTCTAAAACAAGTGAAAAATTTAAATTGAAAAACAAGAAAATAGGTAGGTATACATTCTACTAACGTGGACCAATTTTTATCTTTGCGCCGTTCACTCTATTTCTTTTATTAATATACCTGGTCTCAGAAGACCACTGAAATATAAGCAACCTGGAACGCGCACGGTGCATTTAACCTGTAGGAAATAAACCGAGCGTGCGATAGCAATAACGAAGGGACATTGTGTCCTTGTTGTACTCATTCACAGTTAAGCTGTTGAAGCATTTTCATTGTTTTACGATTAATCAAACTAGTTTTTTATTACGTATACGATACAATAAAAAAAAATGAGTAAGACACAGACCGAATGTCCCTACAATAATTCCCTTTCTGTCGGCTCGGCTGTAAGTTAAGCGTAAGCGTTCCAGGTTGCTTATATTTCAGTGCAGAAGACTTAATAACAAGCTTAGCTTAGCGTAGGTGTATGTGCCACAACTACTAAATATGTACTTAGAATAACAAAAGTATCGATTCCTTATTTAACCGTTCAATCAACATTTCGCATTATGCAGATTGAAATAATCCTTGTATGTTTTAAGATTAATTCCGAAGGGAGTAATTGAAAACCAAGGAAGCTACTAAATTGAAACTTTAAGCGCAGTGTTCAAGATTTACATCGACTACTGTAAGGAACATTGTATGTTAACATAACACAAACTTTTCTATTTTAAAGGAATTCGATTACAAGGCAATCAGGACAATGGGCAATAAAAATTCGCAGCGCACATTCTCGTAACTGTGTCAGTGATATATAGGGTTAATCCCGATGTTCTGTGATTTAACATCGGTTCTTGTTTAACTGATCCTACAGAAATTTCACAAACCACGCAACACCGTCAAGCCGCATTGTACCCTTTAATGCCAAGGATTATGTCGAAATTTTTAGTGTAGCAATTTCATTCTCTTGATCTTCATAGCTTTCAGTTTATTATACGTTGATTTCATTTTGTGTATTCTGTTGTTCGGTTTGAATATTCATAAAATCCCAACTAAAAGGTTCGATTGGCGAATTTAAAGGGGGGGGGGGGGGGGGAATAGGTGTCCGGATTCTACTGGAAAAAATTATACAAAGGAACTACTCCGAAAAATTTAAAAATGTTTCAACTGTGTTTTACGAACTTTTTAGATGGGAAACAATAAAATTATCTAATGAAACCTTTCCTAAGAAATTCAAATCAGTCGAGGGAGATTCTACAAAAATTACTGAGATACGAAGTGTTTATTTTGACAAAAAAAGCAAATAACGTTCAGACATAAAAATTATAAAAATGACGTCTAAATTTGTTTAAAGAGCACACCCAATTTTTAAACATAGCAAAAAATACTAATATTTTTAATAAAAAACCTTTCTTCTGTAAAATTTGCTCAATGCGACACGAGATGTTCTGTAGTATAAACCTTCAAATGTAATCAAAGATTCGTGTTAATTTCGTTAATAACTAAAAAATACATACCTACCAATTCGAGATGCTTTATACATGCGCCGGGTAGGTACTTTGCAGGCTTTCTCACGAGATGCCAAACTGTCTTGGTTCATGAAATGGCAGTACCGAAGGGTAATTATTACACATATAATTTACCTTTTACAAATATCTTCCAAAGAATATAATTTCAAGTGGGATTGCAATGTACAATTACAAAAATTAAATTTGCTCGATAAGTAAATCTTCTTCGCCTAGGACAGTAAGTTAATAAAATTATTTCTCTTACTCCTCAAATGAATTTTGCACATGTTCATTCCATACTTAACTAACTCTATTAACTGTTACGGACTAACCCGCATTTTAAGCTAAAGCGCTCCCCTTTGTGCCAGTAAATGTATTACTTTGAGAGAATACGTGTACATCATGTTTACTCGGGAATAACATAGTTTATTAATACAAATGGTCGGTTATATTCCATCCCACAAACGCATGTTCGGGGTCTAATATTGGCACCCTGACTAAGGATTGTAAAATGTGTGTTTTGTATGAAAATTTACCATTATTACCAAAAGGTAATTGTTACGAGCAAAAATCCCACAAATTAGGCTGAACTTTAAATAAATTACTTTATTTATACATACATATTACGTAATCCATTTACGACGCCATTGCACAAGTAATAGTTAACTAGGTTTCCTATTTTAGCTGTTTAAAAGTGAGATACTACGTTTTGATACGAAAATAACTCATTACAAACTGTGTACAAAATATTATTGAGACTACTTCAATTTATGTACCTACTTTTGAATTTTTTATTAGCATAAGTACACAGATTTGAAAATAAAAAAGTTGTTCCAAAAGTAAAATGTTTCTCTCTTGATATAATTGTTTAAGTCAATTTATTAATGTTGTCGTGGTAAACCTCGTCGTGACTACAGCCGATTTGCTGCCGTTTCCCTCGTCTCCAACATACAGAATACGGGGGAGTGCACCACCATTGTCTCGAATAGAGAGAGAGGAAGAATTTTTTATTCACTTTTTTGGTCATATATGGGGTCAGCGCATAAAATTGTGCCTCTCAAAGACACAGCATGATTACGATCGATGCAATTTGCTACGTGTTCAGTGAACCGAGAACTAGATACTATGAACGTTGTAACGGGTGGGCCAAATTCGACGTTTTCATGGGGTACATCAATAACCTAAGAGTTAGTAAAAAACTAACTAGGTACTTACGAGGTCTTTTTAAAAGAAAAAATCGGTGGCATAATCAGATTACCTATATCACGATTATTTACATAGATACAGGGTGACACCAAAAAGTTGCATTGTCGAAAAACCACAATATTTTCTTTATTATAGAAGTTATAAGGTCATGAAATTCTCAGGATATAGGTAAGAGGACACGGCAATTTTAAAAATGGCATCAACAAATTTCTAGGCCTACTAAGTTGCGCATGGCCAAAGTCAACTTTCGTTTTTCTTACGGGACCATATTGGATTTTTGCTTCTTCAAAATCCTCATTTGAAATGCTCCTCAACTATGTATAACATGTTTATGTTTGGTCAACACAAATAATAAAAAACAACAAAATTAAGATCTCGTGGTAGTAGGTTTTGATATTTCTATTCAATTTTTCCATAGTGCGCATCTAACTGTCAAAATATTCAAAAATATTATACCAGCAGACTCTACGAAGCACCTTACATTGACCGATTGTAAATTTCTTTCTGTCTGTCCTCAAAAGTTCTAGTTCAACTGAAGAATCTAGAAGTGAAGAAGGTTTGAAAACGATAAACGATGTATAAAAATTCATACGAGGAACTAACTATAGGTAATAAAATCAATTCTAACTGGCGTGTTTCGGAGAGAAATTACCAATTAATCAAAATATATTAAATATGATATAGTTATAACGGTTATATTGACTGGCATTTTATAAACAATAACGGAGACCATATATTCGAATTACTTATCGGTGTTGATATCCAGCTCCAAAAACCTACATGAAGAAGTGCGTAAGCAAGCAAATGACACGGTGAGAGACCTTATCTGGAGAAATAAATAAATGTCTGCAGAAAGTAAAAGTACAAATATACAACAATATAGAACTCGACCAGTTTTGGTGACAATGGCTCTTATAAACATCTTTTATTTAATTTCAAGGACTGTCAAACCTTTCTGCCTGCACAGTTTCTGTTTATAGTTGTACAGAATAACACAGTTCCTCTTTGTTTTTGTTCTATAGTGCATTTGGTATTGAGCCGATGTAATAAATCAACTACTTCAAGTATAGTATGGTATTTTTGCTATACGAGCGGCACATCAGTTTTCAATAATTTGGCAAATATCGGAAACATAAAATGAAAATGACGCTTCTTTCGTACTAATACCACCAAATAATAGAAGACCCTTTAAAAATGACCGCGTTGACAATAATAGGAAACCCTCATTAAGCTCCCAGCTAAATACTTCGGCGAAGGGTTCATAGGCGTCGAAAGTAGGTAATTTGTAAAAGAGTGAACAATAACACTCCATACAATTAATAAATTAGAATTTATTTACAATATATAGTTTTCTCATCTACTACACTGAAATCTGCCTGACAGGCTGATTTATTACTTCGGCTCGATACCAAATGCACTATAGTTTTAAATTATTTCTTTACACTGATTCTTTGAAAAGGGTTGTGTTTTATTTGGATTAAATCAGTTAAATTCATAAACAAGTTTGAAGTAACAGTGAAACCTTAAACCTTTATTAAAACGTGGTTTTCAATTTTCTTTCAATTTACAGTATTGAGTATTTGCTTTGTATAGATTGTGTAGTTTACTTACTCGGCTTTAATTAATTTAACTAAATCGTTAAAAGTGATAATTGCTAAATACACCAGCCTTATAATTTTAAATAAACTGTCGTAAACAGATATTTACTTAATTAATTATTATGGAAAAGTATATATTTTATCTTTTTGATCAAAGTTGAAATTAAAACAAGATTCATATCTTTTTGTACGAAAAATTCCCTATATTTACATATTCTATTCTATACCTTTGTCTCTTTTACTGCTTCTTAATAATATTAATAAAGCAAAATTGAAATAAAGTATAATTATACATTACATCAGCAACCTGTTTATGTACACAGGTATCGATTAGTGCTTTCGCTCCTAATGATTAAACAGCTTTCACTAGTCTGGAAAATTTCGTTTTCTGCTTAACAAGTTTAATATTGTTTTTCGGAATTTATTCATTAATTTTCTTTCTGTTTATTCATACTTATAACAAAATTTTCTTTCGGTAACTAAATCTAAAGCCTCAGTTACCGCTTTTTTTTATATAAGAATTGCGATTTAAGTACCTACACGACCGAGCATGTCGAAAGTTGTGATTGTAGTATAGTATAACCAAAGAGTATTCTCTTTGGTATAACTTCAGATTCACTATATAGTATATAGGTTCATTTGTGGTATAATTTTCATAAATCTTAAATGAATATTTGTATACGAGCAGTATGACGTTAGCACCTTTATTTCCGCGATGTATTATAGTAGGGTTAAATGCACACAAACTCGAAGTTCGTACAAAATATTACCTAGAGGAAACATTTTCAGACATGCTTCCGTTCACAGATATATTAAAAAATCCATATCTGTCTCCTACTGAACGTAAAGGTGACTGTCATATCATTACTCATTGTCTGGTATTAGATAGGATATATTTGTTGACATTGATATAGAGTTTTCGAGCATCTGAAATTGACAGATGATACTTGTACAGTACAACTCTCAAGCAACATATGTTTGTGAACTTTTTTTACCGAGGTGATGAAATTCCTTTTCTATTACCTTCTTAAAATTAAATTAGTAAAGGAATCGAGTTTATTCTAACTGTATTTACTGAATTTTCTTGTAAACATTTTCAAGCTAAAACAGTTTTTACTGGCGATAGGATGAAGATGACTGGTGAGCCGTCAGGCGAGCCTCTCACATCCTTGAGCCAGTAAAAGCGGTTACCTGAAATTGTGATTAAAGACAAATACAATGAATACTTATCTACATGATGGTACTCAATTGCTCTCCAACGATTTCAGGACAATTAGGGTCATAGCAGCAAGGAGTCAAACAAATACAACGTTACGTCAGTCAAACACGTACAATTATTTTCCTTCTAAGGGTAAAGTGAAAACAAAAAATCCGTTTTTTCGGCATATAAATGAAAAATGAATTATAGGAGCCTTCAAAAGTTGAGGTTACGAACTACGATCCAATTTTGTCATTTTCTTGTATATTATTAAAATTGCAGAGTCTACAAGGATAAGAGCCTGTTTCATATCCACATTAAATTCGTGTAGAATAAACGTTGAGAGACTAAAACCACCTAAAACTAAAAAGCTTGTATAACAAAACAGAATTAGATTGAGTTTCGAGATAATTCCAGCTTCCAGGATCATCCGAGATCCGATACAGCACTTCGTAAGAATACCTTGTACCTCCACAAAGTCTGCTTTCATGTGTCGTGTAAGGAATTTATCTCTGTTTCTAGTTTTATTTTATCGTTTAAGTGATTTTCTTGTTCATTGTCCAAGAATTATACAGTGTGCAATAGGTACCTATTTTGTTTTCGAAGCGAAAATGCGTACATGAATAGAAAATGTTCTGACCACCACTTTACTGCAGTTGTTTTATTTGAAAGCTTTTATGTAAAGTTAAATTGCAAGTAATTAAGTACATACATTAAGGTGGTATGTTCCATAAAACGTTAGACGATGCTAAAAACAAAGATGAAAAGTTAGATGGCGGTTTCATAACGTTGGCAGTTAATTAAATTAGAAACTATGCGGGTGGGACTGCGTCACGCTGAAATAACAAAAGGTCAAAAAGTAATTTGTTTCATTATTTTTAAAGGTTTTAATTTTGAAAATAACAAAATTAGTCAATCTTTATACAGAATAAATGTAGTAAAAGGGGAAATCAATTTTATTCAGTCTAACGTAAGGGAGGATTATATGTGTAAGCGAAATTATTAACAAGAGATTTGGGAAGCTTATAATGCTTTCATGCCTAGAGAGTAAAGTGCATATTAAAAAACGACCTAATTGTCAAATGGGATGTGGATGATACATAAATTCAGAAAGTATGTCAAAGTCAGACGATGCCAAGCAAGAAAGGACTTGTTCTTTTCTCAATTGCTGCTTTTAAATCCTACCCCCTTTCCTCTTGTGTACTCCTTCGCTTTCTTTCATAAGGGAAGAGCTTTCTCAGACAATACGTTCACAGCTAAACAAATTATTGAGAAACATCGAGAGGAACACACTGATTATATTATTATTTGATTATAAAAAGCGCTTGATAATGGTGGACAGTAGAAAACTATGGGAAATTTCAAATAAAAACGGAAAGTGATAAAAAATATGTATAACAAATCCAAGATAATGATTACTGATAACGGATTTTGTAGATTCAGGACACCTAATTTAAATGCAAAAATACCTAACGGCAATGCTCTTCACTGAGGATCAAAGTAATAATAATAAACTAGCGTTAAAAATATATTTCAAAAAGCTGCCATCCTAATAGGTTCAAAATTTCTCACAATTTTTCTATACCAAGAGTAATTTCTACAATTCAACTACTCAAGGCATCATTTTAGGATCACTAATCTTAGTAGATGAAAGTGCCTCCAAATGGATTTGATACGTCCCGTAGAAATCACAATCCGTGGTCCAGTAAAACTGCCTGCAAGGCAAGATGTAATATTCATCTTTACTGATGAAACCGCTCAGTTCCTTTTCCAAGGTATCTGCTTTCATGGAATAAAGATAAAGATGGGAATAGTTTACAACAAGTTCTCAGGTGATACAGTACGAAATATGCCTTTATAAATGTAGGGTATTGACGTTTACTGGGAATTAAAAGCTCTAAACCTACCCCATATGTTTATTAATTGATTCATTCGTTAATAGCGACCGGTTTCGATAAAATTATCGTCAGGCTAACAGTAGGTAACAAAATTGATTGATGAAGCGAAGCTTAAAAGATGATAAAATTACATAAAAATTAAATTAATTGGCTACTTAATAGTTAAACATAAGCGGAATAAGTTGATGGCGAAGGAGTTAAATAATTAACACTGAAACAGGCATGATGGCACCTCGCAAAATAAAACTTATAAAACAAAATGAAGGCACACAGCCACCATGTTGAAAAGTGATAACCAACCTAGTTGGTTTTTTTACGTAATTTCAACTTCTCCATTAAGCTCAAGCGAATCTGACTAATATCTATGAAACACACTCCTTAACTTTAAGTATTTCAGAATGGCGTTAACAGAAATTTTCAAAGCAACTTCTTAAAAGCGTACCTAATATTTTATTTGAAATTATTGACAGCTGCAGATATGTAAACGTAAACGGTAAATAAGAAACGTTTCCAATTTCTCCATTTAATATGACTTGAAAAAGCACTTCGATTCCCACATTCTGCGTAATATTATAGAAGGTGTTTACCGATTTTTGTGTTCGTTTCCTTGGATCCAATGTGACTGAACCCTTTTTATGTCAACATTATTTCATCATCCCGGTATCTTTTTCAGTTCGTGTTTGGAATATTTCATGTGTTAAAAGTCGGCTACAACTATTTATTACTTATCTTTCGACACTTTACACTGTCTTCCTCATTCATTTATTATTATCAAAATAAGGTTTACTTCTTGTCCAACTGAAAGATTTTGTTTTTTTTTGGGGTTGCCCCATACCTACTATAGTGTGTGATAACGCCAAACAATTTTATTTCCACGAATTTCTAAATTTTACCAATGTCAAGTGTAAGTCTTGGACGCACCTTTTCATCCCGCTACAAGAATGCCGTAAAAACGGTTAAAAATGCAATAAAGAAGGCATTTTTTCATAATTCTATTTATAAAAAATTAAGTTTTAACCAAATTTTATGTAAATGTTTAATGGATTATAGGAACACCCTCCACTGTACGACAGCAGAATGTCCTGCAAAGATGTTATTAGGTCGTCAGTTTAGATCTGTTAAAATTAGATAAGAATTGTGCGACGCTCTTTTATGGCGTCTCCGGTTATTTTTACCTATCGAAAACAAAAGTAACCAATACCTATCCGATACCTAACTACAGACGTCAGCACACTCAACAAAAATAATTACAATAAATGAAAAAGAAAATAAAAACCATGTAGTGGTGATAATAAAACAAATATGTAACTCCTCTTTGGTATTGTTGGAAACGGTGTTGGGTGTTCAGGGTTGTCGAAGGGGCAGTAGCTCGGTAAGGGTTGGGAAAGCGGCGGTTGCTCGGTAAGGGTTGTTGAAGCGGCGGTTGATCGGTAAGGGTTGTTGCAGCGGCGGTTGTTGAAGCGTCGGTTGATCGGTAGGGTTGCGGGCGCAGCGAGCGCCAGATTTTTAAGAGTTTACTCTTTCTTGTATGCTCGACGTCTACTTCAGGCGGCTTCAAAGGAGAAATGGAATTCAGGGTTGCGGAGCAGCTACTACGGCTTTAAATTAAAGCACCAAAATGTGAAGCGTAAATGTTACTTGCAAATTTTGTTAATAAAAATGTAACAAGTAATATAACAATTTTTTTTAAGTCAATTCCTACTTTTTCCTTAAATTTAATTACCTAATGAATTAATGTTTGAAAAAACTGTATTAACATCAAGTGTCATCCATTACAAGTTTAAAAAAATCTATTTGAACTGGAGTGGATGAATAAAAAAGTATTTTATTAACGATTGAAAATTTGACCAAGATATACAGGGTGATTCGGGAGGAAATTTAAAAATGTAACGTTTTCTTAAACCCTTGTATCTTTAGCAAAAATTAAGCTATTGTAATAAATAAAAAAGAAATGGTAAAGAAACGAGGTGTCTTGATAACAACTTGTAACAACTCTGACACCCACGCGTGGTTTTAAAGTTAGAGTAAAAAAAAACACTTTCTGTCACCCTGTATAAAATGACGTACGCCCAATTTTCTTAAAATGTGCTAGATTCCATAATATAAATTTACTTACAATATGAAAAAAAATTAATCAAATTGAATTTAAAATAAAGAAGTTATTAATGAGCGAACTTAATCAATTTTTTGAGTGCATCGATTATTTTGCCGGTGAGTGTATAATATTATAAATCCAATCATTTCAGACTCTAACAATTTAGACACAGAATCCGATTAATATTTCAGTTGCTGTTGCCAGAAACACCCATTGTTTAAACGACTTATCAACTAATTTTAAAAGCTTAAATTTTATTAAAGAAAAAGTGGAAAATAAATTGAATAAAATTTCACCCCGCTCAAAAATAATTAAAACAAGCTTAATTAATGGTTTGGGTTCAATATTGAAATGTAGTTCTGGCTACCTTAACATTAATTAAGGGAAAAGGAACGACTCTTTTAATCAATTATAGATTACAACCATTTGTAACCCTTAACAAAGAGCAATTTAAAGCGTATAACAGAAATATTTGAATAGAAATTATTCCCAAAGAAGCATTTTATTAAGCTGCGATCAACAGGAAGTTCAGAAAGTTAAAGAATTTTAATTATTTGAAACTCCAAGTTCAGAAAGTTAAAGAATTTTAATTATTTGAAACTCCATCTAAATATTTCACGATTTATTAAGAAACAATCAGTAGAATTCTCAACTCCATTGCATTACATTTAAGGTACCTTGTACTTTACTCAAATAAAATAAACTAAATAAAATTCACATTATACAAACTAAATTTATAGGAGTAAATTGTGAACACATCCTAACGGTATCCCCAGCTGTGTTAGAATCGTTGTCTACACGAAAATTTTATTGAAAATCACTTCCGTAGGTGAAAGCTTAATGTTCCCGTCCGTCATCGCAAGTCACCAAATTTTCATTACAGCTCTAGCGTTATAACAAATTTTTGAACCGTAAATAACTAAACGCAGATTTGTAATTATCCCGCTGCAACTTTGCCGAAAGTTTGTTGTTACTATAGGGGTTGAATTGAATTGTTGTCATTGTGCAGCAGCGTGATAACAAGTAATTGGTGCGAGAATATCGAAAAACGTAAAGAAAAAAGCAATAGAATACATTCTGACATATTAATAAATAAAATACATAATTGAATCACTTATTTGAGAAACCCGACAAATCCTTTTTTTTTAAATCGCCTTTTTGTCAATTTTTGTATTAAATATTTTTGCATTTTTGTGAAAAAACTGTTGAACTACTTTACATTAACATTTATTAATAATGAATCTTTTGAAAAGTGACAACTGAAAATAGTTACACCGTTTTTTGTTATTATCTCAGTACTATGTTTATGGCACTTGTAGGGTTTCTCAAATAAGTGATTCAATTACACTGATATAATACACTTATATTGCATTAGCACTGCACAATATTTTTAATAATTAACTTACCAACACTAAATTAAAAACAAGATTAATATTATTACTGCAAGCATGCCCGTGTTAATTTTAAATGAAATAAGTATTTGAATTAAGTTAAAAATATTTGTAGTCGTGGAAAAAGCGTATGTATACAACTCGCATATAAGGGCTATTAATCACTCGAACGATTTGCTTCACTCACCTGCGGCTCGTTTCTCAAAAATTCGTTCTCGTGATTAATAGCCTCTCTCATATGCTCGTTCTATAATATACCATTAAACCATTGAATATTTTATTACAAACTGTACCTGGACAGCTGTAAAATAATATAAATTCATATTTTCACGTCTAATATTCGATCAATATGACTAAAACTTTAAAAATCAAATAAGATTACTCATTAATTTATAATTATAGAGATGCTAGAGAGCTAAATTCCGTTATATTGCCTCCTACATTTTAATATTGTTTAATATTACCCTTTCGTTTAGTATTCATAGCCGGGTTAGATCTATAATGTTCCTTTGGACGTTTTAAGTATCCTTTCCTTTTATCATATTAAAATGTGCAGAGCTTTGTTTGACCAACATCCGTTGCGTAGTTCTAATTAGAAGTTATACCCACATTAGGGTTCGCTTGCAATGTATAACATCGAAATTTTGCGCTTGCCTTATTACCATAATGTTTCATTAAACAATTCTGGTATCTACATATACATGCAAAAAAAGTTATTCGTCAGTTCCTAAAGCTTTCATTATCCCAAAATTGTTACCGATATTTAAAGTTAGTAAAAGCTTTCTACGTTGCCTCTCAGGAATAAAGTATTCGTATTCAGTTACTAGAACTTTCCTTTTATAGTTAAATATCTCAATTACTTGAATGCCATATGTGAACATTTTAGATTAATTACAACATGTACCTACTCTCCTTTTTAATAATTCCAAAATACTTTTACAGGATGAAGGATTATTCTGAACTCTTTAACCCTTATTTCTCATGTCTCGATAAAAGCCTTTTCCCCTTTCAGATTTGACGACTCATCCATGAAAGTAATACGTATAAAGACTTTCCTTGCCGCGATTTTGTTCTATAATATCTTAATATCAAATATTCTGCCCTTGAAACCTATAAAAAGTAGTTGAGTGCTTCGAATAACTTATTTTCTCTGTGACGTCGCTACGAAAACCAAAGGCGATTAAACAAATGGCGCAGTTATTTCTTCCCCATTTGTAAACGGAAAAATTTAATTATATTAACACTATTCGAGAAGATTTTATGACAATGAAAGCGCGCTTGCAACGTCTTGGGGGGTGCACTTAACGGATTTGGGATAAATTCGAACAAAAACTGAAAATTATAGGAAGTAGTAATTTGATTGGGTAATTAAGAAATTATAATAATTTACATTACCCTCTTCTAAGTGACCTATTTATTTACCAGATTCGGCCCCTTTGTCCTTTGTCATTCAGAAAAATCCCAAAGAATGTAAAAATGTTGTCACAATGCTTAAATACAAATTTGCAATAAGGCAAAAATAGAAATGGAAAGAATGCCGAGAAGCAGCTCCCAATACCGCAGGAATTTAAAGCCTTAAAATTTTTTAATTACCTACTAAAACCTTCCCCTTGACTTGGGGTTATGGTCCTTAATGTGATCTTTAAAATAATTAGGACGATAAGTCTTTTTAAGACCCTGGTTTACAACTTGTAACTCTTCCTTGCTAAAATGATTGCCCGTTAAATTTAATAATCTACCATGAAAAGCGAAGGAAGCGTTTTGGTGGTGATAAACATTTTTAGATTTTCAAAAAACACTTGAAATACCAAGTATGAATTTCCAAAATTATATATAATTTTGGAAATTAATATGTACTACACGATAATCTTAAAATGAATTTTCGCCAAGTAAAGGCTAAAACAATAAAATTGTATATAACATTTTTAGAATATGAAAGAAGGATCTTCCTTAATTTTGAAAAAAGATCTACACCAGAAATCTCTATTTCATTTTTAACATTGGAAATGAGTGAATCTAATTCTAAATTGTGCAGAAAATTGTAAAGGGGCAAGTGAATATTTAAATTTGAAATTGATTCGGGTTCTCTCTTGATACCAGTGGTTGATCTTAACGTTTATCAATCGTATTACGGGCGGTGGTGCAGTTTAGTCTTGAGGTTGATGTAATATTTCAAATTGAACTGTACGGTCAAATTTAAATTCATGATTTTCCTGCTCAACTTTTAGTTCCGTAATTTCAAACGCATTTAAGCTTTTGCGCTTTTAAATTGAAATTAAATTATTTACATTAAAAATCTAAGTTGTGGCCCTATTTCTGAGGTTCGTGGAAGGACCATTAAGCGGCGATGAAAAACTCAAATCCTATGACGATTATTTTACCGGTAATGTTATAATAGGTATTCGAAACACGTTTCTCTATCTGTGCTTTCAGATTTGTAAGCTACATCGTTTCTACATTAGATCTCCCACGGAACCCGCCCTTTTTATTTCAAACCAAAGTATTTCCATTATTCTGACATTATTCACGTGAAGACTCATTATCACTCTGCAGAGTATTCTTAGCAAACTTTTCCATTTGGTTTATATTGTATACATATATAGTCATTTGAGGGAACAAACCTTTCCATTATGTGGTTCATCTAAAACTTTCAATAACACCGAAATGACCAAACTCGCAAGTAACTTTAATTAAAGTCAAACTTTTTGTATTCAAAAAGTAAGTTTTGATTGAACTAGCGGGCGTCTGAATTCAATATAAAAACTTTCGCAAGTATAATCTGACGAACGGCATTTTACCTTGTAAAAAACCATGCACTCGGAAGCTTTATAAAAGGTGAAGAGGTACCAAAGGAGAATACTTTAATTAAACTTCTTTTTACATCTGTAACCGTATAACTAAATCACGTGAAGATTCCGTTTCATTTACACCAACTTTATAATGCGAACTAATGATTTTAGAATCTTAGTTTCCAAAGCGAGGTTTTACGATGACAAACAAGCATAACAACATGCACCTTAGAATCGTAGGTTTGGTGGCCTTTTACTAATAAATTTCTAACAAAACTCATGTAAATATTGTTCTAATTTGATAATTAAACTAAGCTGATCATGTTGATTCGATTGATATGTTAAACAAACTCTTTAGTCTTCAACTAGCGCTTGTATTCTTAAGTAAATAGGGTACGATGTTCGATGCCCAGTGTTAATATTTGACTAAGGTTACGATTTCAAATTAATAGATGACCGAACTTAATCAGAATTCATTATTCGGTGAAGCGTAAACTTCCATATTTGTTTGCTAGCAGTTAACGTATTTAGTTGTTTTAAAGGAGCAGCACGTAACGTTTGGTGCAACCGGATTGCTCTACATTTATTCCCTAAATACCAGGTCCGCGAAGGCGACAACGCCCATTTAGTAAATTACATGAATGTAATCGCTACAATTTTGTGGTATTTATTGCCGAGAAATAAAAATTTTGTGCAATGTTATTAAAAAAGTAATTAACAAAAGTACGTGGATACGGCAAACTTCACTAAGCGGTATCCAATCAAAAAATTGAAAATGCTTATACCAAATAATTTTATGCTAATTATGTGCTATTGATTGCTGGTTATTATAAATTTTTTGCTCATACATAAAGCGACCAAAATTACTTATATTAATGTATTGGCGTGACCGAATTCTTAAGTGTCGATATAAATATAGAAATAATTATTCATTAATGTCTATTGTACATTTTATTATACCTACTTATTTGACTTAGACTTGGATTTATATATTTTGTGTGATTACATAAAATGATTTGTTCTATACCGTTCTGATGAGGTCTTTTGAAACAATAAATTCTATTATTATTATAATTATTATTATTGTATATATTCTGAGTTCCAATTACAGCTGATCTTAATTTAAGAACTGCTGAAGCTGCAATCTCTGAAGACCACATTTGTTACACCCAGTAAAGTATACTCTAATAAATAAGTTATATTGGTACAATACATAAAATTATTTATCGTGAAGTGACTTTTATGTTAATTGATAATAACTGCAACAAAAAAGTTTATAAACTTTGTATTTTTAATAGTAATTGAAATCATGAAAAATATTCTTAACCCAATGTCTCAAATAGAAACCATGTCCCTACGGTAAAGAAAGTAAAAAAAATAATTTAAAATGTCGGTCCTCATCATCCAGTTCGGAACTGCTGTTTTCGTGTCCTGCGGCACAGACAAAATAACATAGTGGTCTGTATCGTTTCGTTTACAATTGCGTAAAGTTTCCACATGCATTGTTCTTCCTTAACGATTAACGCACTTTTTCCAATTTTCTGCAAAAACATTATGTATCGCTTACATGAGAAGTTGCCGTACGTTGTTTAATTAACAGTGGTGTCCTTGGCTTTTTATTTGAACCCCAACCAGTTCTATGGGGTTAAATTCACAGTGGCCTTCTGTGTACAGTAATCCCGCAAGGTGCACATAGCACATCACCAATTTATGTAAGGAATTGTTCTTTATGCTCCTTTGCTAAGGCTAAACAGTCAAATTTTATATCCTTTTCAGTTAGAAAGATCTCTTCTTTCCCATGCGGTTGTTGACTTGGATTCAAACACAAGCAAACCATTTTTTAGAACTGCGTATATGAGCAATAACTAATCGTCGACCTTTGCCCGATGATGGATGTATTACAGTTAACCAACCTTCTTCAATGGTTTGATGGCGGTTTACAACACTTGTCATATAATAGACAATTTCTTACCTTTGGAATCGAAACTTCTTTATATCTCTTAACAACTTGGGGCTCCAAGAAACGATTTCCAATTTATCAATTCACATCGATTTCCTATTTAATTTTTCCCAACGAAAAGTTTAGCCCTCTGCAATTCCGATCGGCTCAGTTGTGGTGCATCCACGAATTCTTTGTCTATTTTACAAATATATCGATAGTAGCTTAATGGTCGTAATTGCTGCTAATGATTAGACTAAAATCCAAAAATCCAAGAAAGACAACTTCCGGAGTAGGACACCGTGTCGATGTTAAAAAAGTCTATTTGCAACAATCCTCAATAAAGGGTTTTTAACCTTAAAGTACGAAAAAATGCGTTTTTCCCCAACTGGATTAAAGGTATGACATTTTGTAACTGTCAGGAGTCTGTAAGGTTGACATTTTCTTTACTAAGAAAAAAAAGGTATCTTAGCGGCAAAAATATTCACTTTTAATCCTAGGAGCTAAAGTACTCACTTTTAAGCTATATATAAATGTATATAGTAGGTACTCACTTTTAACCTACTTATATATTTTTAGGTCCCTACGTCTATTGTTTTTTATGCTCATTTTTAATAACAATTTGGTCCTTATAACAGCGTTGTAATATCATTGCTAAAGGTTGGGACTACTAACACGTGTGCAAGATTATAATAAAAAGAGTTGAGAAACGTTTAAACTGATAAAATGACTCTCAAAAGGAGTAGGAGTTGCACATATTATTCTAATCGCAACCCTTAGTAATGTCAATAATACTCTATTTAAATACAATTTTATCAACAATTTTAATAATCGACGAAGCTGAGAATAGGGAATTGTGATCCTTGTAACCCTCAATAAAGGATGTTTTGCCTGAAAGGGCAAAAAAACGCGTTTATACGTAGGGATATTCGATAATGCCAATATTAGCGATATTAATACAAATGCCAACCTCATTCAAAGTATTTACACACCTTTAGGTCCCTTCGTCTATTATTGTTAATAATAACCTGTTTATGCTCATTTTTAACAAGACTTTAGATCATTATGTATAACCAAAAGAGTCGACAATGCAGCGAATAAAGGCATTTGTGACAGTAATCAACCCTTTCTATCCTTATTAAATTGTCACTTCACCCTACAATACGAACAAACCTACTAATGAGATTTTTCGCAGTTTGTATGGAAACGTTTAAACTCTCAATAGGGCTAGTAGTTGCACATATGTGGTCGAAACCCTTGGCTATTTCAATAATACCCTATTTAGAAACCATTTTATCATCAATTGTAATACTTATAAGTAAAACAATCGACAAAGTTGAGAATAAGGGATTGTGACAGTAATCATCCTTGCAACCCTCAATAAAGCGTTTTTTGCCTAAACGGACGAAAAACGCATTTATAGATATCCGGTAATGCCAATATTAGAGGTATGAATACAAACGTCAACCCCATTTAAAGCTTTACACACATTAATTTAGGTCCTTACGTCTATTATTGTTAATAATAACCTGTTTATGCTCATTTTTAACAACACTTTTAATCATTATAAGCAAAACAGTCGACAAACGAAGGAATAAAGTAATCAACGCTTTGTATCTTTATTAAATTGTCACTTAACTCTACAATATGAAAAAATGCATTAACAGAACCTACTATCTTGGCAATTTGTATGCAAACGTTTAAACTCATACAGGTTACTCTCAAAAAGGGTAGTAGGTAGTTGCACGTATGTAGTCGCAACCCTTAGTCATTTCAATTATACAGTGTTTCAACACAATTTTATCAACAATTTTAATAATTACAATTATTACAACAATCGACAAAGTTGAGAATAAGATATTATGACAGTAATCATCCTTGTAACCATCAATAAAGGGTTTCTTGCTTGAATGTGTAATAAACGCGTTTATAGATAACCGTTAAGGCGATTTTTCGCCGATTTGGATACAATCGTTAACCCCTTTCGAAAGGGGAAGCTAGTATTTAAAAATCTGAGAACCTTACTCCTTTGTACCTACCCTTTTGGTGAGGTTTAGGCACAGAATAAAGCACAAGTGATGCTTTATTCTGTGGTTTAGGTGAGTATCCGAATCGTGAATATTTTCATTAGCCGACATGGTATACAAACGCGTATTATCGCACTTTCTGGGCAAAATTTCCATTTATTGAGGGTGAGAAGGGTGAATATTGTCACAATGCCTTATCCCCAAATTTTTCTTTTGTTTTATTCACAATTATTAAAATTATTGTAAAAAATGAGTATAAACAAGGTTACATTACCATTACTAAAGGTTGGGACTGCGCAAGATTATAACAAAAAGAGTCAATAAAGCAGGGAATAAAGGCATTGTGACAGTAATTACCCTTTGTACCCTTCCCAAATTGTCACTTCACTCTACAATACGAAAAACGCATTAACAGTAACCTACTAATGATGTGATTCTTCGCAATTTGTGTGCAAAAGTTTAAACTCATTCAAATTACTTTAAAGAGGGGTAGTAGTTGAACATGTGGTCGCAACCCTTAGTAATCTCAATTGTTTAAATACAATTTTTATAATTAGGCATAAGATTATTATATGGTCTTTGGTATAAGTAAACAATCGACAATGGTATTCTAATGTTAATCACCCCGTGCACCCCTTTGAAAAAGTGCCTGTTAATACGATTTTCGATAAGTTTTAATTCAAACGTGAAGTAGTTGTTTATTTGTGGTCGTTTAACTCAATGTCGTTAATAAAGCCTGTTTATAACCATTTTAACAACAATCTTAGTAATTTTAATCCAAACATCCCTCAAAGAACAGTTTAAAATATTCTGACGTAAATCACCTTTTGCATCCCTATAAAAATGTCTTTGTGTGCGAACATTATGTAGGTAATTTAAAATTTTCAACGCCACCTGTTCGTAGATCACATTTTAAGTTACATGCAAGACGTATTGATACGATCTTACTTCGGGCAGGTTTTAAGTTACAATTTATTTATTCTGCGAACATTTGATGAAAGTATCTGCAGTTGCTATGAATCATAATGATAAAACCGTTTGTCTGTCTGTCGCCCGTTCCTCTTCGGTCTATCTGGATATCAGCCCATTTTATTCGTAATTGATTTACGTTTCAACCAATGAAATTCGAGAGAGGGAAACTGAACATGTGTCAATGAATTATACGTTTCCAGCATCAATTATATTAAATCAACAGTATTTTCAAAAGAAACTGAACCGAACACCAGTCGATATAGTACTATATAATTATCGCTTTCAATAATTTAAGAGGACAATATATTCATCTGTGTACATCACAATGTTTAATTAATTAAAGATCCGAATAAATCCTCTCCATAAGTGTTTAGAAATATTTTAGAGAACTTAATTGGGGAAGTAATTAAAGTCACTTCCTGTATTCCATTTCTAAGTCGATTTACTTCAATTAAATTAATTTCAAGTACCTACCTATACTTAATTTATGTTGGATCTTTAAAAAACCCATATCACCCATATTAATTGCTCTATACTCGTAATAAAATTTGTAATTTGAAATGTATAACTGTAATACTGTGCGAATCCCGAACACAAATAACTCAACATTAATTTTCCCGTAAAACTAGCTTTGTAACCTAAGAAGAAAACAGATTACCTACACCTACCGAAACTAAAAATTTGCTATAGGTTTCCGGTACCTATCTCGCATAATTCTTCAACTATGACATTTTCAATGGACGCAACTATATTAGAAGAAATTTTTTTCTCTTAGAGCAAAGGTTGTTCAGACAACCGGACGCGATTTATTTTATATGTATATGTACACGGCCGTCCTTTCCAGCTATTATACGTGATTTATCATACAAATATTCGACAATAAATTGCTGTGTTTTGTTTCTTGTCTTGATGAAGCCCCTTACGAAAGTATATAAGAATGAGCATCTATTTGTTTTTGAATAGCAACAAGCGGTCGTTCCAGGCCCCGCGCTTTGGAGGGGCCCGCGTTTCACCACAAAAAAGCGAAAGTCAAGCGTCTTCTGGCTTAGTGAAAACTCAATGTGATAAAATTGTGACTTTAACATTCCTGTTATTTAACTTTAGCATTTGTTAAAGTCATAAATAAACAACCCCCAGTACGTCATTAGTGAGTCTAAAGGCCGGATTTGTCGGCAAATTATAATATGAAATTAGGCAAAAAAAATGAAAAACAGGCATTTTCAGGCAAAAACAATTTGATTAATACGATTAATAATATTAATAGCAAATAAATAAAAATCGCTAATTTGTTGAAGTTTCATTTATACTATTTTTTATGTACACGTAAAATGTATTCGTTCTTCTATCAGTTAAAATGTGTTTATGTTGTGAAAATGAACGTTCTACATCACAAGAAGTGATGGGCGCGTATTCAAAACAGGATATTTCTTTAGGGGACAACTTTGGTGCTTTCTCCACGATGGAGAACTTCTGAAGGAGTTGTCAAGTGGGACAGTTAATGAAACTTCAAGCACTTCATTCAACTTGCCGACACGACGTTTCGACTGGGGGGTCCAGTCTTTCTCAGGACTCTTTATTAAGTGTGTAATTAATACAAAAAAATGTCGATATTTCTTCAGGTAAGTGTTCTGTAAAAATGTCGATATTTCAAAGATCTGTGAAGATTATTATGTACTATTACACACTTAATAGAGAGCCCTGAGAAAGACTGGACCCCCCAGTTAGGGTTCCCAGATCAAAAAATCAAAATTCCGGAGTAAATTCCGGATTTTTAAAGAAAATTCCGGACTTTCTTCTAATATAATGTTAGTGTCGATATGTGAGAAAACGAAGCTAATTCTAGAATTTTCACGTGTGCAGTGCAGGTACACTGTGTGTGTTCAAATGAACTCGAGTGGAGGAGAGGTCAAAAGAAAGAAACGGACTCTCTGTAAAGTCTGTCAAGTCGATTCTTTTAACTCAGTATAATTTAAAAAATACGACTTCTGAAATGTTCTACAACACTATTATTATAGATTCGGAAGTGTTGAAAGGTATTTCCGCGGTAGCGCTAAATATAAGAAAAATGATCATAATGAATAATATCTACCTAATGTATGTAACATTGATTTTTTGATAAAAACATTGAGTTTATTTGATTTTTTATTTGTTTCTTTACCTAACTTGTGAAAATTCCGGACGTCTTAGAATTCCCCCCGCATGCCGGACAAAGACCTATATTACCGGATATGTCCGGAAAATTCCGGACGTATGGCATCCCTACCCCCAGTCGAAACGTCGGCAAGTTGAATGAAGTGCTTGAAGTTTCATTAACTACTGTCCCACTTGATAACTCCTTCAGAAGTTCTCCATCGTGGAGAAAAACACCAAAGTCGTCCCCTAAAGAAATATCCTGTTTTGAATACGTACCCATCACTTCTTGTGATGTAGAACGTTCATTTTCACAACATAAACACATTTTAACTGATAGAAGAACGAACTTGCCGACGTTTCGACTGGGGGGTCCAGTCTTTCTCAGGGCTCTCTATTAAGTGTGTAATAGTACATAATAAACTTCACAGATCGAAATATCGACATTTTTACAGAACACTTACCTGAAGAAATATCGACATTTTTTTGTATTAATTACACACTTAATAAAGAGCCCTGAGAAAGACTGGACCCCCCAGTCGAAACGTCGCGTCGGCAAGTTGAATGAAGTGCTTGACGTTTCATTAACTGTCCCACTTGACAACTCCTTCAGAAGGTCTCCATCGTGGAGAAAAACACCAAAGTCGAGTACGAGGAGCTTCACCTACGCATAATATCAACCACCTTTAGGGGGCAAGTTCTCCTTTATTCCCACACTCTCTCCCTCAAGGACATTTTTGATTAGCCCGTTTTAAAATGTTGCCTTCAATTTTTCAGGCGATATTTTCGATTGCGAAACGAAAATGATTTAACATTGTCAATACATACCTGAAAAAAGGCACATAGTTGCAAATTGTCAATTCAGGTAAATGTTAGGCAAAACCTTTCAAACAGGCAATTTTAGGCAAAATAAAATGTCTATAGAAGCATCCCCACTTCTGAAAACGAATTTATAATTTATTAAAATACCAATAGGTACCTATTAGCAAAGTAAATAGGCAATATAGGAAAAATCCGGCTCTTAGCTCATTACGGATTTCAATAGTTGTAATATTGTTTTAGGCATTAGCATTTTTGTTGAAATTTTGTATAACACTGTAAAATGTTGATTTAAAAGTAATCGTTAGTAGCGATCGTTTTGAATTTTTCATGAATAAGCAAACTAGCTAACATTTGGAGCGTTTCCATATAAACGTTGGTAAACGCCATTTTACTTCACCTCGCCCGCTTAATTTCTCGCTCCAGGCCGCGCAAGCTTTCGCGACGGCCATGAGCATAAGAGACCCTAAAGTGCTGTTCTTGAAATTGGCCTCCAGTCTCGCACCTACTCGTACTTGCACAGAACAGAGAATCTTTTTGAACAATGCTGAGAAAAGTGTAATTTTTCTAATTCCTTAGACTTTAGTTTAATATTTTTTGTTGTTTAAAAAATGTATTCATAATCCATTTTGTTTTGAATCAGTGCTAGTTTATGAAATAAATAATTGTAACGTTAAATATCTAAGTGAATTTCGTATTTTCATAATCATGAAAATGTCGGTCTATAAGCGCCAATAATTACCTATTTCGCTCATTTATTTCATGTCGATGTAGGTCCAATACAGGCAGTGGCGTAACTAGGGCATGAAGGGCCCCCGTGCAAATCGAAATATTGGACCCCTATTCCTATATCAGGAAAAGGTTTGAAAAAAAAATGTTATCGTTAAAACTCCAGACAGGAAAAAAGTTAATTGAACCTCGTGGACGTAGTAAGTCAAATATCTATTCATGAATCTAACAGACATGCTCCGCAGTGCTCAGAAAGTCACAATAAATAGTAAATACTGTAATGTAATGTAATACTGTATATAGCGGTATAGTCCATTAGCGATATAATGCATTCAATTAGGTGTAACCATTGACTAAAGAAGGATTTTTCAATCAACGGTGTAACGTATAACGTGTTTTTCAATAACAGCGGACTAAATACTTACTATGAAATACAAAAAAATATTAGTAAGAAAAGCATGAAGTTAATTCGCAAAAGTAGCTTATAAGAAACGCCCTTTAAGGTTCATCACGCTTAAGGAATTTTTCCATTCAATGTGCAAAAGATTAAAATTTATTACTGGTTCTGGTCGTATAATTTGAAAGAGCTTATTGCAGATACAGATTGACATTTCCTCGTCCCTTTCTAGGTAGATAAATAATCTTTGTACTTAGTTATGCCGACAGAAGGGGTTTTGTGAATCAGTCTACTGTAATAGAAAATAGTTATAATTATAATACTAGAAAGTGTAGCTCCATTCTGCAGCATGGCATTCCGAATAAGTTTTAAAATTTAATTTTTTGGTTATCTAAGTCTCAACTGATGGCCCCCTGAGCTTGAGGGCCCCCGTGCGCTGCACGGGTTTGCACTTATGTAGTTACGCCGCTGAATACAGGATAACGATGGGAAAAAATTCAAAGTTGCTTTCGTGAACAATAATTTATTATCGTTATGAAAATACTAGGTATACCTCACGAAACAGCAAAGTGAGAAACATAAAACGTTTGTAGCACTTTTAAAAATATAAAGAACGAGAGATGTGAAATATCCACATTTCAACAAAACCTGCAATGAATTTTCAAATGTACCAAGTCGTTTTGTCTGTCATTGTCATAAATGAAATTCGCCCGTCTTAGAAACGAATCCCATGCGTGGGTAACTCTCGGGCGCGTAATAAATCTAATATTTAGACTGTATACAATAAAACCCTTCAAATTATTCACGTTGTTTAACCATTACATGGCCATTTAATGCTTTAATGTTCAAAGAAAGTAGTCGAAATTTATGAAATTGTGCAAAATAATGCAAACAATAACAATTAATCATTTTGAAATGCGTGAACGTTTTTGTTCTGTACTGATGTTCCTAATGTAGTGATAATTCCTGTTGGCCTAACTTTTTGTTATGCGGTAGGGAACGAGTGGGAAAGAGAGGGTATTGGCAAGGTTTCATGAATATACATAAGTAAGTAGTTTTTATGATTTCAACACATGTTACGCTCCAGAAGTGAGGCTTTAGATTAAAATTTATCGCCTCGTCTTTGTATTAAGCGTCCGGAATTTTACATTACACCATAAACTTTAAAGCCGTATTTAAATCCAGTAAAGGATGTATTTATATTACGCTTTTGCAGTAAATGTCGTGCAGACTGTTAAAATGTAGGTATGTTATATTTAAGGGGTGAAATTGAACAACGTAATTAGTTTCCTCCAGAAGAACTACGAGTTATTTGTAGAAATGAGCATCTAAAGTTCACCTAATTACCGAGCTTTTATAAGGGTCGCGATGTGTTATGTGACAAAAGAAACACGTGAATGCATTTGTATTTACGTTAATAAGATACTACGTCTCCATGCACTGCACTAATTTAAATTACTACAGTCTTTAGAAAACTGGAGGAAACTAATTACGTTGTTCAATTTCACCACTTAAATGTAACATACCTACATTTTAACAGTCTGTGCGACATTTACTGCAAAAGCATAATATAAATCCTTTACTGGATTTAAATACTATTTAAATAAAGCAAGAGGAATGAATTGATAGGTATTCTTGCAGAATGGAATTATGCAATTTGGAGAAGTTGGAGATCACGTATCCTTTTCAGATTGTTCTAAAAAAAATTAGTGAACGTATCCGCTTCCACTTAAGATAACCACGCAATTTACAATTACATTTAAGTATGTAAGTGGTATGTAATCTAAAGGATTTTTCAGTTCTTGCAATTTTTCCTCTTCTACTCCTGTTTCTTGCTTGCTTTTGTTAAACTTCCATATTTCCCTATTTTTCATCGACATTTAACAGTTACCCAATTACAGTAAAGCAGTTCATAAACAAAAACATTATTCTATGGGCAACGAACGGTTAATCTGTGTACAGGGTAGCCCAGGAAGTCCAATATTTCATTTAATATCAACCGATTAAAAAATGTTTCAATTAAAAGTTGTAGGATACGAACCATTGCATATTTGTAAAATATTTTTAAACATACAGGGTGCTTCGAATAATCGTGGTTCCGTGCACAACTTTGATGTCATATTTCGATTTCTCTCTTAAAATGCTCAATGTCTATATTTTTGTATTTTGTTTTAAATGCGGCGTTCCCGCAAGTTATGAATTTTTTTCATGATTTTTCTGAAAAAACATGGTCTGATTAAAAAATGCTTAGGTTTGTTCAGTTTACAAATTTTGAGTCAATTTTTGGTACATAAATTAGTAAAGGTCGTTCCTTAGTGAATATACAAATATTTGTCGATTTAATTATACAGGCACGGAGCCACGGTTATTCGAAGTACCCTGTATGTTTATAAATATTTTACAAATCTGCATTGGTTAGTATCTTACAACTTATATTTAAAACATTTTTTAATCCGTATGATATAGAATGAAATATTGGACTTCCTCGCACTAAGGGGCTACCTAGTACCTACCTTGTTGGGCTTCCAATACCGGAAGAAATTTTGAATACCGGTTTCAATCAAGAGAATCCCGGGATCCCGGTATTGACTTTTTTACTGCTGAAACTATAAAAGAAAAATAAAAAACGTATAGCTTAGAAATTCAAAGTTCAAAATTCTAAATTCAAAATATTCAAGTAATTCAAAGATGTAAATATAAAATGTAAATTAAATAACTCCACATAAAATTCAAAAATTACGTATTCAAAATAGAAATTTGAAATAAAAAATTGAAACTCAAAATATTAATGCTAATTAATCCTAAATTATAATTTGAAAATTCAAGTTTCAAACTTCGAAACGTAAAATATTAGTGCTACTTAAAGTTAAAAAGCTTAAATTAAACTCAACATTGAAATTGTAAATAATAAACTGGCAATTATAATTTTGTAAAATTCGTAGTTCAAAAATTAAAACGTAATAAAGAAAAATTGGTAGTGCCATTTGGAAAATCAAGTTACCGTTTATAGAAATTTTGTCAATTGACGTAGTAATTTCTCCGGATTTTGCATTTGACCGTCCGGTTTACGTACATTTCATGTTTTAGTAATATCGCATCGTCACAGCCTTCTAAGCTTTATGATCCCTGTGATATTCAATTTTTTGGACACATGCGGCCAAACGATTTGTTTTCAGTACTATGTGTGACACATAAAGTCACACTAGAATTGACCAAGGAATATACAGGGGGTTCCATAAAAAAAATGCAACTTTGATATAAATCATCCTCTATGAACTTTGCGATTCAAGTGAAAATATTTTAGATTTGTACTCTTACCATATCCCATGAACGAAATGTTCGTTAATAAACCCACAGTCTTCCATCCACACACTATTGGCCCACCCTGTGCACATACAATGTTTTGCACTATAAATAAATATCATTAATGCAAAATAGTTTCTACTAAAATAAAATTAAATTAATACCGAAATACCGGTATTTATGTATGAATAACGGTTTTAAATATTGCATCAATTTTGTCCGGGATCCCGGTTTTTGAAATGCCGGAATTCCGGTATTGTAAGCTCTACTACCCTGTATTGTATACCTACTTAGTTGAATCGTATACTAGTAATTATGGTAATGAAGTCAATAAATTGAGGTAAATATGAAAACGCGCATGGTTACCATAAGACGTCTTGAATTTTGAAAGATGTTAGATGCAAGATTGATAGATGAAGTAGATACATAATATATAGGGTGCGAGGAAATAACGGAGTTAAAGCTTACTCCATCCTAGAAGACGAATAATTTTGTTTTATTGACTTTATCTCACCTTTTCGAGAAAGTGAAAGAGAATTTTTAGTAAAAACGTTAAATACGACGTAATGTGATGAAAGTGACCGATTTTTCAACGAGAAATACATTATAATATTCACGAGCGATAGCGAGTGAGGGTAGTATTGCGAGTTGAAAAATCGCACTTTTATCACGAATTGTGTACTTATATTATTTTTTCCAACATTTTTTCCAAAAATGAGTCTCAATTTTAAATTAATTATTTTACTCTCTTATTTTTTCAAGAATCTAGTTGCTTTTCAGCCTCATCTTACGTGTTTTCTCCATTTGTCACCCTCGTTTCGTATCACCTTATTGCTTCAATAATTTTATTTAATCCCCATACTTTTCCGACTGGGACTGGGACTGCCTTCCGAAGGTTTACAAAATTTTTTCATTCTTCTAAATGTAGAATGCACAATTTCTTGAGTATACACTCTCATGTAATGGATTTCATCAAGTCACAACCCTGTATTATCTATAGATGATACGGTATTGCACTCGCTCATGGTGGTGGACGAGCCACCTGATTGCGTCATGAATAACACACACGAGTAACACGATTTGTCAGATAAGATTAAATATTGGAAAAATAGAAAATACGTGTGCAGACTATAACATACCGCACAGAAAAAAGTAAAGGAAAGGATATTTAAGATAACGTAAAATGAATGATGAAAGTAAAATGTATCCTAATCTTGAATGGATCGAACAAATTAATAAATAGTAATAATTCAAATTTGTGAAAGTTATTACACTGAAGTATAACTGAATCAAAGTGTACTGTTTGTACGAGACATTTTGTCTTCCTCTATTTTCCTGAAACATTCTTTCCGTTACCGAGTAAAACAACGTATTGGTAAAGAAGTTTCCACATACAATTCTTTATTTTTGTTGTTGGGTTTACGACAGATCTTTTTAATTATGTGATAAAGGGTTTAGCTTCTGTCATTTTTGTAATTTATTATTAATTAATATACATGTTGATTATTGACAATGTTTCGCCTTAAATTATTCAGGCTTTTTCAAGTCAAAATTCGATTTTTTAATAAGTTCAAATAATGTGGTATAAATTCATACCACATTATGACATTGAATGCAAAGAAATTTGAACTTATTAAAAAATCGAATTTTGACTTGAAAAAGCCTGAATAATTTTAAGGCGAAACGTTGTCAACAATGAACATGTATATTAATTAATAATAAATTACAAAAATGACAGAAGATAAACCCTTTATCACACAATTCTTTATGGTGTTATTGGAAAAATTAAGAATTACGAATGTCGTATACCTACAGTATACGAAGAAACGAGTTTTCATCGCAAATATTTGAGCATTATTTGACTGTAACACAAGTTTTATTTTCATTCATTCAAAACAACACAATTGTAGTGTCAAATCAGGTCGGAGACTAATCTGAGATAACATGGTTGAGTGGATTATGAGTTTGTAAAGTTCTAAGTTGAAGGTAATGGTCAACTAAGGTTTGAATGGTTAACCGCATTCAAGCTAACTTAAATATAATATGGAGTGGTATTTAATTTAAAGCTAACGTCACGTTTCATTGTAATTATTAATGGAAACAAAATAGGTAATTCGTTTTACGGTTTAAGAGTACACACGTAACCGTAACCGTATTTGTCTAAAATGAGACGTTACGTGAATTAATGAGAAATATCCTAAGTGGATATTGCAAATTAGTGTGAGAACTTTCAACAACTCACGTACATCTCTGTTATATGTGTTAATCAAATATTACATAAGTTTGCCTTTGGAGTGTCAATAATTAAACATTTGTATAGGTTTATGTATCATATTTGTATTTGTGTTTGTATCGCAAATTCATACACAGGAACATGAAATTTCCAATCATATTTCTATTTTTAAATTTTTATTTGATCTGCACTACGATATTACACAGTGTTTCTCGCATTAAAATTCGAATTTCCCTTTGTATGGCCTAGACAGCTTAACGATCCTATAAGTTCAATTTTATTTTGATGCATTGCTATAATATACTTGTAGACTTATACACAACACGGAGTATCTGTGTTATGATAGTTTACAAAGAAAGGAATGGGGTTCACTTCATGTGATAAGGGTAGAGCAAAAGTGATAAATAATGACGTTTTTAGACGAAATGCGAAATTTTAAGTAAAGTAAATAAATCTAGTCAATATTCCAGCCTAGAAACCCTTTTTTATTCACAACCATATTTTCTGGAAATCAATAAAACGTAGAAACCGGATACAATGATAGTATATTTCCTTAGTTTAAAGCAATAACGGTATTTCTCAAATAGAAGTTGTAAAGTAATACGTGAACTGTATCCAAAGCTCGTTATTTTCTAATCGATTGGATGGTGAATATAGGATATCAAAAGAGTAATTGTTCGGCATACGGATTTGTGGATGATAGTAAATTGAACTTTCGTTAGAAATGTTTACGAAAATCTCAATTTGATTTAGTATTTCTTCATTTTATTTTATTTTTTAACTTGATTTTAAGCAAAATAACAATTATTTTTGTTTTGCAAATCATTTGAAACAATTCTTATTCTTATTATGTTGAAGGTAAAGTTAATTCCAACGATACAAAATTATTGCCATTCGATGATGGGCGTTCAAGTAGAATAGACGTGCGAAGTTTTAGTACAAAACATTATTGAAAGTGTTTTAAGTAACAAAAAATTCATGGATAAATTATCTCCGATTTATTAGCAATTCCAGTGAACCCAAATGAAAACTAAGTCGTGTTACTTAGCTGCCATAAAACAGTGGTACCTACAATGAATTTCAACGCGGTGGATTTTTCATAAATGACAGTTTCCGAGCTCCTAAGCCAAAAACGGCCGTTACCGAAAAAAATATTGGTCTTATGCGAAAAATAATCGTAGACTGTACTAAGGAGTATTCAAACTACTCTAAATATTGGCGTGAAAGTAATTATCACTATTTTACACAATAATTTAAAGGTGTGTAAGCTTTGTTCACGTTGGATTCCTCATAACGTGATTCCAGTTAAAAAGCAAGACCGTGCAAGATGGTACACTAGATCGCTTTAACAATTAAGACGATGAGACTTGGGTATAATGCTATGATCCTGAACGAAAAGCAACAATCGGCAGTTTGAGTTTTTGAGAATGAGTCGGCTCCTACAAAATTTGTTTGTGAAAAGAAACGAAACAAGAAGATGGTCGCTACATTTTTTGGAATTACTGGACATGTTTCTATTGTAGCACTGGAGGATCACCGTACTGTTATTACCGAATGGAACACTATGGTTTGTTTGCGTCACGTTCTCCAAAATGTGCGTGAAGAACGACCAAGAGGAAGGATCATCATTCATCACGATGAATCTGCTCGAACGTTTTAATTTTTGAATGGTAACAACATTGAAATAATTGGTCATCCTAGTGATTTCTTTGCATTTCCGCGTGTGAAGGATAAGTTACGAGGTTTACGTTTTGGCATCGGCCGAAGAACAATTGGTGCATTTATAAAGGAAATACAAAAACTAACATAGGAAGACTGGTGAAAATGTTTTGCAGACTGGTTTCCATTGATGCAAAAATGAATTGATTGTAGACGAGGATAATTTTGAAAAATTGTAAATCATTGTTTTTCATCACTAAATTGTGTTTCACTTTTCTAGGCTTCCCGGAAAGAGAACAGCTCTCTTACCTTTTACGATGTCTTTTTATAGTTTTTAAAAGTTTTAATTAAAAGTTATGGGTGCACATAATTATCTTGTTCGATGGTACAGAGGTTGACGTTGATACCCTGCTGGCCTGTACATATCATGTCATTTAAGTGTGTATTATTTATCAATTATATCAAGACAATGTTACACTATACGCACGAATTTAAGATTGAACAAACAAACTCTGCAGAATAACTCAGCAGTAGGAACGTATTCCCCTAAATATATTACGAACGGAAGTAAGATCTTGCTCAATTTGATTGTCGGATTTGCAGAATCTGCTGTTGTGACATGTTCAGTATATGCCATAATATCTATTAAGTATTAAGTACTTAAAGATAAGGTATGCCAATGTTAAATTTTTCCATTAATCTTTCCCTTCTTTGAGTGTGGATTTTCATACAGGGTTGTGAACATTTTAAATTGAACATCAACCAAGTACCCATCATCAGCAACGTTTCAATCTAAACTTACATCTTCATTACTATTAATCCAGGTATCATAGTTATGGCATTTTGTCACTTGTAATAAGAATTTATAGTGTTTGCATTTGAGCGCGTAAATTTGTTTTACTATAAAGTATTCAATAATAATAGTGTGTTTATTTTCATTTTGTGTAATATGTTTTAATGTGATTTATATATTCAATAGCGTATTCATAGGGTTTAGGTGGAAGAATAGTTAGTAGAGGAAATAAAGCACTGAACCTACCAAATTTTTGTAGTAAGACGAATTGAGATGGGGTTTTTTGCATTCGCTTCCTAAATTTAATAGGAAACTTTGTACCTACTTTTCATCATGTTTTTTTTCGAAATTGCATTTGTGCAGTCGAAAATGCATCCTGAAAAATGCATTTTCATAAAAAAAATTCATAACTTCGTTATAAGCTTCTAGAATCGACTCAATTCGGGTACAAGGTTTTTTTTCTGAAATTCACGCTCAAATGATTCTAGACATCTCATCCGAGGGTTTTTAGGGTTGCTGATTCCAAATCAGGCATTGGAAGCTGTCCCCCGCGTACCTGGTGCCCCGCATCCGAGCATCAACGTCATCCTCTTGAGTTTCACTGAAGTTTCAAACCTATAGGGAACCGAAAATTGTTTCCGGGTTTTTTGGGTCGCTCAGATCGAATCAAGTCCCGGATACTTTCTAACGGATACCTGGTGCACCACACCGCAGCGACATCAACGTCATCCTCTGAAGTTTCGCTTGAAATTTTCGCTCAAATGCTTTCATTCTAATGCTTATTTCATCATATCAGGAAATCATCAGGTAAAACTTATAATGGAACATTTGAATAGATGTGGTCATTTTGATTTTGTGAAATAAAATTGAGATATATATAAAAAAATGTAAGTTTTGTTTAATAACATTATCATCCAAATGTATGAAGTTAATATTATAAAATATTTAGTTTAAATTTAATTTAATTTAATTTGTTCCTTTTATTACAGATTAAATTTGTATGTAAAACTCCTAATATAAGGTTGGTAATTAGAGTAGTTTCAAAATCTCGTGGAGAACTTCGGAATCCGCCTCTGCAAGCGGGCTATGTACCATGCACGGCTGGTCAGGTACGGATAGAGGTCCTGGAACAACCCCGTCCTAGCAATTACAAATTATTTTCGGTTCACTAGGCTTGAAAATTTAGTGAAACTCCAGAGGATGACGTTGATGTCGCCGCGGTGTGATGCACCAGGTGTCCGTTAGCAAGTATCTGGTGCCACATTCGACGTAAACTATCCAAAAAACCCCGGAAACAATTTTCGGTTCCCTATAGTCTTGAAACTTCAGTGAAACTTCAGAGGGTGACGTTGATGCCCGGATGTGGGGCAACAGGTACGCGGGGGACGGTTGCCGATGCCTGATTTGGAATCAGAAACCCAAACAAACTTCGTATGAGATGTCTAGAATCATTTGAGAGTGAGTTTCAGAAAAAGCTTCGGAGATGACGTTGCTGAGGCATCCTGAGCTCCAGGTGGGCGGTAAGGCAATTTAGAGGTCATATTCGGGATCAGCGACCTCGAAAACCTCCTTGAACCCGAATTGGGTCGATTCTAGAAGTTTATAACGAAGTTATGACTTTTTTCTATGAAAATGCATTTTTCAGGATGTATTTTCGACTGCACAAATGCAATTTCGAAAAAAAACATGATGAAAAGTAGGTACAAAGTTTCCTATTAAATTTAGGAAGCGAATGCAAAAAACCGCATCTCAATCCGTCTTACTACAAAAATTTGGTAGGTTTGGCTTATTTTAGTGCTTTATTTCCTCGACTAAGTCGTTAGTTCGCCAACATTCTGAATGTCACCCTAAGATTAACCATTTCATTACAATTTGTACATAATGGTTAATAAAGAATATATTATTATTATTATTATTTTATTCAAATTATAAATACATCACGACAGAAGAACTAAACGTTGAGAAACTTAGGAATGAAACCTGTTATTCTGTGTAGAAATTGCTGCATTACAAGTAGCTTTGATACTAATTTAATCTCACATAATTGCAATTTAATTAAAAGATGGTTCCACATACACATCTAAAGTATAACCCCTTTAATAATGTACACCGTTTACTTTAGTTTATACTGTCAGAACGTTAATCTTATCTACCATTAAATATGCTGCAATGTTTGTGAAGATAATAACACTCTGACACACCTTCCACACTTAAATCATAGTAAACCACGATAAATTATTATAGTTGTAGATTTACAGCTTCTGCATGGCAGGTCGTGTATACGAAGAGAACTTAGATTTGCGAAATTAGTCTTGTAGATTTCAAACAAAGTACAACCATTTATTATGATTGCAAGATATAACATAACCAAAACAGCAATTAAAATCTGTATAAAGTTTGGTAATTGGTATTTCTTACAACCTAAGTATTGTTAATTTATAGAACATTAATTCCTCAATTATGGAAGTTATTAGCAAATGTTGCAATTACTGTCTGTTATTATTATACTTTTTAGTCTTTTAGGCAGAAATACTTGTAACTTTGTGTTAATGTTACTTGTCAAAGAGTTTAGAATTCATCACAATTAATGTAATCTCTAAAAAAAATGAAGACGTAATTGTATTTGAAAATAAGGAATCGAACTTTTGCAACAGAAAATACAAAACGTAACCAACTTTCTACTCTGGAGTTCCAACGAAGTTGTATAGGTATGTGAATAAACTTAGAATGTGGTTATCTAATATATAAAACTTTTTAAAAACTTATATTTTTCAACTTGGAATATATATATAACATTGGTACATGACGCACGTTTCTGAGACTTGAGAATATGCATAAATATAGCTTAGAAGAAAAACACAAAAAGGAGATGAATCACGTTAACACGATATTAGCTTCGGATATAAAACCGCAAAATGGGAATAAATACTAAGAATTGACGCCGTCTTCGGTAAAACAAGATTCCGAGCATCACGTATGAAGTAGAATAATTTAAGTTTGAACAAGTTTGCCTAAACCTTATTATCGGTAATACCATCAAAGTTCCTCGGTGCTATAAAATTTCACAGAAAGCAGTATAAAATAAAAGTAGGTTTGGTGGCACTACAGAAAGGAACGGTAAACCATACTTGATCTTGGTATCGGCATTTTCTTAGTTTAATATTTTCAACTACGTATGGAGTTGTTTCCAATAAATAAATCTGAAAAATAGATAAGTTCCTTTCCGGTTTCGTACACGTGCTCGAAAAGATGCCGTAAAATGAGACAACGGGGACAGTTTATCAGATATTTCATAATATTCTTCTTGAGCTTATTTTGTTTTTTTTTTGAGTACATAGCATATATTATCAAATGTAATATGAAATATAATATAATAATTTTCACTACCAGTCTCAAAATGTCTATTTTAGTTGCCAGTTGAAGGGGATTAATTTATATCCAATATTGAATATAGAACAGATTGTAGTAATAGGATGATCGGTTTCCTTTAAAAAATCATTAGGTATTAGGTCAATGCTGAAATGAACTATTTTTTTACGATATAATTAGTTATCTTCAATCGATTAGCTAAACTGATAACATTGTCAAAATCATTTTAAACATTGAACGTAAAAAAAGAATGCCTGAAGAGAATAATACTTTATATTAAATTTAATGTATTAACGTGAATTGTATGACAAATGCCTCCACTTTTTAAATCTCTTATGTTAGGCTACATGAAGCAACCGACATTCCTAGTTGTAAAAAAACAAACGATGTGGTCTTAGGAGAGGGGGGGGGGCACTTTCTCGATATATTCCTAAAAATATTATCCGTCATTATGAAACAATAAGCACGTGTAATTATTACTGAACAGAAAGTAAATAATAGTATATTATTCAACGAGCGTATAATGATGGCTATTATTCACGAGGTAAGTTTATAAATTACCGAGAGAATAATAGCCATTATACGCGAGTAGAATACTATACTTTATCCACGACTATAAATGTTAATTCAATTTAAATATTTATTTGAAAATTCTCTAATTGACTGTATTGGACGGTTACCATGGAAATATATAAAATAACAGTGAGTAATATTCATTACTCACGTTGCTAATGACAATAACTTATTAATCACTGATAGTCGTGGATAAAATAAATTACACGATAAATATGAAATTTGTTGATGTATGAGAACGAGAACACATTATTTACCTTTTGACTCCTTTTCCAAAGTAAGTCGATGTTTTTATATTTCACTTACTACCAAACTTCATAATTATGGCTCCTCCTACTCGCACCTACGCGGTCACGTGTCGTTCACGAGATAATTCAAGACCTATACCATAGATAATACCTACTAGAAACGATTTTAAAACAGTTTGAAAGATGCAAGGGTGGGATTCGTCAGCGGCTATTGTGAGGTGTTAGGGGGTGGTTTCGAAAGTAGAAATTTCCACTTTGATTGACGATTTTAAAGCTACCTACTGATACGTTTTGAGTAGAGGAAAAGTGCTAAGTCCGCATTTCTCCTCGCGTTCATTTCATCCTAAAATAAATATATACTAAAATAAGTATATACCTAATTTTCAAATTTTATTAATTTTAAATTATAGATAAAATATTTGTAGAAGCCTAAAGTCAAGCGTGTTGAAAAACGATTAGCTTTATAATAAGTAGTTTTTTGTAAAGGAAATTCACCAGAGTGAAAAGTCTACCGACTTAATATTTGAACTTTACGTAATATAACAAAAATTCATCGATTGTCACGTGGTAAAAATGTTATCACAATCTGCCTGAAAAATGTTCGTAAAATAAGCCTTCAAAGTTAGGTGACTAAACTTTTTACTCTGATAGCAGGCTGAAAAGTTCGGTTGTTGACCTGTTAAGGGATGAAGGGTAAAAAAGAAGTCTTTAGAAATAACCCAAAAAAGAATAATTTTGATACTAAATCTAGCTGTTCAACAGGCGTACGAAAATGTTTATGTATTGTGTCGATCCAAAAATATTTTAAATGATGAAATATTCCTTCAAGTTTAAGTAGATGTATGGTTAAAACTTTAAAGTGAAATTTGTAGTTGTTAACTAGAAAAATAGGAGTAGGTATAATATAGAGTTCTGTTACGTTAGTACTAAGGCTTAGCGATATGAGTAATGTGTCTGTGTCAAGAGCAGAGAGTCTTTATTTGTAATGTAGGTAATATATTTGTGCTTGTTTTTATCTTGTTAAGAGGGCTAATAAAGGTGATATTTAATTAACACAACTTTAACTGTTGTGAAGAGTAACATATTACAATGAAAAATTACCTCTATGCACTCTGTTAAATACATCTGTATGCTCTCTATATATTTAACCTTCGCCGTCCCGAAACGGGACACCGCTGACCCAGAAAAGACAAAAACGTCAATAGTTTTCACAGATTGTTTTTAAATTAATTCTCCTTTTGAGAATTCATCTATTTTTGTAAGAAATTTAATATTTTTTTTTAATTTAATTTTTTTTTTTATTTTTTTGTTGTTGTTTTATTGTTTGTGTCCATAGTAACTTTTTGTAGAATAAATTTATTGGTTTTGGGTTTGTTTGGTTTAATTCCATTATTAAAGACGAAAATATATAGAATACGCTGCAAAAGTATAAAATGGAAATAATTCCAACATTTTGAACATGGGTCAATTTTGACCCGGTTTTGGGTTTCCATGTTTTAAACTTATTTTGGGACGGCGAAGGTTAAAAAGGTACAAATTGCTTAAATTCCTAAAAGTAGGTTATGCTGACGCCTCAATACGTGCGCCTTTTACAAATGCATGTCAGAATATCCAACACAATAAATGGATAATCCAACAGATAACGTAAATTATTCGAAAAAGTCCAAACCCCGATTCTGTTAAGAGATGATGCAGTACTGTTAGTTGAAAACTCACCGTACAGCAGTGTATTGGTCCTGGCCCTTGTTATCCAACACAGAACTTTTCTATGTAGATACGATACGCAGATAACGAACATGCAATTATTTTATTAATTTGTATGTCATAGTGTTTGTATATCATTTTCCCAAGCATTCATTGTGAGATTAAATAACTTACCTCTTATTTCTTTGACACTTGCATACGTTTTCCTCCGAAATTCGAAGTTGAAGGTGTATCTGTGTGGGATGTAATTCTGAATCATTGCCATACTTTTGGTTTACAGGAAAACTGAACGATGCTTAGGAAAATGAGAATTACTTTTCTACATAGAGTAACCATGACATAGGTACTTAATTATATTTACATTTATTTAAATGTACATGCCTAAACTCATATTTAATGTAGCCAACTATGCAATTACTGAAAAATAGGACAACGTTCATATAAAATATAACAATAACGATATAGGAGTAAATACGTGGGAATGTAGGTCAATGGATTAACCCTCATTTGGGATACGCAATAGCATAGCATGGGGCGGCCTACCCTACCAATACGCAAAGCTTTCGATGTCATAAACCGAAGTTAAAATTTTAAACCATTACCAGCAATTTTGAGAAATGGTGTACCTAAGGTGTAACTATTATTTTCGTTTACTTACCCGACAGGTGCCAAGTAAAAAACGATTTTACAAGGAAGAATTTTGGAGCACCCTTTTTCTAAATCGTTGTTGTCAACCATACATCTCTAACAGTCACCGTTGTACCTAGAGACTGGCTATATGGCTCGAATTATTTCACCAAGATAATGCACGTCCTCGTGTAGCAAAGTTTTCCTTGTATTTTTTTGAAAAGGACCAAATTCATCTTTTGCCCTGGCCTCCACATCTGTTTTCCCATTGAAAATGTATGGGACAAAATGGGTAGAAGGTCGTGAAACTTGCAGCGCCCTCCTTTTACTTTGGAGGTTTTAAGACAGCAAGTACAACTTTCATGAGAGGCAATACCCCAAGACCAGATAAATGAATGTGTAAGTCAGACACACATTACTAACAATCATTAAGTATAAAATATTGCTTAACTAATAAAATTTTCCTTCCAAATTGTGACTGTAACAAGGTGAATATTATTATTATATTAAGTTTCATCCGGAAACTCCAACCCCCTCTTAGTGTTGCAATTTATGTCACTCAGTATATAAATGCTAATGGGTTAAGTTTCTGACGCCACCTGTAAATTTTAGCAAATTAAAATTTTAAAAAATTATCACATATTTGTCAGGAACTAATCTCGTTATATTTTCAGCGAACACATAGACACATGCACTGCTATTTAAATGTCAAAGAAAAATAGTTGCAGCTATGGCAATACATATCTTTCGCGTGATAGTCGAAAAAAGCAAATTGCATTACATTAAAAAAAATATTACAATGTGGTAAAGGTATGTAAAAGAGTATTACAAATTATGGCATAAGAATGCGTATTGCGTACTACATATTACAAGCGGGTTTAAAGGGGACGATTTCAGCATAAGAATTTGTTAAATGTCAATTGAGCGTATGAAACGAAATTCTTCTTTCCGTCACTCGTTGTTCAAACGATGATATAAAAATAAAATTAATGTCATACTTGAAATTTCGGTTGCTTTATTTTATGACAGTGACTGATTTAGTTTAAACGTTAAAATTTTCTGTAGCAGAATTTAACAAATCACATTTGAAAAATGATAAAAGTTAAAACTCTTTATTTATAAATTCGAAAAGTAATAAATTCACTCAGTAAATATAAATGTTAATTTTTAAAATTGCGTAAATCTTTTTAGCGTGACAATTATTAAAGTATTAGATTTGTTATAAAATAATAAATACACATATTTTTCGTAAAGTCCTTTTTCTTTATATTTGTGTAATTCAGGCCGCACTGTCATCACTATCAATCGGACTCCAGTGACCCGAGTCCACAAAATGTTTAAATATGTCTGGCGTTGGATGCATTTCCGGTCATATTTCAAGTATTGTATCCGGTTCAGCTAAACTATCTGAAAGTGAATGGCTGCTGCCCGGAATTGGTTCCGGTAGACTGTCATCCAATACCTCAGTTACTTCCTCGAACCGGCTGCTGAAAGCACAAATGGATGTGTCAGGAACTCAACAAGCGGAATCACAGCAATATTAACAATCTCGTATTTCATTTAAAAAAAAATATCATTTTCAGATTAAAATTGAATAGTAATCGTAATCTTTACCTTTCAAAGCTGTCGATGTCACCATTTAAAAGTCGATCTTTACGTTTACGTCGTCTTCTGCCCTTAAACGAAAGAAGAAGGTGGAAAACGGCCAAGGTAATAAGTTGTCCGCCTGCTGCATAAGCCAGCCATAGTTTGTTGGGCCAAATAAGTGGAATGGCACCTAACGGTCCGTAAGCGAGAGTCTTTTTCCAGCCACTTACCCACACGACACCTTGCCAACATCTCCACGTCTTGTTGTTTTCGCTCCTATAAAATTCAAATGTTAGAAACTCTCCTCTCTATACACTGAAATTCTATCTATTCATTACACATTAGTTACGTGGAGGCCTTACGAATAAAAATACTTTTATTTGGACCATATTAGACAAATATTGTTGTCGCGATACATCCTTTGGTTTCCCCCTAACCGGCTTAATTAATTGAACCTTTACTGATGGATTTCATTTTTTCCGCTTCATAACGTTTATAAGTGGAGCAACGTGAAAAATAATCTTTTAATTAATCACGGTATTTATTATGACGTTATGGTTTGTTAAAGATGATAAGTCGGGATAAATTAAAACATATACCTACTCATTTCAGGAGCAAATCTCTCCGAAAATTCAGGACATGAATTGGATATAATTTGTAGTTGAACTTTCAGCGACAGTCCTGCACATTATTTTAATGTCGCCATTCTTTTGTGACGTTTTTATGGATCCATTAAAATGCTCTCATTTTTAGATTAACGCAATGAAGCGAAACTTCGAATATCAAATATTATATACTTATAATTTCAATTTACATACGCGTAGATAGGATTTACGTAATAAGGTCATCATTAAAACTTACGCAAACCCCTCATTTCATATTATTAAGAACTCATTTAGAGTTCGTAAAAGTTTTTTTTTATGAACATTACTCATGCAGCATTTTCTAACGTTATTAAAAAGTTAACTTCGTATAAATCTTTTAATTCTTCATTTTTTTGTTACAATGGCCTAAACCCGAGTTCGAGAACATAAACTCGACTCCTTAAAATTCACCTTTTTCTAAAGATTATGTCTGAACTCAAGGACTAATTACTTTCTGGTATGATGTAAAAATAATATGAATAATTTATAGGCCCTATAAAAGCTTTATAGAGTAATCCAATACGGCATTCCAATGCTAGAATATAATTATATTATTTAAGTAATTAAATAACAGAGAAAAACTCAAGACCTCCCCTTGAAAACATGAGGTGAGATTGAGGTGAGGCCAAAATGCATAAGGTTTCATAATTTGAAATTTGGTGAGCAGGTTCAGTGATCAAGAAAGGATATAACAAAGACCTTTTTTACATTAATTGTACATGATTAGCATTGAAGTTGTGATCCACACTGTACCTAAGTCTACCGGCTTTTCACACAAGGTTGTGATTACACGGCAGCTTTTTACAACAAAGGAAAAGTGAGACCTTTCAAAATTTTTTCAATTAATTAGATGTACCTCATTAACAGATGAAGTAGACATTTTTCTGGACGAAAAATGGACGTTGTTGAAAAATTTACTGCTCTTATTGTATATTATGGCATTAAGCATTGCACAAGTGTAAATGAAGCGAGATATGGCATTTTTCAAAAAAAATATTGGTCTAAGAAAGACGATGAACAATTTTTGAAACAGTTTGAAAGCTTTGATTAACCACGACCATATCCCTGGTTCGTAGTCTCTAAAACTCTTCATCTATCAGAACTCGTCTCCTTTTATGGTTACGGCCTAAATGCACAGTACATATACCAAAATAATTCTTTTATAACTACTTCGTTTGTTTAATATTCATAAGCATACCGACATATTTTTAACAACTAATTTATGACAAACCTATATTACGTAATTTACACAAAGAACGTTGGTGCAAATATAATTTGCGTAAACAGTTTACATAATTATTATTAATGAGAATTGTTCAGTAGTAAATACACCTTATGTCTATTTGCACAATTAACGCAGTTCAATACTGAGCATTAATTACGACGGATTGAATACGCAGAAATTTCACGTAAGCCTTATTTGTTTTTGTACATAATTACTAATACTGTCGTCCATAGAGAAGAGAAATTCATTATAACTTTGTTTATTTCACACTTATTCCTTTGTGAATATTTTACAATTAAGCCTTTTGATTTGAAAATCGAAGGTAGTAACTTCTGTTAAATGAGAACAATAACATTTCTGTAACGATTTTTATTGATGAAAATTTAGGGCGAATAAAATAAATACATATTTCAGCACCTCTTGGGATTTTCGGAGAAATACCTAGTATATTGAAATATGGGCTACTCATAAGTGAAATCATATGGGAAATTCGACTGTCAATTACCATCGGTTCATTTTCACGTTTTGTTGAGTGCTGTCGAGTATATAGATCCCTTTCGAGTACGTGTTACTTATTGCGTTATTTCAAAATGAAGTTTATTAATTCAGAAACTTAATTAACCCTTTTCACGATAACATTGACGTTTTAGTTTTTATCGGCAAAGGTTTTCCCTATGTATTGTTAATTTAAGAATCTGAATGAATTTTTTATAGGACTTGAGCAAAGAAAGCGTGAGGGATCAATGATTTATAAAACTGCCGCATAAATTTAATAGTGATAAACACACTTTTATTTTACAAATATCTATAAAATTGTAATATATTAATTGTAATAAAGATCTTGCTTTAACTAACGTTTTTGCCGTATCTTTCAGTCCTTTAATTTTCATTGAAAAACAACGTTCCCGAAGTTGACTTGGCATACAGTCTCCTGAAGGATTCCTATGGGCAGCGACTGGCCGCAAACATTATCGAAAGATAATTGCATGAGTTTTAAAAATTTAGAAAATACAATCGAAGGATTTGCTAATAGTAACGTGCTTATGATGAATCTAATTTATCGGATGATCTAAGGAATAAGTAAGGAACATACAGACGCAGCGTGAAGTATGAATCACAACGATTATGATTTGTGGTGCGGCTGATGGAACATTATTGTCGCCTTATATGATTGATTAGAGTTTCAACCCTTACGAATCTTAGAATGAAAAAGGACTAACAGACTATGTTGCCGCCTTGGTACTAGACACAACCGCACAGTAAGTTGATGGATTAATGGAGTTACATTCCGCGATTCGTTTAAAACTATTTTTCTTCCACATCTAAGCGTATGGAAAAAAGGGAAACATTAGTAGGCAACTTATCGTCACATATGTATAACACCGACTAAGTGAAAATTACAAAATATACATCTTAACACAGTTTCAATGAATATTTTTCCAACAGCCTCCGAGAAATGAGCCAAGTAGTCTCACGTCACTACAAACCAATATAACTTCAGCACAGTCAATAAAAGCTTGATAAACTCTTCGACAACAAAAGAGAAAAATTACCAAAAGTATATGCTCTAGTTCTTTATTTTTTTAATTTTTCATGGTATTTTTCATGATATTTCAA
The DNA here is from genome assembly GCA_036250285.1 of Pyrocoelia pectoralis. NCBI lineage: Eukaryota > Metazoa > Arthropoda > Insecta > Coleoptera > Lampyridae > Pyrocoelia > Pyrocoelia pectoralis. Next base: position 88,706,102 of record CM070074.1, on the reverse strand, counting down.
ATAAGGGCGATCAATATTTGGAACTGAACGTAAGGAAACGTCAGGTAAACGTAAAACAAAGGTGAAGTATTGGATTTCCGTTCACTGTATTGTTTCATAATGTTTACATATTAGGTTATACCATGATGTAAAAATATACGCTGTGGTGTTACGTAAGTATATTTTCCACTCAAACACAAAAAAGTAGAAATCTTTTCCAAGTTTTTTTTTATTCACAATTTATGGTTTTTAACTTTGTTCAAAAGTCGGTTATTGCATTTTTCTTGACTTTCTGTCTTTATATAACATTATTAATATATTTATAGCAAGAAGCACGCGTACTGCAGGGAGAAAATTCTAAAGTAAAATACATTCTACTTCTATTCCGCAAAAACAGCGGTTACAATATGTTGGATCCATAATGACGAAGTAGAAGTAGGAATCACCAAATGGAGTAGCACCAGAATTAAATTGACGAAGTCAATCAATAACACGCAACCTTCCCCATGAACATTTAATGTTGAAATTAAAGTAAAGTTGATAAATGAGTTGACATGTAAATAGTAGCGACTAGTTTCGATATAATAATATCATCTTCAGGCTTATAATTGCATAATAATTAGATTTTTAGGGGTGAAAATGATGAGTGAAGGACATCTCGATAAACAATGGAAAGACGAATCTCACATAATTAAATTGAAGATAAATTGATATAATTAGACTACAACATTGCAAAATGGGGTCGCAAAGCGCACAACCCAAGGCAATGAAAGGAATTAAATAATTAAAGTTTGACAAAATAAGACAAAATGGCTACAACTTGTCCCACAAACAGGCGAGAACCATATTAATTTCTAATTATCTATTAATTTAATTTATTCTTTAGACTAGAGGATATGAGAAGAACGCAGACGATGTGGAATCATTGATAATATGGTATTTTTGGAACTAACTGGTTACATTGCTTAGTACCATGTAGTATTATTCATTATCATTATATTATCTTATAGTTACTTTCTTTACACAGCAGTAATTATGATAACCGACCGCAACTTCTATTTAGATTATCAAATTTTTATAATTATTATTCCACTCAGCATATTCACGTATCGAACTAAATTAGTTCATTCACTATATCGTTAACCGTTAAAAACATATACAGTGCAGATCAAAATTATTCCACAGTATGATTTTTTGAGCATAACTTGTTTTAAAGTAAGTCGATCAGTGCATCCATTGTCGACTGAGAGATCTTCTTCCACTCTTCCTCGAGTTGTGCGAATTTTTTGGTTGTATTTGTAGTTCGCTTACTGTCCAAACGTCTGTTCAGTTCTTCCTACAATGGTTCAGTAATATTTAGGTCATGTGATTGGCTTGTCGCCGTCACCCGACGGCGTCGGAACCAGTCTTGTACTTCAGTCGGGCGATGTCTCGAATCATTGTCCTGCTGATAGATAAAGGCGCGACCATGTAAATGCTTTGCAAAAGGAAGCATTACATTCTCAAGGATGTTTATGTATACTTTTCGATCCATGATGCCATCAATCCTATAAAGAGAATGCAATCCTTTTGCAGAAAAAGCACCCCATACCATGACCGAACCGCCTCCGCGCTTTATTGTAGGAGCTGGTATTTGGGGTCGAAGCGCTTGCCTTTAGGACGACGAATCCATGTTACACCGTCACTACAAAATACCATAAACTTACTTTCGTCACTCCAGATAACATTAGACCATTGCTGAGGTGTGCTTTGATCCATTCTACTCTTGCCTTCTTGTTCCTTGCATAAATAAATGACTTCTTCACGGGTCGTCGTCCATGTAGTCCTGAAGCCTGTAGGCGACGACGTATAGTCTGTACAGATGGATTATACTCTTCAGGAATCAATATTTCATTAGAAACGTCCGGCGCAGTGAGTCGTAGGTTGCTACGGAATATGCGGAGAATGTTACGATCGAGGAAAGAAGTTGTACAACGCGGTCGTCCGGTTTTCTTCTTCTTGACGTAACTTCCCTGGATCTTCCAACGCTTTAGAAATGTGGTCACTGTCGATATGGAAATCCATATCCAAACTGTTGGGCGAGTTCCTTATGCGTTCGTCCTTGTTTACGACCTTCTATAATTGCTTTTTGCTGTCGTTCGTCTACATCTTTAGTATCACGAGCCTTTGCCATATCGAAACTATAAATCTAATAATTAAAACTAGGCTATAATTGTAAAACAAATACTGGAAGCCAAAAAACAAAGAACACGCAAAGGTGCCATTTTGGAGAATACATATTAATAAAAAAGTTGAAGGACGTGGTGTATTTCGTAAATTATCTTCATATTTCATGTACAAGGTGCACCTACTACCAGATATCTGCTGTAAAATATTTAGTGCATTCGATGCATTTTGACGAATGTTATACTCAAAAAACCAAAATGTGATATCTATACTTTTGGCCTATACTGTACATACGAAGTGGCTGCATATTATACTCTCAGATTTAAAGCAACCGACAAATTGGGAAGATACTTTCAATGGAAATTTGTCCCAACATTTTCAAAAAGCTCTAATTATCTGAAAAGGGGTGCCATTAGGTCTAACGAATTTAAGGATACATTTTCCAATATTATCGTATTGTTTTTATTTTAAGGTTTGTAATGGCCCTCGGAAAAGTAAAGTAGGGAATGTAGAGCTGACACTTCTTAAAATGGTGATGTTAAGCTAACAGAGCTTGAATTGTTATTTAATTATCCTTAACATACTGGAAATAATTCCAAAGAAAAGGAAAGAAAATAACTCTGTTTAAGTGGTTAATTTTTCCCAACATTTTGATAGTACCTACACTTTTTACATAAATTTGACCTGTCATAATATGTCACTTTTTATCCTTACATTTGCTGTAAATTTTGTGAATTTTTCCTCTAGTGTCTAGTGAGTACCACATTACTATTATCTAATTGTAACATCTTACTGTTTTAGATCTTAATTTTAATTTTCTATAATTTCACTTGAAAATGGTTTAAGTTTCAAAACCCGAAACATGTCGTGCAGTACATAAATAATCAATTTTTTATTAAAACAAATATTAAGGGGAGGTAGTGTTTCTTTTAAATATTAATTAACTTTTGTTGTCCCTTTTGTTTAATTTATTTAAGCTAATTGACTGGCCCACTATAATGAACTCCATTCAAATTTCAGCTAAATTATTATCGCAATATGCACATAAGCATTCATTGTTAGTGTATGAAATCGATCATAAGCAACTTCGTTTAAGAAACTACAATAATCGCTTGTAACAAAAAGTTTTGTAGAACTTGTATATTTTATGGTTCACAATAAGGACCATTTATTTTGCAGGAAAGTAAACAAACAAAATGAGTAACTTTCTCCGTCTCTCTGTAAATTTAAACAAATTTCAGACAAAGCTATTATTTCTAACGCTCGCATTTAAACCTGCAGTAAATTTATAAAATGGTTATAACGATTGGTCTATTAGTTTCTCTATTAAAATTCCGCAGGCGTGTTATTATATTTTACTTCGTTCTAATCTTTTTAGGTTGTAAGCTATTAAGGACAAAATGTAGTCAAATTTAATAACCAAGTTTGAATTGTAGTTATTACAGTAGATAGCGTTCTATGTTCACGTATTTCAGCTAACAAGTCCCATAAGATTAAAATAACATCAAGATTTTAACATATAGTGCATTCCCTAAAGGAAAGTGAAAACGTTTTCTTACAATATATGAACGTACCCATCCAGAATGCTAATGTAGTTAGAAATTTTACATTTCAATACTGCCCCTGAATATACAATTATTTTGTATACTGATTTTATTATTTATAAACGGGGGTACACGCGATTCTCGCGTTTTGCGTGGTTTGGGGGAGGGGGATTATGTATGTGATTGTAGGTTGTAATAGCTTTTGTTTTAAAATATCACACCTTGTTGAGCTGGCTGAGCCGCTTAAAAAAGAAAAAAAGTACATTTTTGAACCTTTTCAGGTTCAGGTTTTTGACCCAGTAGGTATCTGTAATTTAGCAAGTTATTAACGTAACTAAAATAAAGGATTACATTTACTTACATTTGACGTAAAAATCACAAAAATCGGTTGATATTTTTGATAAAGATATACGAATTCGTTCAACTCTATACCTACTTACCTATAGTAAATTTTTACCAATTATTAAAAAAAATGTAAAATGCAAACTTTTTGGAATAGATTTGAAACCAAAAATACATAATGACCCTTTCACAATGTTAATTACGTCTTTGCACATAGTCTTTGCCCAAAAATTAACGAAAATATAACAAATTCCGTGTGAACTTCATAAGGATAGTTTAGAATGAATTTTGAATGTAAAAGAACTCAATTTGGACACTGGCAACTTTTTGGGAATACGAACGGCCTTAGGGAGAACGTTTTAACATTCATCTTTAACTATAGTAAAACTAAAAATACCATAAAACATAAAATGTACAAATAGAAGCTGGTCTAACGTTGCATAACATCTGTTTTATAGAAAGACCTTCTCTACCTTAAACAGTTTCAAATTTTTGTTTATTTCACTAACTAAAGGCCACCATTTACACGTATATGTACAGCAGTAAATATGGATTTTACTTCCTCTTAATTACAATATAAGTTGTATATTTAGAAGTATAGTCAAAGTATAGGTATTCTCTTTGGTATAATGTAACGTAACAATACACTTGCTACACACTTTCATCAATAAATATTAAGTTAAATATGTAGACAAAAACATTTTTCTCGGTGAAAACATTCGACTATATATGTTACCTACGACATCGTTCATCGTTCAAAATCTCTAATTCGAAATAAGCACACAAACATGTACATTTCGAAAGTTACCGAAAGAAGATATCGGGACACATAAATTAGTCTACGATGAATGCTGTTACTACTTTTTACATCATTTTAACCATGAAAATGTTAACGCGAGGCATAATAGAATCATTTTTCATCATTTAAATAACTTTTCAACTTGAAATAATTAAATTTCCATGTTATCGAGAAAAAGTTTCCGATACTTGTCATTTTGAAAATTTTCGCGAAAATACTTTCTGCCATTGTTTTAATGTTCGAAATGGGTTAAGGACCTCGGACAGACAAACTTTGCATGTTTACACAAAATTTTCACCCAAAAATAAGCACAAATAGCGAATTCTATTTTACACGTAGTCTCCATAAGGAAACTTTGAACGTATTTTCTAAGTAAAGAAAATATATTTAGACACAAATACCGCTTGAATAAGATGACGGACTTTTATACTAAAATGTTTAAAACTTACTTTGAAAAAAATTAGTGCAGATATTTACGTAGTTTGCGGGGTATCTATAATTGTAGCTTGTAGCATTAATTTGTAGGTTATAAATTTATAATAGCTTTGGTTTTAAAATATCACATCCGCATTCGTCAGGATTCGGCGACTGTCGGAAAAGTGCACAGCAACACAAACATATACACACGTCTCGGTTATTATATAGTGATTATCGTGATCATACAGTGTGTCCACGGATTGAGTTCATTATAGGTGTAAATGATCAAAAATTCTTGAATTTCAAAACGATTTTTTCAGATTCCGACCTGCGTCATTGGAAACGAATTTTCATCATATTTTTAATTTTTTTAATTCAAAGTCGCTTTGATCGTGGAACAAAAACTATTTTCTTTGCAGGTAAAGTACTTTTTTTGTGTATCATACAGCAAAATTTTATTAGGAAAAACTGTTCAGAATCAAAAAAAGAATAATCATAATTCTTTGTTCAGAGTTCGGACAGGAAAACCAGAAAATAAACAGTATCACTTTTAATTTTCAATTTTTCTACATAATAATAATAATAAGTAAAATTTAAAAAAAACAGTTACGGATGTGGATTTTTGTAATCTACCAAAAAGTTAAATAGCCTTTTTGTCTAAAATAATTAGGGAAGTGAATAACCGAATATTAAGATTTTTATACATTGCAATTCCTAATTCTACACCCTGTATTACATACATTTAAGTTGCACTATGTACGTTAAACCTTAAGGTAGCCCTTCACGTTCCGATATGGCTTGCAGGCCAAGACGCACAGTTCCGATCTTAAGGTGAAATTGATCGCGCTCTTTTCACTCTTCACGTTCATATTTTAACAAAAGGTTTCTTGACGATATCGAAAGAGAAAACGCAGTGTTATAGTCCTTATTATTAAATATTTTTAACAAAAGTAGTCCTCGACACCGTAAAGTAGAAGAGGAAGGATTATGTATGTATGTACAAAAGTACCTACTATATGGCGTCTTCAATGAAAAAAAGTAAGTATGGAACATGGAGAGAATCCCAAAATGCAAAGAAAAAAAGGAGGTGTTGGAGTAAGTACTAAGTAGTGGTTTCTTATGTGGACACCACTGTTGAAATTAACCTGATCGAAACCAAATCGACAGGTAGCATTGATTGTCTCTGTTTAACGCTACATTTGTTATCACACACTATCTTTGTCATCAATGAACCTCAAGGATTTCTTCCGTACTTCACCATACAGTTCCCGCATTATGGCCTGTGCAGATGAAAATATGCAGCATGTAAAATGATCGCAGATCTCGCCGGAAAGGTGAAATGCAAATCGAATTGACCACTTCACGTTGAGTTTTGGACTGAACCGATGAACTGTACAGTTCAAAACTCACAAAAATCGTAGCGTGAGCCGTGAAGGGCCTGTTTTACGATACCACCATAGACGTCGAGTTTGGCCCCCGCAGTTATTCACAATAGTTTTTCGAATAGGATGTTCTGGACTGTACAGTCCACCGGCGGCCTCAAACTTTTCACCACACACGTTGAGGAACATCTCAAGGCTTGGCCTGTCCACTCCGCGCCTTAAGGAAAAACTGTATGTGTGTGTAGAAACACAGTCGATTCCTGTCCTCATGATTCCTGACAAATGCGTTGTTGGGATTTGATTCTATTATCAGCACTTCTTCTACCAATGGATCGTATTTGCTTTTTTTGACGGGTTCTCCAAAAGAACAGTATTATTATGAAAAAGGAATGTGGGTACTACTTCCCAATTTTTTGGCCGTTGATGTTTGAACAAACTATAGTTTGAAGCTACACAAAGCGAAGTTCGAATAAAATGAAGTGCATCAAGTAAATAGTTTCCCAACTTTCAACACTTAGTTTATTTGCCTTTCGTGCTAAATTTATAGTTTTCCAAATTATTCCATTATACCGTTCAACCTGACCCTTACCTTCAGGTTTACCTTTATACGCAGTTGTTCTACTCGTCGCCACTCCACGAGAATGCAAACTAGCTCATTTTTGCGATAAAAATGACAGACACAGGAAAACTACAGATTGAAAACAGTTGATTCAAACACTCGATTACTGTAGAACTAGTATTTGCACATGGAAAAACGAGTGAAAATCTTGATAAATCATCAATAATTATTACAAGAAGACATTTATTTGTGAAGAACTGGTCCTTTAAAATCCATATTCAATCGTTCAAAAACTGAAGTTGCTTTGATTAAATGTGCCAGGGCGGTATATTATACCTATCATAATTATATGCAATTAGTTCCAAACGTCACCTTGCAACCTTTTGACTTTGCTTCAATGTTTACTAATCAAAAAGGATACTGCTTCTTGGTCAGTGATTAATTTAAAATATCGCCTTACTACGAAATGTCGCGATTTTAGTAACGCTTCTACAATAGCATGTGCCTCTTTTTCAATCGACGTTCAGATGTACAACCTATATAATTTCCTAGTAAAGCTGTTGGTCTACAGAGGTGCTGCAATAGCAAATTCAGTAGTCATTTTCATCCATTATAGTCATATGGAAACATCATTTTTAATGTTTTCCGTTGAAATCATGTCCGAGATAAACTCCTCCAAAGTGCTGGACGTGTTCAAGTCTACGTCACTTTACTCCAATATTTTAGACTTACAAAACTGGAGTATACTCTAGTTAATTGCGGAAAACCTCACTTTAAGTCGCCTGCATGTATCGGAGAATCAGCTAGGTCATCGGCTAATCGACTGTTCTGCACGACCATCTTTAATTGGGATAAAGAATTGAAACTATAGAACCATTTTACTTAATGTGCTTCTTTCATTTTTACATATTATGGGTTGAATTTTAAATTAGTTATTAAGTAGATAAGAAGTTAAATGTGCTAAATATATCAGAAGCGTAAAAGGTTTAGCATGTGAACAGTGCGCCGAACAGTTGCTAATCTAGGAGAATAAAAGCACGGAAGAATAATTAAATTTACATAAATTGCTGATAACTGATTATAATAAGTTACATTCCACGTCAAAGAAGATAAATTATGCTCCAATCAAGCAAACTTTTTTATTTATCTTATGCCCTCTTATAGGTCCGCTGTGTACCATAACGTTATGATTGTTATTACACGTGTTTTATAACTTTCCTTAGAAGTAAGTCATAAGCATGAGAATGCTTAAATAAGTTTTTATAAGGCTTATACAGAGTTTTTTTTAACATTAAAACTCTAAGGAAGGAGTATATAAAATTTACTACCTCTTCATCGCAAAGTTTCCTAAATTTCCACTTTAAAGTTACTAACTTAAATCCATGAGAAACCAGTTTATCATAGAATAGATTTCCACCGAGGCACTTCAGGAAACATGTCATAAACATCAAATTATACTAATGTGAGGATAAAGAAACTTTCGTTTTCGTAATATAAGAAGCGCAGAAGGGATTTCAGTTGAAAATATTGAGGAAAATTAAACTGACTTTCCACCTATTTGCATAATATTCTAAACGTTTCACTCTAATTATTGTAAATTTGTCGCACGTTTGCTGTATGAATATGGAGTTGATTTCTAACTTCCTTTTATACGTAAATATTGCCAATTTGTGAGTACGAGCATATAAATTATGTTATACTTGTCATGCTTCTATTAATGTTTAAGAGGCTCACCTTTTTTGTAAGGGAGATATATAACCAATAAATATAAAGTTACAGATATTTCTCTATCAGAAGTTTTTTCAGGTCTCAGTGTGGATATTTGTGATAACGTAGTAATATTTTATGTGATACAACTGCTGTTGCGGAAAAAAACATTTTTTGTATTCCTTGTTTTAACGTTGTATGTATGATATGTTGAGCCCGAAATTTTATCGTGTATAGCGATTTTTTATTCTTCAATTTGGTCTAACATTCCACCATTTTCGCAATTTATATATACATATAGGCATAGAATGTAGGTAAATAATTTAAATTAATGAAGAAGCTATTTCAATAGAATATAATTACTCCATGAAACTTTGCGGCAAAACTTCAGATTATTCGAAATGTAGTAAGTATTATTTGTTGTGAAGGGTACATTTAATTACACAACTTTTTAGAATATGTTAGTAGTTTCTTTACCAACTTCAAGTAAATCGTTTACGCGCAAATTGTTATTTAGTGATAATCATTTACTTTTCAGTGCAATTCAAAAGTTACCTTACTTCTTTGCCAAAAGGGATTAAAATTTCATAAGGCCATTGTTAAGTAAATGCTCATGTATGCTGGGACCTAAATGATGTTCGATAAAAGAATGGTTTCCTTTATGTTCTATTACCTTCGATCTAATGGAACGCCTCCTTGTTAAGGATAAATTGAATTTTATATAAGTATTGAGACATTATACGACATCCTCTTATAATCTTGTAATATAAAAGAGAAAGTTCTGATTTCCAATTTATGAGGTAATTCGTATTATTCCATTTCAAGAATTCGTAATGCAGGTCACATATCTATTTCTGAGATAATTCCTTGCTCAGTAAACTTTTCAATATACTGCCATTTAAAAATTGGTAGTTTACAATGAAGTGGTCTTTTAATATTATTGCAGTGTTATATGGGCTTTTATGTTATTACGCAGATAATTGTGTCGATAATTTAGCCATTTTATTGCTTTTTGCATAATTACTGATACATCCTCCCTCACACCATATTCTTTGCTAACAACATCTACTATCGGAGAAAAAATGTAAGGCCCTTGACTTTGAGTGGTCATAATAAAAAAACTGGGGGGTGAATTGTTTTCATTTTTGGACAGTAGGTATATTAGTCATTTATATATGTATACTGTATAGCATTTTCCTGGCTGACGGTCAGTTCTATCTTATCATGAAATTGTTATTGTTCCATAAAGGTATCAAATTTAAAAATCTTGTAGCACACTGACTACTTCTCAAAAGTCGAAAGCACAGAAATGTTGATTATTGATATAATTAACTGGTTTTATGAGTTATAATCGAAAATTTCATTATTTTCAAATATACGGAAACTAAAGACAAAATTTTTGTTTTACATTCTAAATTTGTATTACTGAAATCAAGCTGTATTATTGCTTTATTGAAAACAAAACTTGTTTTCTTGTAATTCAAAGTAAAGTCGGTTAAATGGGCAAAAGTGTCATTTTTTCCGCTGGTTACAATAGTGAAACAGATGCTAATACATAATTATACAATATAATGTCGGCAATGCAACGCAACGTTGGAACTTTCTTGAATAAACAATGTAGTAACAATGTGGATTAAACGTGCTAATCGATATAGGGTGAACGACTATACATATATCGGAAAGGGATGTATTAATGTTTTTCCAATATTTCACGAACTTTAGCCAATATTATGTTCCACCTGGATATTATGTATACGATTCAACAACTTCATAGGCCAAATCTGCCATAATTAGGTGTGTAACTAAATTCTCCACGGATATTGTAGTATTGTAGTATGAAAGAGGACGTATTATCGATTAGTCAAAAGAGATAAAATGACTAAATTATGAATACATTGGCAATTTGCAAAAAATATCTATAAACAAACGCCAAAATTGGATTAACAAGCTTAAAGAAACGATGCAAGTAATAACCTGTTCAATTTTATAACGTCTGGAAGAAAAATCCGATAAAATGGAAAAAAATTAACAAACAAGTAATGATTAAGTAAATTTCGGAGAAAGCGCCAAATTGGCTCATTTAGTTAGAAAATACATACAGGGTGGCCCAACGAAAAGGTAACAGACGGGTTTCTGGCCAGAGGGAATTTTTTTTTGGGAAACGCAAAAACACGTCAATTTTTATATCAAGGGGGACAACTTTCGCCATGATTTTCAACCTGAAGTGATTTCATCCCTTAGCGCTGTGAGAACAACCCCTAAAATTTAAATAGGGATGATGGGGCAAGTGATACGTCATTTGAAAGGTCTTTCTTTTCTGATTTCAGTGCACTAGTTTTTTTTATATTTTTTTAATTTTTAACCAAAAAAATTGAAGTTCCAAAATGGAAAATGAGGAAAGAGATTGAGGCATTTAAGAACTGAAAAAAGCTCGGACAGGTCAATTGTTTTTTTCTTAGAGAAGCTAGGTATTTTACTGCTATTTGACAACATTGTTTTACCCCTTGGGTACAGGGTAAACAACCCTTAAATTTTTAAATAAAAACAAGGGTTAATTTTTTCTTGTGCTAATTAATAAAACCAGCTTATGCAAATTCAACCCTTATTTTAATAAATGTTCTAAGTGTCTGCCTTCAGCTTCCATGTAATAATACAGATTTTGATTAAATCGTTCCTCCTGATCTCACCCCATTAGATTTTTTTTATGGGGTAATGTAAAGAGTAAAGCTTTTCCACTGGTCCGGAATCCTTGGAGGAGTTACATGACCGTATAGTACATGAATGCCGCCTGATCACTCCTCAAATTTTGCAAAATGTACGGGAACGATTTAATGAAAATTTGTACTATTGCATGGAAGCTGAAGGCAGGCACTTCGAACATTTATTAAATTAAGGTTGAATTTGCATAAAAGGGTTTTATTAATTAGCACAAGAAAAAATTAACCCTTGTTTTTATTTAAAAATTTAAGGGTTGTTTACCCTGTACCCAAGCGGTGAAACAATGTTGTCAAACAGCAGTAACAGTACCTAGCTTCTCTAAGAAAAAAACAATTGACCTGTCCGAGCTTTTTTGAGTTTTTAAATGCCTCAATCTCTTTCCTCATTTTCCATTTTGGAACTTCAATTTTTTTGGTTAAAAATTAAAAAATATAAAAAAAACTAGTGCACTGAAATCAGAAAAGAAAGACCTTTCAAATGACGTATCACTTGCCCCATCATCCCTATTTAAATTTTAGGGGTTGTTCTCACAGCGCTAAGGGATGAAATCACTTCAGGTTGAAAATCATGGCGAAAGTTGTCCCCCTTGATATAAAAATTGACGTGTTTTTACGTTTCCCAAAAAAAAATTCCCTCTGGCCAGAAACCCGTCTGTTACCTTTTCGTTGGGCCACCCTGTATATTATTCTTACAAAAAATGAATTTTTCACCTTTGTTATAAAAGTCAACTTTATAAAGCAAACTTAAACCTAATATTCAAAATAAAAACGGATACAATTCATTAACTATGGACGCTTAACATGAAATATTTTCATTTGGAATATAAGAGATAAAGCGATAATTTACGATTGTTTCTCGGCCATTGGTTTTTTAAATAAGAAGTTTTTAAGAAGAATGTAAAAGAAGGAAACTTTCTTAGCATTTCAAACTTTTTAAACGAACATAATGTCTGTTTATACTTCTAACCAAAGGAAAAAAAGCGTAGAAAGTTTAGCTCAAACCTTTTATGAAGTTACATTCTTTTCAATTCATTTAAATTAAAGAAAATAAGCTCACCTTGTAGATAACTGTAGAAAGAGTGTGATCACCCATGTTGTTTCCAACCAAAAGACCAGGACGGAAGAAGCTCTGAAAATAGATAATTTATTTATTTTCACGATTTTGTATGTTAAGGGTGGCATTTTGAATTTATGTTTTAAAGATTTTCTTTTACATTCATTCAAATTCGATACGCATAAACCTAATTTGTTTTGTAAATCAGAAACGTGATTTGACCAAAAATAAGATATACGAACAGATACAGCGCTTTCGGCATCAAGAGTGTACGTATAACTGTAACTCATTTTAGATTTATTTGATAATTTCTCAGGCATGGAAACTGCTACCTAATCCAATGTACACGTAAAAGTATTGAAACCCATATCTACGAGCCAAACGTTGTTATCCGAAATTGTCGTATTTACCAAAAACTGCAATATCCTTCTATTGGATTACGGTCAACCTCAAATTCTTCTATCTGAAATTTACCTTACGTGTGTAAAGCTGACACACTTATTTGTTGTTGTCCTACACAAGACGCATGATATTTCTCCAGCGTATCGAGAGCAAAATATGAAATAAGAAATTTCTACTCGGAAAGAGAAATTGAGAGACAAAGAGAAGGAGCGTGGAAATAAATCCCGAACTACGAACAACATAATATAACATTTCAATGCTTGATTTAGTAATACAAAAAGGGAGAAAAAAGAATCCTTTAGGGTGTAATTTATCACTTAAGTATGTAATATTAAAGTAAATAAGTGATACACCTAGGCATTCTCAGTTATTTGAAGTTAATGGAATACGGAATAACAATTCAAACTTAAATAATTAAAAATAGACTTTCTTTAGTTTTCTGTACAAATACAATTTTCCGAAACTGAACTTTTCATTGCAATTTAATTTTTCTGAAATGTACGGCAGCGATACGGCGGGCATATGAATATTTCATTGATAATGAAAATTTTAAAAGATTGATTGAGAGCAAGGATCTCAACCTTTAGCACTTCCTCCCATAAAGTAAAATAGAATTCATGTATAAATAGCAGAATTGACACTGAAAAAGGATGATGATGGGAATTAATGGTGTTTAGAGTGCCATTACACTGGGTGTACAAAAATGCATCCCCTCCATGGAATGGTTAACTGTGAGGACGCCCTCTTAAATTAGAAAGAGGGTTGCACCTTTTAGAGTATAATAAAAATCAGTTTTGAAATTTCCCAAATTTCCAATTGCATCAAAGAAAAGAAAATTTTGGAAATTTATTTCTTGCTTTCGCGTTCAGTAACAACTACGAGTCACCGTCACGAGCAGTCAGTCATACCATTTACTATTTTAAAAAGCACTAACTGAATAAACCGCTCTCTCTTCTATACGACAGTCTTTCTATTCCTGCCATCTCTCTTAGAACGTCACTATTAGGAGTATATATTTGGGACAGTACCTATTTATTTTAGCATCTGAACATTACATTTTCCACTATGTCAATTTTTTTTTCTCTTCGAGAGTCATAGGAAACCAAATGTTGGAACAGTACTTTAGTCTACTTCTCACTATTGATGAGTACAGTAACACACGATCCCTTTGGAGTTTGAGAAATGATTTGTATTTCTTTTGATAAATCCAATAAGTTTGTATGACGAGTTTGTTAACATATCAATATGATTTGAAAAAGTGAATCTCTTGTTAACTCCTAAATCTTTCATGATACTAACCGAAGTTAACTGCTCATTATTCAAAAATAAGACTGGTTCATAATTTGATTTTTGTCTAGCGATAGACATTACAAGACACTTTTTAATATTTAATAAGAGTTTGTTTACCCTACACCACTCGCTCATCTTATGCAAATCATTTTGCAACATCCCACTGTCCAATTGAGAGGTGATTTTTGTATAAATGTTTAGATAGTCGGCATACAGTAAACTTAAGGATGAGATCATTAACAAAAACTAAAAATAGCAGTGGTCCCAGTTTCGATCCTTGAGCACTTTGTAAGAAAATCAACTACAAAACCTCTATTTTTCAAATAAGAACAAAAAAATAATAAAACCAGCCTAGAAGCACCTAGCTTATGGAGATTCAATAAAAGATGATCATCATTTACCACGTCGAAAGCTTTAGAGAAGTCAGTAAAAACTACATCTACCCTGCCACTTTGTATCCATAACTTTGGAGACATAATAAGAAAAAATTAAGAGGTTGATCTCAGTTGACCTGCCTGGAAGAAACCCATGCTTCAGGGCGTTATTCGGCTTTTAACACTACTCATAAGCAGTTTATATACTACATTTTCAAATAGTTTTGCCGAACTATTCAGAATGGAAACTGGCCTATAGTTTATAATTTCGGAAGTAGAAGCTGATTTAATAACCGGAGTCTTCCAGTCCAGTCTTCCAGAGATCAGGCACCACACCAGATTGTAAAGATAAATTAATTAAAAAACGTAATTGGTTGACGAGAGAAATCTAAAAACGTCCTTGTATTGAAACAAGAACAAGCAGAAATTTTAGCGCTAAAAGAAGAAACGTACTTTTTCAATTCATTGATCCAGCTTGCTTTTAGTAGTGTGACTGTTTCGTGTGCGAAAGTAGTGTAAACTCTTATATTTGAATTGTCTGTTGTAGACGTGACCCACGTGATTTTTCGTTACGTGATTTAATAGGACGTTATATTTTGCTAAATTCCACCTATAAAACCCTGAGGAAAAGAAGCGTAACAAGAAATCCTGTAAACTTATTTTAACTTTGCATTCAAAGTGAGTAACCCTTTGAGTTTTGACCAATATAAATGTCATGGGAACGAATAAAAAAGCAAATACATAAAAAAACAGAAGGTTACAATTTTTATCCTGAAACTGAAATTTTCTACAGAAAAACATATCTCTTTGATTCACTTTTTAATTACCTATATCATTGGCAATATCGAGCTTTACATTTTTTATTTTAATATTAGCAAAAGAACCTTCCTTGCCGCAACATGTGATATACGAGTATGATTATCACGCATAACATTCTGCTTAGTTCAATAATATTTAGATTTGCAATACATGTTCAAACGCTTAGATCCAGTAACACATTATATTATACAGATGCAACTATACGATCCAGATTAATTTTAATTCGTTTTTGTATCACATCGAACCATTTTAATTATTTACAACATATTTTTATGTAGGGTGTTTTAAAATGATCACGAAACAGTTGGGGAGGTGATTTCTTATCGTAAATGAAAGGGGGCTAGATCTTCAAACACAAATGTTTCTTTCTGGGAGCAAAATTCTTCTCCATTTCATTTATCCCACTCCCTCTACCATTGTTCCCTGTATGTTATTTAATTTTGAGAAAATAAATGTGATGAGAAACAACCTTCTAAAAAAACATAAATTTCGAATTTAAGCACAATTCACAATATTATTTATATCACTCAATGAAAATTTCAGTATCACCAGTATTGACAGAAAACATATTGTAATTAAAGTGATACTCAACGCCCGTTGAGACATATTTTGGATATATAAATGGGAAAATGGTTTACCAATGAGAAATCTCTTCGACCTGTTACTCAGAAAATATTTTTCATAAAGTGGGATTTATAACAACATTACAGTACAAAAAAACACACTCCTGTTAAATCTTAATGAAATAGAGTAATTATTTTAGCTTTATACCCGTAATTTCTTGAATACATGTATAAGTTTTGTCCCTCGAGTACACGTTAAACGTAGCTTTCGCAAAAACAATAAAAATGCGAGTCTCTTTAATTCGATATAGAAAGAGATTAACGGGTTAAGTGTCTGTTTTCAAACCACGATGTTTGTTATTACACGTTACATTACTAATACGAAATGCGAAAGACGACAATTTCGACGTATACCTCAAACAACCTTCGCATATAAAAGTTGTGGTGTGTGCATACAAGTATAAGTTCACCTAATGGAAAAACAATTAAGTATAAATAGAAACAAAGAAATATACTTATAGTTCCACATACCATCAGTTTTCTCAATGTAGCATGTCAAATATGAAACATAGGAACGTTTGTACCAAATTGCCATACTTTTTTATTTAGTTTTGGCAACTTTTAAAGTGCGAATGACTTAATTGTACTCCTTTATCACAAAAGCAATGTACTTCTCCCATTTTGGCAATTTTAATGTCAACAAAACAAGTCTTTTAATAAAGTTTAAAATCGATATAAAAGTCCATACTGAACATCGACCGCAGTTTACTTACAATCCCAGATGTAGGGGCTGTTTATACTTGCTTCGTTTTAGGAAATCATATTTATTAGTTCAGTTTGAAACAAGAAGAGATAGTTTTTCATGTTATGTTTCTACGTTTAGAATTTATGTCTTTAATTCTAAGTAAGTAAGTGCATTAGATAAACTGGGATTCTCTTATGTTCCTAAAGTCATTACTCTGATGGCCTAATAAAACCTAGTTACGACTGATGATGTATGCAAAACGGAAACGACTGGAAGAAGTATTGTAGCTGTTTATGAGACGAACTTTAAGAAAATTGTAAGTAGCAACAAATACACATATGTACTTATTTACTATTAGCTTTATATTAAATTTTATTAAATAAATTAATAATTATGTCTGATTAATAAAATACTATTAGATACCTTCATTCTTAAATTCTAAGTGAAAATATCTCATGACCTTCTTTTCATTACTGTATCTCTTTTGCATTTCGTGCACTAGAATACACTAGTATGCGTGACTGGTGTGGTGGCATAATACCTTCACCCAGAAGAACATACAGATACTTAGACAGGCGCAGCGCAGGGTGTCCATTGGTACAGAGGCAATGATAACGACCCCTACTGCCAAAACTTAGTAATTAGTGCAGAAGCGCTCGGGGGGGGGGGGGCAACGGAGAGGAGGGATCGCCAAAGGTAGATGGGCATTCGTTCATCTTCGGGGAAATATGCAGAGATAAAAACCTCAGCAGGAGGATAACCAAAACAGTTTGTCCTACTAAACAGTTTAAGACCACAATCTCCACTCAGTGCGAATGGGTAAAATCCAGTAAAGTAAAGCTGTGTGGAATCCTCGCTGCGCTGGACTGTATCAGTACAGGAGCAATGCACGGGACTGCAGAATCTCTGTAAACCTGGGATAAAAAGCGACCAGGTTCCAATCCGAGATATATGCGATCCTAACAGCGGTTGCTCAGCTATTAAAAGAAAAGTTGTTAAAAGGAAAATCTTTATAACGACCTCTATTCTGCATGCACACCACATCCATTTCTCCTGCTATTGATTAGTCGTCTATTACAAGACGCAGTTCCTCTACGATAGGGCAACTCCTGTTTCGCCTCTCAACAGCGATGATTAAATCAAATATCGACATAAGTAATTAATGGTAATGGCTAATGGGTATTTTCTAAAAACGAAATTATAGTATAATTGAATAATCACAACATATTCTAGTTTGATCATTATTTTCTAAATTGTAGCTTATTCCGAGATCCTTATTTTTTCTTATGCCCCTAAACGTAACAAACCTATTCAATTCTACTCCTAGGTTTTTTAAGCAATCAATGTTAAGTTAATTGATTCAGTTTTAAGTAAGCTGAATTCGTTACGGGAAAACCATGTTACTTTTAACAAGTTTTCTAATTGTGTTAAACCCCCCTTTTGCTACACAAGTTTCCAAATTATTAAATATACTACTGATCTATGAGCGTAATTTATTTGATTGTTTGCGCACTTTTGCACCTTAATTCAATTAGTATAAAGTATATCTGTATATCTAGTTACACTTAATTTGGGTTCCAGGCAAGTTCACCGTCTGAAAATTCATCGACGGAAAGTTCACCGACAACAATTCACCGACTAGAAAATTAACCGCCTGGAAACTTCATCGTCTGGAAACTTCACCGACTGGAAAATTCACCGACTCGAGAATTCACCGACTCGCAATTTGTCGAAAGGACAATTCACCGATTCGACAATTATCATTCATGTAATATGGACTTTTGTACAATATTTTATTTGATGTAATAAAATTGGTTCACGGTCTGCGGAAAATTCTTCGACAGCAATTCTTCGAATGAAAATTCTTCGACTGCAATTCTCCGAAAAACAATTCTTCGGCAGGAAAATTCTTCGACATTACAATTCTTTGACAGAAAAATTCTTCGAAAACACAATTGTTCGACATTACAATTCTTCGACAGGAAAATTCTTCGAATAAATAATGTTATTGAAGTTTTTAAACTAAGTATGCCAATACTTCGGATAATTTATATTTAACAATTCTAAATGAAAGAATGAAAAAGTATCAACTGAACAAAAATATACTAAACCTGCAAATAACCTAGGCGCTTTGGTGGCAATCTACGTTTAGCATTTTTTTTACTTCTAAAATTTGTTTAGTGTCACGTTGCCATTGTGTATCAATTAAAAAAATATATACTAAACCTGCAAATAACCTAGGCGCTTTAGTGGCAATCTACGTTTAAGTTTAACGCTAATAGGTTCTTAAAACATATTTATATTTAGAATTATTAAAAATAAATTATCCGAAGTATTGGCATACTCGGTTTAAAAACTTCAATGACTGTATACATTATTTATTCGAAGAATTTTCCTGTCGAAGAATTGTTTTTCGGAGAATTGCAGTCGAAGAATTGCTGTCGAAGAATTTTCCGCAGACCGTGAAGGTACCTACCTATAACCAATTTTATTACATCAAATAAAATATTGTACAAAAGTCCATATTACATGAATCATGATTATCGAATCGGTGAATTGTCCTTTCGACAAATTGCGAGTCAGTGAATTCTCCAGTCGGTGAATTTTCCAGTCGGTGAAGTTTCCAGACGATGAAGTTTCCAGTCGGTTAATTTTTCAGTCGGTGAATTGTTGTCGGTGAACTTTCTGTCAGTGAATTTTCAATCGGTGAACTTTCCGGATACGCTTAATTTGTGTATTTACGTATTCTTGGCGCCGGGCCACGGAACAAACTCATCGACAGGTGTAAAGTAAAATTTACTCCTTGCAAATACCTATAGTTAGCAAATTTTGATAATATGATAAAACAAAAACATATTCTTGTATATTACAAAGAAAATTAATGAATATTTCTGCGATTAGTTTTTAATAAAACTAGTTCTGTACTTTTTGCATCGAATAGTAGAACATCGAAAACTAATGTCACGTAATGGTATACGTACCCGTATATTTTTATTGGTGAGTGGGGTAACAGCTTTCGCAATATCGAAAAAACAAAATGCTGTACCTTTTTTTTAAATGACGCGTTATTGCCTTCCCACAAACGAAGGAACAATATTTACCCCGTATCCGCTTCTATTCGAGATAACCCCAATAGTCGCACGGGCCGAATAAATGCATTTATAAATCGAGATCGACAATTGTGGACACGAAGGTTTAAACGTATTATCAAAGAATAAGCAGGTTCATTGCTTCAGGACCCATGAAAAATATTCCGGTTAAACTTCCCGTCTAAAGAGAATAAAGGGGCAATAGAGATATAAAATATATTGCCTTCAAAGCAATGAACTAGAACGCTCCACATACGCATGCGAATGTCGGGGATAAGTAGCAATATGGAACACATCCAGGATTCCTAAATTAAACAGATAGGATTCTGAATGAAGCAATTTTTTTAGGTTGGGCGGAATATTAGATTCGTCCGATTCTTTATTACGTTAAACTCAACCCTAAATGGTTTTGTTATATTTCTACACTGTAATTGTGTTATCTTTTACAACCGAAATTTTAATAATAAAATCTATTAAACCACAATTCCCAAGAAAGATTACATCTAATTGCTACATAATAGGGTAATCTCTATTTGATAAAAGCGATTTTAATTAGCTACCCTTTTCGGTTCAATCCAATTTCCTCATCGACCCCATATTTCAGGTATTTAAGCTCTTTATCCCGTTTCTTTTAAAATTGAACCACTTAAATTAAGCTAATGATGAGGTAATGGTTGTAAACCTTTCGAGAATTTGCTATAAAGAAGATGAAACGAATTATTTGTCGATCATACAAGATTTTTCTTTACTTTGCTATTTATAAGGAAGTACTGTAGAACAGAAGCTTTAAGGCCCATTCTATATGGACCGTTTAAACGCGGCAGTTTAAACGCCGTTAACCGCGCCGTATTTTTGCTATCTATACGAACCGTTAAAAAGCTAGCGGTTTACTAGCCGTAGAACTGCTTGTAAAACGCGTGCCATTCTATACGGGCAGTCTGGGCGCTGCCAGACGGCTCGTTGACATCTCATGTGTTCAGTTTGTTGTCAATATGGGTGCTGGAATTAGTGTGTGCGGTTACAGGGAGGCCAGGATTAAAGAGTTAAGGGGCCCAGGGCTCTTTACGTGGAAGGGTCCCTTTTTAAACTCATCGAAATTATTTTACACGATAAACATTAAAATATGATCATATTATGAATAATATGAATATAAAGTAAGTAAATAAATGTACAAGTAAATTGTAATTAGATAAATATATTAATTTATTTTTTTTACTAAAATTTATTTTTAAATGGGGGTCCATAGGCTGTAGACCCCCCGTTAATCCGGCCCTGGTTACAGGTAGTTTGTTGGAAAGTTATTATGCTTAATCGCACCAATAAACTTTTCCGTATGGAATATTTTGCACTACCCTCCTTCTCGATCGGTACTCGCCGTAGAACTGCCCGAAAACCGCCCGTATAGACAGACAAGCAGTTCCACGGCGCGCCGTTTTTACGCGTCTGGTCGCGTTGAAACTGCCCACCGCTCTGTTAACGCGTCCAAGCAGGCAGTGAAAACGCTCGTATAGACACTCTATATGTACCACGTATCCCCAGTCACCTGGCGTTTTTAAGGCGTTCAAACTGCCGCGTTTAAACGGTCCGTATAGAATGGGCCTTAATATACGATCTTATTATGGTAATAATCCAATTTTGTCATTTATGTCAAAAGCGGAAACAGCCGATATTTTCTAAATTACATTATCTAAAGCGAACTTCGTTGGCGTATTGCCCTTACTTTTCTTTGGTATCTTCAAATAAGATCGAAGTTGAACTTGTTCACTTACTCAACAATTTAATATTGTGAATACTATGAGATAGGTACGTTCGTTTTATTTCAAGTATAAACGGGGGTACACGCAATTCTCGCGTTTTGCGTGCTTTGGGGGGAGGGGGTATCTGTGATTGTAGGTTGTAATAGCTTTTGTTTTAAAATATCACACCTTGTTGACCTGGCTTAGTTGCTTGAAAAAAGAAAAAAAATTACATTTTTGTACCTTTTCAGATTTTTGACCCTGTAGGTATCTGTAATTTAGCAAGTTATTAAAGTAACTAAAATAAAGGATTACATTTACTTACATTTGACGTAAAAATCACAAAAATGGGTTGATATTTGGTAAAGATATACGAATTCGTTCCTACCTACTTATAGTAAATTTTTACCAATTATTAAAAAAAATGTAAAATGCAAACTTTTTGGAATAGATTTGAGACCAAAAATACATAATGGCCCTTTCACAATTTTAATTACGTCTTTGCACATAGTCATTGCCCAAAAATTAACGAAAATATAACAAATTCCGTGTGAACTTCATAAGGATAGTTTAGAATGAATTTTGAATGTAAAAGAACTCAATTTGGACACTGGCAACTTTTTGGGAATACGAATGGCCTTAGGGAGAACGTTTTAACATTCATCTTTAACTATAGTAAAACTAAAAATACCATAAAACATAAAATGTACAAATAGAAGCTGGTCTAACGTTGCATAACATCTGTTTTATAGAAAGACCTTCTCTACCTTAAACAGTTTCAAATTTTGTTTATTTCGCTAACTAAAGGCCTCATTTACACGTATATGTACAGCAGTAAATATGGATTTTACTTCCTCTTAATTACAATATAAGTTGTATATTTAGAAGTATAGTCAAAGTATAGGTATTCTCTTTGGTATAGTGTAACGTAACAATACACTTGCCACCTACTTTCATCAAGATATTAAGTTAAATATGTAGACAAAAACATTTTTCTCGGTGAAAACATTCGACTATATATGTTACCTACGACATCGTTCATCGTTCAAAATCTCTAAATTCGAAATAAGCACACAAACATGTACATTTCGAAAGTTACCGAAAGAAGGTATCGGGACACATAAATTAGTCTACGATGAATGCTGTTACTACTTTTTACATCATTTTAACCATGATAATGTTAACGCGAGGCACAATAGAATCATTTTTCATCATTTAAATAACTTTTCAACTTGAAATAATTAAATTTCCATGTTATCGAGAAAAAGTTTCCGATACTTGTCATTTTGAAAATTTTCACGAAAATACTTTCTGGCATTGTTTTAATGTTCGAAATGGGTTAAGGACCTCGGACAGACAAATTATGCATGTTTACACAAAATATTCACCCAAAAATAAGCACAAATAGCGAATTCTATTTTACACGTAATCTCCATAAGGAAACTTTGAACGTATTTTCTAAGTAAAGAAAATATATTTAGACACAAATACCGCTTGAATAAGATGACGGACTTTTATACTAAAATGTTTAAAACTTACTTTGAAAAAAATTAGTGCAGATATTTACGTAGTTTGCGGGGTATCTATAATTGTAGCATTAATTTGTAGGTTATAAATTTATAATAGCTTTGGTTTTAAAATATCACATCCGCATTCGTCGGGATTCGGCGACTGTCGGAAAAGCGTACAGCAACACAAACATATACACACGTCTCGGTTATTATATAGTGATAATTAGAGCCATTTAAATATAGGAATAGACTTACTTGTAAATGTGAGTAACATACCTATATTGTCACACAACTGTGATACTCATTTGCTCTGAATCGTTACCTACGTCTTAATATCATATGCCTGTTAAAATACAAGTACTATAAAGGCGAAGCATTAAGCTTAATAGTTAAATCCGTGGTCAGATGTTACTTTACTATTATAGCCGAAACTGGGCTTTCTAATTTCCCATTCTCAGTTCAAAGTAACGTGTATGGTTAATGTATGTTCTTTTTAGTAACAAGATTTATGTAAGTACCGAAAGCGTGTTAGTAATGGACAATTCTCCCAGGATTTCTTGGTGATTTGGAAATTAAAAGGAAATGGACGCACTGAGAAAAATTCTATTTTTTGTTCTGCCTGCATGAAATATAAAACGTATTAAATACTAATAATATTCATAGTAATTAAATTGTAGGGAACGCAAAAAAGAGCTAGAGCCGCAAAATAAAAACTCAAAAAGCTCAAAATGAATTCCTACTTTAAAAGTAATATAATAGACGATAGTTAGCTTAATAAAATCAATACCCACACGATAATAATATTACAAAAAAAGGCATTTAAATGCTTACAAACTAAGGCTAGCGCTAGATATATTGCTTGCATTGGCAATACTGCGATTATTTACTTTTTATCAGCAGTTTCTTAACTAAATTCTCTTTTAATACATATGAGAGGATAATGTACATGGTTTTATACGTAAGTTGAAAGTGTTATCGAAACTGTTTCCTATACTTCACCGATTTTTTAACATTATCCTTTAGCTGCAAAGAGAGAATTCCACCATTCATAATGGAAGGGTACAGGTCCACAGGCGGCTATGTCATGTTTTTTAAAAATGGTTCAAATTTTAGAAACTTTTTTGATTCAACGATTTACTTTGGGTATTTATATAGAACACTATCCGAAATATAAAGTTGAATTTGAAGAAAAGAACACAAAATTAACAAAATATGTTTTAAACTACAAAAAATAAATGTCCAAAAGGAGTTTAAGTCCAAAGAAGAGACTACAAACAAAAAAACTATGTTATTAAAAACATTTTACTTATAAGAATTTTTGGGAATGTTGTCGAAAAATGATTGTGCTTCAACACCGCAGAATTTCTTTAAGTCTTGCAGGCACTTAATCTTTTTGGCGGTGATCAGACCTAAAAGTATATTTTGAAAAAGGTTAAAAATTCAACGGCATAATATAATTATATTTCGGTAATATTGATTTGATTAACGGCACTTAATTGTTATTCATTA
Source organism: Pyrocoelia pectoralis (assembly GCA_036250285.1). Lineage (NCBI taxonomy): Eukaryota > Metazoa > Arthropoda > Insecta > Coleoptera > Lampyridae > Pyrocoelia > Pyrocoelia pectoralis. The sequence goes on along the minus strand of CM070074.1, from coordinate 88,681,398 downwards.
AGGTAAAAGGGTGATTGCTTGCCAAATTCTTCATTTTATTATTACAATTATATTTTAGGTACGACGTTTCGCCAATTTCATGGCCTTTTCAAGTAATTTCAAATTAATAAATAATTGGAATTTATTTAATATCAAATTCAGATTAAAAAATATTAAAAACGTGGCAAATTTCATTTAGATGAAAGTCTTTTTTAATCATTTTTATTCTGAATTTGATATTAAATAAATTCCAATTATTTATTAATTTGAAATTACTTGAAAAAGCCATGAAATTGGCGAAACGTCGTACCTAAAATGTAATTTTATTATAAAATGAAGAATTTGGCAAGTAATCGCCCTTTTACCTTAATGAATAATATAATTATTTTACCAGCACTATTTAGCGTGTTAAAATTTTCATTTTCATAAAAACGTTGTGGCCTATTTCAAATAATTGCAAATTGACTCATTGTAAAACCGAAATTACCAATATTACAAACGAGAGAAAAATCTGTGCAACCGCCGTAAATTGAACTTTTAATAAAAGGAAAATTCTGGTGCGACGCTTTGTCTCTACGTTACCGTAGGCAATTTAACCCTTTACATTTCGTTCCAATCGTTATACATATAAAAAAATAATAACATAAGGGTGACAACTGCAAATTGGGTCTTCTCAACCTGAAACATTTTCATATCGGCGACGAGTTTTCGCATATATAATCTTGAGTCTCTATAAGTTGTTTTAAAATTTGTTTAGAATTTCAATTTGGGATGGCTGTGTTCTAGTTTAACGTTGATTGATTTAATTTTGAATTCTTTGACCAGTTCTATACCGAATTTCAAAATTCATAGTTCAATTTTATGATTTAATGAACGTTTAGAATCAAAAAGACAGTTGAGTTTTAGGTTGTTGTTGACTACTAACAATTGGAACGTTTTGCCAAAGTGCAGGAACGAAATGTACTGTTGTTATATAATAATGATGTTTATTTAGTTAATTTAACTAATACATTCATCATACAGTTTATAATTACTTAAATGTTTACTTAAATTACTTAAATTAGAAGTTTTCCTTCACATACTTGCTTAACATCCTTTTAAATGCATAATTGTTTTTTTCTTGCTTTAACTCATTAGGGAGATTATTATATAATTTTAGCCCTTTATACATAAAAGAATTTTGGGTTTTTGTTTTGAAAATTTAGGTAACCTATAGTCTCCACAGTTCCTTGTGTTATAATGATGAATTTGGTAATTACATGTAAGTGGCATAGACATGTACGAGGGTAGTAGACCATTACATGCTTTAAAGATTAGATTTAATGTAATAAAATATATCCTTTGTTTTATACTTAGCCATTTCAGAGTATCTAACATTCCTGTAATTTTAGTGTATTTTGAACATTGCAATATGATTCGCATTGCTTTGTTTTGTTGAATTTGTAGTTTTTTAATATCACAATCTGCACATAAAAATAGTACGCTAGCGCAATAATCAAAGTGTGGCGCAATGATCGTTTTATAAATAACAATTCTTGCTTGAAAGGATAATTTGTTAGATATTCTACTAAGTAGGCCAATTTTCCGTGCAACTTTTTTTATAATATAATCAACATATTCCCTAAAATTTAATTTGTCATCTATTATTACGCCTAAGTATTTAATTTGATTAACTCTTTCTAGTTCTTGATTTTCTATCATTACCTTAGTCAGCTCGATATTTTTATTCGATAACACAATATATTTAGTCTTAGATGTATTTAATTTCAATTTATTCGCTTGCAGCCATTTAGTAATAACTTCAAGGTCAGAATTTAAGTTACTAATTGCTAAGTTTAAGTTTTCATTTGCGCTGGACACTAACGTATCATCCGCAAATAGATTAATATTACTATGTTCCAGATTTAGCTCTAAGTCATTTATGTATATTAAGAACAGTATAGGACCTAAAACAGACCCTTGGGGCACTCCTAAGTTGTTTTGAATTTCTGAAGACTCGCCACCCTTATATGAAGTTATCTGACTGCGCGATTTAAGATAATTTTGAAACCATTTGTGTTCAATACCACGGACACCATATTTTTTTAGTTTTTCTAACAGCGTTTTCCTGTCAATCGTCTCAAACGCTCTTTTATAGTCTAAAAACACTGCAACTACACTTTTGTTTAGGTCAAGTTCACTTTTCCATTTTGTTACTAAAATTTCTTTATTAATGTTTGTTTTGGACAACCATATACCAAAAAATAATTTTTACAATCCCTAAATTTCAAGTTTCCATCTAGAATCGTTGAAAATTGAAACTACAAGTCCATTAGATATATTTAGTTTATATACTTTAGCCCGTACCATTTTCTTCGTTTTGAAATCTGTTTCTTCACTCAGAAAGTTGTAAATTTGTCGTGTTTATTTTGAAAATTAACTAAGATTATTCGCTGTAACAAAATCGTGTAAGATTGGTTTTCACTGTTTCTAAGAGTATTAGACGATTTTATTAAAGTTATCACTATTGGAAAATCCTTTATTTAATAATTATAGCAGCTTTCTATTTAGCGTAGTGACGCGTATTGCTTTTTAAATATCTAGATGTCTATAGTTTATTAATACATTTTTGAAACTTATATTTATATCTCGATTTATATTAAAATAACGACGTTGTCGAATAAAATAAAACTGTTCAATCTTTGGGAAACTTTTACGTAATTATACATGTGTAGGTAATTATTTTATTCAAAATCTCATAAAGACTATTTTACTAACGAAATAGTAATAATAATTCTAATTTCAATTCGAAATACTGTAAATTCAAACATTTTATCGTAGACAAAAGCTCTGTGTGTTTGAAAATGCAATAACGAGCCACTTTTGTTTAGCTTTGCTCATTTTAGCTGTATTATACAACTCTTCGTACACATCGTAGCAATGATAAGCGAGACGATATGAGAACAGCGTTATTTTGTTAGTAATCCAATACCACTTAAAAAGGGGTAGTTTATATGTTACAAAGATTGCCGAAAGTATTTTATCTGATAGAGAGGGTAAGAAAGTTTGAAAGTATTCTAGCTTCTAATGCCGGAACGAAATTTAGTACGTTTGCAATAACAACATTCTCGCCCCGCTTTTTTTTGCTTTAGTCTATAAATCAGTATTATTCGTAAAAGTCTACTTATAGAAACCCTTACTTGATTAAAAGGGTTTTTTATGCGAACCAAATTTCCCCAATCAACAAAGAGTGTGTATAAAAAAAATCGTAACTAGGTTCAGCTCAAATAAAATAACTCGATCATCTTACGGATTGCGAACCAATAAAAGAAGAATTTGCATACGCTTTACTTTATTTACTGTACAATTGCGGTTAAATCTAATCACGTTTCCACAATAGTGGTATAACATGGTGATTTTTAGAATACTTAATCCGCTGCTTAAAAAAATATTTACCACGATGAAATTGGTAATATATTATTTATGCACACACTTTTTACATAAGTATATGTATTGTATGTACTGAAGCAAAGCTTAACATATTTGTGCAAAACCGTTTTAAGTATACCTGTCACTGTGGTACATAATAGGTATATAAAAAACAAATTTGGCTTCTTTTAGGTAAAGAAATTTAACACGTATAGTCCGTTTACTCTAAAATTACTATGGATAGGGAACTCCTTAAAATTGCTGTAGCCAATGATAAAATGGGTTTCACTTGCAAATAAAAGAATAAATGTCACACACAAAACGTTTCAAGCGAAAGTAGTACATATGACTACAGCATTATGATGGAATTTCCTTTACAGTCCCTGATTACCTGCAATTCTATTGTATTCCTAAACCCTGACAGAATAAAGCAGAAGTTCTAAAGAATACAATAGAATTGCAGGTAATCAGGGACTCTAAAGGAAATTCCATCATAATGCTGTAATCATATGTACTACTTTCGCTCGAAAAGTTTTGTATATGACATTTATTCCTTTATTTGCAAGTGAAACCCATTTTATCATTGGCTACAGCAATTTTAAGGAGTTCCCTATCCATAGTAATTTTAGAGTAAACGGACTATAGACAATTTTAAATCTGCTAACCCTCTCTTATGCTTTCGTACGATATTTAAATGCATGTGGTAATGTTTTATTTTACGAATTAGGTCTTTATGTTACTTCAATTTAAAATTAACGACAAAAGTGAATATAACCAAATATTGATTAAATTTTGAGTTGCTGCGAATGTAATGATTGAAATTTATTACATCCAACACTTGCGCCTAACTTAAGAAAGAAATAAACTTGCCAAGTCCCGTTTAGTTCTTGCGGAATTATAATAAATAATATAAAATTTTCGGAGATTGAATTTTGCTCACAAAAGCTACGGTTGTAAATGAAAATTTAAATCTAAGTGGAAAACTTGTTTAATGTTATTATCTGCTATTTCCCTTATTTCTGGTTTTTGTAACAGACGATACACTGTTTGGATTGGCACTCCCTTGAGATGTACCAGAAGTGCTCTTAATCTGATTGACTGATCTTATAAACTAGTTTTATTCCTTTTGGCCCTTTCTCTTTATAGGTTTGTTTTATAGTGCTCGACTAAATATAACCAACTTTAAGCTAAAATTGAAGATTGTATTCACTGTAATAATAAGTTACGTCACAATTTTCCATTGGAAATCAATATTTTTAATTGCTACAGATAACAGGACATTTCCATTAACTTCATTAAACGCTTTAAGCGTGGAATTTACATTATATTCAGAGGATTAGTCGAAAATGATATTAAATAATATAAAACATATCCAACATGCAGTACATATCAGATATCACATTTGTAACGCCCTGCGTTAATTTCCTATTTTCTATTTGAAATATTCTAATTTCCTTTACTTTAATAACTAATATTCTTAAAATTCGCTACATTGTAGAGCTTTGCTCTCATGACCTGTTATCTTAGTCCTATGTAATTTAAACCTTCTGAAGTCTCTTTATTCGCTACAAAGTATTACTGAACTCTCTTTATTCGCTACAAAGTTGCTACTATGTTGCACTATAGATCTATTCATTCCTCTTTGTCCTTTGTATTAATTCTGCTTATTCTGAACTTCTGCCTTTAGGGTCAGGAGCCCCTTTTCTTCACTTCATTTCTTCAGTTAGCTATTTGCTTCCTTTCGACTCACAACGCTCAATTTCTGTACGATCAGATCTGCATTTACTAAAACTCGAGTTATTTTCGGCTTTTGTGCTCATCGATCAACAATTTAGTGAAAGTTCTTACTGCTGCTTTAAGAAATCGCTAAAATCGTATTTTTACGTATATGTGTACAGTAAAGAAAGTGTACGTGAGTTTTTCTTCTTAAAACGCTGGAATTTAATTAATTATTTACCAGGTTGGTACTGATTTTTTCTCGCTTAATGTAGTTACCTAATTTCGCTTTCCCCTTTTTTATAGCGGTTTTACACCCGCAACAGCTACCTATAATCTTCTACCATTTTCCTGCTTTCTGTGAAATTCCGACTTCGACGACGCTTCGTGGGAAGCCAACCATTTCTTCAACCCCCGATCGCCGCTCCGAAGATTCAGTGAATTCCATCTTTACTATATCTACCGTCGCTAAGTGGAAAACCAATTTCAGTTTTTCCCCTGTGTTACTTATTTTGCTCATAATTTGAGTAATAACTTTCAATTTATAAAACGTGAACCTTTTTGTACTTTAATTTTACTTACGTTATTTTTCTACTATTTGATTTAAAAGCTTCTGTTTAAACATTAACCATTTTACTATTTAAAATTTGCTACATTTGCTATTGCTGTAACGTAACTGTACCTTATTATTTCGTTTTACCTTCCTAAATTGATATAGTTTATTTGCTAATTTAATTTTCTACTTGCTAAATATTAATTTGTTATCGAATTACCTTTAAATTCTTTTGACTTCACGTAACTATTTAAATTTGAACTTAATCTATATTTGGTATCCGATTTTTGAATCACAGGATAGTACTCGTGTAATTACTCATTTCGACTCGCTGTAATGCCCAGCGACCCTTGTTTTTATTTTGTTTAAGGACTTGGAAAACTGTGCACAGGAGTTCCATCATCCGACTCAACTTTAAAAAGAAAGGTAGGATTTTCAATTTAACCATCGATTACTGTCTATTGTATTTTTAAAGTCGCATCCCTATATCTGAATTTGTTTGCTTAATTTAACGTCATTTTACTTACAATTTTTGAATCCCTTAAAGGTAATTTAGATCCCGTATTTTGTGTTACAAAATTAAAAATATTTAATTTGCAAAAGTTAAGTAATTATTTTACTATTTAATAACCAATTTTTTTTTGTATTTATGAAACCTAATTTTATTGTGTAATATTTTTTTTTGAATTATTCATTATACTCACCTTAAATTTATTTACTTCTCTATTTTATTGCCGAAACCACCCCGTTCTCTTTCAGAATTGACTTCGTTACTATTCTAACTGTTAATACCTTCGTAATTTGGATTAGCAGACCTATTTTTCTCGAAGAATCACGTGGCGCCCTTTTCTTTACTTATTTTTCCCTATTTTACTACCCCAATTTCTTACTTTTTCGCTCATTATTGCTAACCTACGACCACGTGTCTACTAGCACTGAACTACTGCGGCCATTGCTCCATTTAATTTTCGTTGCGACCCAATTCTTGTCGTAACACATTATACAAAATTGGTCTAGCTTTTTTTTACAATTTTAAATTGAGATAGAAAAATAAACTTTTGTATGAAAATTAACTTCAAAAATTCCCTCTTTTCATTGGTATAAAAATTGGCATAGGGTTCCATTTGAAAATCGAAAGTTTGATGCATTATCTCAGAAACAGTAAATGGGAAAATATTTTTCCCGTTATTTTCAAATTATAAACAACAAATTAAGGTAATTTTGTTTGAACAATTTTTTAATATCTCTTTTAATAAAAAAGTTACAGCAATTTAAAGATTTTTCTATTTTTTGGTTTTTCGGTCATATTGGAAAAACTGAACGTCGCAACATAAATCTGAAAACTCTTGTAAAATTGCATTACTTTCCCCATTTAACCGATCTTGTATCTATAACAAGTTCGTGCAATTTTTCATTACAAGCAAAGCCAAATAAGTAAACGTTAGTTAGACTTCCGGTCAGAATCTAACAAAAAACCAATAATCGGAAATGAATGTTACCGGACATTTAACTAAAAAACTGAAAATCAGCCAACTACAACGCAGTTCTTTCATAATGATCGTTTACACAAAGAAACATGCCTCCCATGAAAAAAATTAGAGGTTGTGCTCATCGAAATTAACAGTCCCCAAATTCCGGTATTCTTGGTGACTGAATTTTCCATCCTGAATCTGATGGGGCACACATTAGTTGAAGGTCGTTGTGTTCTATCCTTCATGGGCTGTGATCCACCCCTGGAAGCACAGCCGAGATGTACCTATGTACCTAGCAATTCCTTGTTCTAGATCTAGAGGCTTCACTGGGTCCTCCTATTTCTCTAGTTTTAGCAGTTTAGGTAGGTATTGAGTAGTACACTGTTGTCAAAATTGAGTATCTCGTATCTCTTTTTCATCGCGTGTCGTGCACCCCCGTACCAATGGAGTACACTGAGGGATCTATTAAAAGGAGCCGGGGAGACTTGGTAATTGTAACTCAACTATTTTCGGAAAATTACTTGCTTGTTTACAATACAAATATTAAACACGCATTTTTTATTTCTTCTCCTGCGGCACCGGCGTTGAGGTCAGCGGATCGGCGCTGTAACGGCTGCTGGCGGTGGATAGGGGTGGCCCAATGCACCATGCAGTCCGCTGCGGGTGCATTCCGATCAAACGTGTACATTATCAATCTCAACGTACTCTACAACAATAAATAGCGGATTTACGCTAAATTCTACCACGAGTGAATTGGTTAGTTAGGTACATGAAATATCAGGTACACGGTGATTAAACAAATAATAATTAATTTCTTCCTCTCCGTGGGAGCGCTTGCTTAACAACGACATTTACTCTTTCCCTAACAAACCTTTGATGAGAATAAGTAAATAATGTGGGTTGCTTGGTAGGTTAATTTCCAAACATAGGAAAGCAGGGAAGGTCTGACATTTTCGGCATGTTATGACGTGCTTACGCCCATGACCATGAAATGCCCAAGTCCATTGCCATCCTGCTTACTCCAAACGCACAGAGAGCTCCATGCACCACAGAGAAAACGACAGTTTTGCAAAGTTTGGATTTCCTTTCTGGACAAAGATACTACTTGCAGAACTTTAGTTATATTTGAATAAGAAAAGAATTCATCTGTTGGAAGTTGTTGTATTACTAGCGGAGGTACTAGTTCTAATAATAATAATAATAATAATAGTGTATTCAGTATTGTCCTACAGACTTTCAGTCGAATTAGTGGACAACGGAAGAAGAACGGTGGTGTTTACAAAATAAGCAAAAATGTAAGAGAAAAAAGAAATAAAAAGAACTTTAGATAATAAAAGTAATAAAATACTAACTAAAATTAAATTAAGGTAACAATATAGGTACATAGTAACAATCTTGTAAGAATAACATAAATATAATTCAATTATAATTATTATAAATCGAGTATAGTATAATATACTAAATTCCAATTTCCGTTCCACCATATATTTACAACCCGAAAATCAGTTACAACCTTGCAATTCGCTGATTTTAAACAATTTTGGTTATATTGTTTCCCATGGCGAGTTAATTATTTCAACTTTTCCTATTCTAGAAGAAAATGCCATCATAAAAAAGTCCATAGCTCATCCGTGAATTTAATTAAGCTAATAGATCCTTTGTAAGTAATATAATGCTAGTACAAAATAAATTATTATCGATCGGAAACTTTCATATTTTATACTCTTAGCAAAATTTTATAGTTCTATTAGGTAAGCTACTGTTTGAAAATTGAGAAATATATCGAAAGAGTTTAGTAAAGTTCCTGCACCATCTCCATATTTTATACAAGATGGGCGGATATATATTTTCCAATATGGGAAACGTCAACAAACATATAAATTAGGTACACGTATTCAAATGAGACAAGAAAATACGGCTTTAAATAAATGGCGTGCGTCTCTGTAGTCGAAGTTGAAAAGCAACTTTGAATAGATTTGCGAAAAGATAGAGTTTCATTAATCTTAATATTTCGATAATGTGAACTTACGGTGGATGTAAGTACGTGTACTGTACATTTTGGGCGACAACTAAAGTAAATAATAGTTCATAAAATTTTTCTCATACGAATTTTTAAATGTAGGTAAATTGAAAGATGATTTATGTGTCCCTCTTCCGCATATAAGAAAGCGTGACATAAATGCTATGAGTATGAAGGCGCAGGGTTGTAAAATCATTTTTAAAAAAATACGAACTTGTAATTTATGCATCTCATTCGGTACCGAAAATAGATTATAACTGCAATATGCTTACTGGAAGAAAAGAATAATTAAATATCACTTGACAAAGTGGTCGTTATCCTTCTGATGAGTTGAAGTCTTAAAGTGTGCCGTGGACACCTCTGAGGTTTTATGTATTTATTCTCCATAACGCAATGCGTTTCTTCGCGTCAAACGTGAATAATATATTATATTCAAACTTATAGCATCTCAGTGGAAGTTTTGATTTATAATGGGCATATACATCAAAGGATATAAAACGTAAATGATTTATACTAAATCTCTAATTCTATTCATTTTGAAAAAAATATGAAATCGATTTTTGTAATGTCGACACATCTTTCAAAGTACCGTACATCTTTGATTAGTGTAAAGAGAGAAGTACACAAAGAATAATTTCTCTAAATGCTTTTGTGATTCACAGGTCTTCCAATGCTAGTTCAATGGATTTCATACATTTAGAATTTTCCGAATTTTTTCCACAGAAGGATCTGCTGTAGCTCCACAATTTTTCCTCATGTTGTTTTAAATACAATCAAACGACTAATTTTGAATGAAATGTTAAAATGTAGGATTGTCGTAAACCACTGCTACAATAACAACTACGACCCCCCCCCCCCCCCCGCAGCGTCTGTCTGTCTGACCCCGATAGACTCAAAAACTACAGAACGGTTTCATGTGGTTTTCACCAATGAACGGAGTGATTCATGAGAAAGGTTCATTACGGTTTTGTGTAAATTGGCTAAAGTATGACGATTATTCTTGAAGATATCATGCCGACTGGGAGCTTTACTGGCGTGCGCCGCGTAAACCGATAGAGTTATATAAAAATAATGTATGACGGAACTATTCCTCTTAAAAAGATCTATTGAACTGTAGCAAATCTATATGTCTATCAGCTAAGATTAACGCATAATCACAAAAAACGTAACAATGTGATAATCAAAGTTGCGCAAATTTCAAAAAATTCTCTGTTGTTCTGGCTTGGTTTCCATTGATTAACGTCTTTTAAGAAATATAATATGCAACGATACATTTTTTTAACGGTTATTGCGAAAATGCTGAGTTACTTTGAATGAGTATCAATTGTTTCGTAATTAAATTAAATGAATGTTGCAACTATTGCAATCTCCTTTTTGTACTTGCAATAACACCTCAATTGGCGATTTGAACCACATATTTTTCGAATGCGTTAACTACACGAATGCAAGAGTCATTTTACTGGAAGGACTTAATAGGGCTGGGTTCCCTTTCCCAGTAAATTTATCAACACTCATAGCGTCCTTTGAAATGAAAGTTTACGACCTAATAGTCAAATTTATAATCACGGGAAATATTGATATATAGGTTGTTAGATAATTACAAAATGTCTGTGGCAAATAGGTATTAGCCTGATGCCAAAAAAGAAGAAAAAAAAACTATTTTGTTTCCAACGTTTAACATTGACAGTTGTTAGTTAAATAACAAAAAAATCTAGAAAATGTGCAACATATTATCCATGTTGAACCTTCAAACATTAGGATTAGATTTGTGTATATTGTTTGTCTTCTTTGGCTGAACAAAAAATATTTAACGAAAACGTCGTAAAAAGACCTTTGGTATATAATATATGACCTTGGTATTATGAAGGTTAATAACTTAAACATAGAAATTGTGTGTTTTAATTCTTCGTTATATTATTTAATTCTACTATGTGTTAAGCTCAGTGTATTTTTGGAAATATTTTATTAATGAAATGCACGTAGAATTTTTTTTTTTTTTTTTTATAATTATTGGGCATCGATAGCTATGATCATTAGCCCGTTTTCCTGCCGCTCCTTATATTTCCCTGTATAAATCAACTTCCCGTAAAAACTTTAATATCTTTTGGCAATTTTTTTCAGTCGTTGTTAAAGCATCTTGTATTTGTTCCGGAATTTGGTTTTCATTTCTTGGTATAGCGTATGTGGGACAGATTAGTAGGATATGTTTTACATCTAGTGCTACATTACAAGTATTGCAGATGGGTCTATTTACTCTCCTATTTTCTCTATTTAGCATGTACATTGATGTCAGGCGACAATGGCCTATGCGTAGACGTGTGAGTACTGTTTGTTCTCGTCTTGTAAGGGATTTTGGGTATTCAGTATTATTTATATTTCTTTTTATTTCTTTTAGTTTCGTTTCGACTCCGTCCCATTCTCTTTGCCATACAATCCTCATGTGGTTTTTGTAGAACCGTTTTACATCGCTCAGTCGTCCAGGTACGTTATCACATATTTTTTGTTTTGTGGCCAAGCGCGCACTTTCATCTGCCCTTTCGTTGCCACTTATGCCAATATGGCTAGGAATCCACATTACCAGTACATACGATCCTGTTTTATTCAGATTATATAGTAGCGATTTTATTATATTTGTTAGATCATCGCGTTTTACTTGATTGCATATCGCTTCAATGCTACTTTTAGAATCTGTACATATAACGAACCTTTTTTGTTGCCCTGCTGATACACAAAACAAAAGAGCCTGCCACACCGCCAGCAACTCAGCCGAATACACAGTATTCCAATACGGAAGGGTTAGTATATATTGTGCGTTAGTTGTTACGAAAGCACATCCCGTACCGTCCAGTGTATTTGATCCATCTGTATATATAAATTGGTGTTCATTATAAGAATCCTTTATTTCCTGGACCCGTTTCTTATATATATCTGCATGTGTTGTTTCTTTGGGTAAATTCATAAAATCGCTAATTACTAATGTTTTACTCTCCCACCAAGGCGGGTGTTCATTAATTCGTAGACGGAAGACCTCTGGGTGCTGTAGTTGATATTCAGTCAGTTTTGCTTTATATCGGAATGTGGCTGGTCTTGTAATGGTTGTTCGGTTGCTATAAATTTCATCTGTGCTGTTTGTGCTAAAAAATTTCATGTACAGGGGGTGGTCCGGTTGTGTTAAAAGGTTAATAACTTAAACATAGAAATTGTGTGTTTTAATTCTTCGTTATATTATTTAATTCTACTATGTGTTAAGCTCAGTGTATTTTTGGAAATACTTTATTAATGAAATGCACGTAGAATTATTTAGGAGACTTGTTAAAATGCAAAATAAAAGATTGTTTACGAGACATGTTAACTTGACACCCCATTACTCCACTCTCTTTGTCTATTTCTATATTTCTCCATCACGTAAAATTACTGACTCGATTTTGATGGGGTCTTCACTATTGTATTCTCTGAGGGAAGGACATAGGCTTTATTTCATCGCAATTGCTTCATGAGAAGCCAAGTTATGATTTAAGTATTTGCATTATAAGCTATACAAGTTCGACAAAAAATGTTTTTTTACATTGTATACTTAAACATAAGGTATCTTTAAATAATCTTTCAATAAAATAATATAAATTAAGTAATACTAATAAAGAACCAGGGGGGGGGGGGGTCGAACCTGGACCTCTCGCATGACAAGAAAAGGCACTAGCCTTTGCCACACGACAAACTTAAATTTTACAGACGAAATTGTCATTTTCGTGAAGCCGTCTTTGATTTTAAATATCTATTTATTTTTCAAAAAAAAACCTTTAAAGTATGTGCTTCTAATCTCTGAACTAAGTATCTCTAAGGTATCATTTTTGATTAACAATTCTTTTTCAGCCTCAATTGCTTTCAGTCATTTTATGTATGGCCACCTTCTTAAGTCAACAATATAAATTTTTGCAAATAATCTGGTCGTTTGCTAACTCGTTCGTATCTCTTCACTGACAGGTTGATCATCTCTTTCGTTGACACAACTTCTTTTTTCATCATCACTTATATTTAGGTCTTACTGAATTTCACCTTGGTTCAAAATTTATCTTGTACCTTTAAATTTTCACCATCATATAGATCTACAGTTTCGTTCATTAGTCAAAAATCACATCGCGAGAGACAAATTGGAAGTTATAACATCAACAGAGAGTAAATTCTTGCTTAGTTTTGATGCAAAGTAAACTTTATTTAGAATAAAATTTTCAGTAACTATTTTACCTTTTATTTCGGCCGATAATTTCACCTCTCCATTGCAACCCAAATATCTAAGTTACGTTTAAACACATTTTGCATTAAGTTTTCATTGTTCGTCAACTGAGACGTGGCGCCAGAATCCACAACTCAATATTCATCTTCGCATGATAAAGTTTTCTAAAGTTTTTGATATTGTGACAACAAAGTAGCCTTACTGGCATTTTTATTTTCACGTCCACCTTTTTCTTTGTTAAAATAGCAGTTTAGTATAGTATTGTGATTAGTTTTGTTGCACACTTCACATTTTAGCTTCTTGTTGTCGTCACGTCCGCGAGATAGAATTTTTATTCTACGCAATCTCTAGAGATATGTCCTACCTTTTTGCATACCCAATATGTTTTGGCAAATTGTTCAATCATATCAAATGAGTTTATTATTAGTTGAGCTTTGGCATAATGTTTTATCCATAACTGTTTATTGTAGTATAACAAAAAAGAGAAGAATAATTCACAAATTTCACACGATGGAACTGAAAACGTTCTTTATTTTCTGAAACGTCAACAAAATAACACAACTCGGCATTTCCAGGTTACTACATCAGCGGATTCATCTAATTTCACTTCTTCACCATTGCCATCCACTAAGCAGTGTTGATTGTTAACACCAATACGTAGTTTTTTGCAACCCAAATGAAGCCTTTTTTCATTTTTTTATTGACTGTTATACCAACACGTTTTTTTGGCCCCCATCATCTGTTTAATGCAGTGTATTTTTGAAAATACTTTATTAATGAAATGCACGTAGAATTATTTACGAGACTTGTTAACTCGATACACCATTATTCCAATCACTGAGTCTATTGATCCATTTCTACAGATGTTGAATTATTATTCTCAAGACTATGTGCTACGACCAATAGATAGACCAATGCAAGCTGACTTTTAACTATACTATTATGTAGGTATGTAGAAAATTACACTTTAGACACATTTAAATATCTAATGGAATTTTTCCATGACTTAAAATCGCAGTAATTCATCCGTAATTTAACGTTTTTAAGAGACGTAAAACAACACACTTGCCAAAAGGAGATATTGTGATCAATCTAAGCATTCGACTGCAAAAGTACGAAAGGCCGTACAATACGTTGACAGCCTCGCAAAAGCTTTTCTTATTGAATTGAATACGCGAATTTTTTTATTTAAACCAATTATTTGTTTTTCATTATTTAGATTTTAGATAGTAACAAAATGAATTGTATACGTGGCACTTTGTGAATTATCGATTCATCCATCTACTCGCCGCGCCGTGGAGAAATATTGAATTGATAGCACTCCAAAAATAACTCCATAACTCCAAATAAATGCGCGAACGAAATTAAATAAAGTCGGTGCGCATTTTATTATCGAATACAGAGTGATTGAAAAGAACATGAATAATAAATGAAAGAATAACGGTAAAAGTTAATGGAGTTCGCTCTGCATGAACAGTGTACAAGGATATACATTTCATAAATAGTGCATGATTTTCAATTCTGGAAGGGTCGCCCTGATAATCCCCAAGCCACATTTGGCGGTTTAAGATTTTCCGTTACGAGAAAAAAGCTTAAGCTTCCATATCATTGATATAAAAATCGCTTCCTCGCTTTTATTTTTTCAGATTTACGTTATTATGTTAATACTTTAAAAGCTTCAATGTGTTTTTTTCGTATTAGGTAATTACCTCGAAAAGCTATGATAATAGCTTTATTTTATTACGAAAATTATTACACCTAATTTATTAAATATGGATTTTATAATGTTATTGCATAATGTTAGGCTTTATTACTTCTTCTTTTATACCCATCTGCTGCTTTAATAAGCAACTTTGTACAGCGTTTATTACTTTTATACTCATTAAGGTTGTGTTCCAAACTTAATAAAATTTCCAAACTACTTTTCCTAAAGCCGAAGTGTTCGTCTACAGTCAGTTTTCCTATCAATCATACTGTCGACATTCGCCCCAATACGAAAACTTTACGAATCACCTTAACACATCCCCATCTAGAATTTAATACAAAAAAGATAGCTTAAAATTACCAAAATTTGTGAAAAAGACCTTTTCACGCAATTATTTTTAACTAAATATATCAAGAGTATTAATTTGACGCACAGATAAATGATTAATTGCGTAATTATTTGCTCTTTGACGTGCTTGAAAGGAAGCTGTTTAATTAGTTTGAGTAATTCCGGTAAGAATAATTGGTTTCGCTTATTAATTTTACATATCCATGTAAACAGTTCAAGATACTAATTAATATAAACGGTATAATTCCATTGTTGCTTACCTTGATTTTGGATGATTATCATTTAGCTATACTTGCAATAAGATGTATAAAGTAATTTTCAATGTATAATATGTAATAATCATGATAAACTTGGGGTGTAGGGGAGGAATATTTATCACGCTTCACCAAAATAATTTGATGAACCGATCTTTAGTTGGTTATAGAGCCGCTACCGTCAACGAAACTGATCTAGTAACTATCCCGCTTATACCAAACCCTCATATGCATGCAGAGTGTCGAACAGCTTATCAAGAATTTACCTTCGGTAATTAACAGGGCGTTGCGAGTACATAGGAAAAACAACAAAGGATGGAATATAAGAATCCCCGACAATCTAAATATTTATAAACCTTATTTAAGAGCTTTTGGTTGCTTGCCGGTCTTCTATTTTACAATGGCTACGAACATGAGGGGCGGCCTTTAATAAATATGCATATAGTGATGGAGTCATATTTTTCATAAATGAAAGATAAAACTAATAAGTACGTAGTTGTAAATCGATATATTTCATATTATGTCACTCGACGTAGTTTATACTCATTTTAGATTTTGCATTTAAATAAATAATGTTTAAAGTGGGTTTGATCTATTTTATACATAAATAAGCAACAATGCAATCATTCAATTCTTAGGTATTCAGTCTGTGAGACAATTCTTACCATTTTGAAGTGAAAAACATCGATCTTCGCTTTTAAGATAAGACGAAAATGTGGTTAATTAACATTTGATTACACTCTGTGAAGCTTAAGCTAACAGTCTGAAATTAAAAACAATTAAATTAGTTATATAAATTTTGGGCGGTAAGAGGCTTGAAATATTTCTATTTTAGACTTCTCATTACGCTGGCACAAGAACCACTCAAAGAACATTGAAGATGTTTTATTTGGGAAAATGTGACGGAGAGAATACAAATTGAGTAACTATAGAACGTAAACGAAATTGTATTATTGAATTTCATTAATTAAAAAATCGAATTCGCAACTTAACCGTAACTTTAGTAAGCAAGATCTACGATTTTAAGGTTTCGTACAGTGTGTCCAATTTTCGACACTTGTGAGCTAATTTCGCATTAAAGGTATAAGCATACGGTTTCCGCAATATTGTGCTACTTTTTCGTAATGTTAATAAAATATTCAAGACGATTTTAAAAATCTTCAATATCTTAGGTCAAGAAACTGCTAAATTCTGCCCCTTTGGTTTAATTAAACGAAACTTATTTTTATCGCCTCGCTATTCTTTTATTTGTTAATGTACTTCAAAATCTATAAGTGGCCGTCTTAGACATTTTATTACTTTGAAGAAGAATACAAAAAATACACAAAAACCAAAATGGAAAAGGGTGTACTATATTAAATATCAAATTCGTGTTGCAAGACATAATCCTCCGCATTGACGTTTTGCATCTTGGAACGCACATTTTAAAAAAATGCAAATAGTGGAAGAGGTGAAAAATGTCCGTTTAAATAATATTTTCATAACTACCAGCATCAAAAATAGATCACGAAATGTTACACCAATTTCATGCGGATACGAATTTTTCAAGAACAAATAATAACTATAGTAGTAAAAGAAGTAACAAAGATTGTAAAGCAGCTTAAAATCAAATGCGTGTCAGATTGTTGCAATAAATTAAAAAATGTTTAAGCAGGTACTACCAGGTACTACTAATAATTAATCAAGTGTTAGCAAACAATCCATCCGGTTTCCGTAAACATCGCAATACCACTACAGCATTGTACAAATTATCCAGTCGACAGGTAGTTTCAGATAGAAAAAGTTGGAAGTTAATGAAACATTGGGATGTTGTTCAGGAATAGTTAATTAACATTTTCTCAAGTTTTGGACGTCGAGAACCCTGTGCGAAAAGAGGGAGGGGGGAAAACTGCAAATTTTTCGGCATTCCTCCAGTTTTCCCTTAATAACTTTTTGCCCTTATGTTCTACGGCAAACGCAGTTCTTTACTTTTTTGTATACAATTAAACCTACAATTTTGAGTGTTCAAACATGTTTGGATGTCAATTCTTTATCGAGATCTGGCGCTTTAAATGAAAGGTCATTTTTCAAAATTCGCGAAAAATGCAGAATTCCATCTTATTTCTTCTGTTTCTGAATTATCATGAAATGTTGTTGTCAATCGTGTTTGTTAAGTGAAACTAATGTTCTTATTGAAGAACTTAATACAAGTATGAAAAACATTATTAAATGATTAGAATAGATGGATTAGTTCTGAACCTTGGGAAAACCACCATAATGTAGATAGGTACCAACAACCAAAAAAAGCGTTGTTAAAATAAATGATAGTATGCGTAACCTAGGAATTATTGTCGAAAATATTTATATTTTGAAAAACATATTTTTAAATATCTATTGCTTGTTATGCTAAACTAAAATCAATGTGGAAATATAAAAATATATACGAGGGGGGACCCAAAAGAAACCGGAATTTTGTAATAAAAAGTGGTGTATATATTTTTTTGTGTTACAAATTCCAAATCACCTTCAAAGTACTGTCTATTTGATGCAATAAGGGTCTAAATGTGTTTTGCACTTTTCGAAGTAGTCCTTAAATTCTTGCAAAGTGATGCCTTTTAATGCCTCTTTTTTCTTCACCTCTTCCACATCCACAAAACGTTGTCCTTTGAGGACTTTTTTCATTCGGGGAAATAAGAGGAAGTCCCACGGACCGAAATCGGATAAATATGGTGGGTGGACAAGCTGGGTCATGCTGTTTTTTGATAAAAACTGAGAGCACGCGAGGCATGAATTTTGCCACAACTCTTTTCATTTGCAATTCCTCGCTCAAAATCCGTGGGCAGGCCACATTGGGAAAATCAACAAGATTGTCAATTATTCACAACCGCACGTTGTCCCGTACTCCCGTCTACCAGAGAACGTTTCCGGTTTCTTTTGGGTACCCTCTCGTATGTTACCTGAAGATGTTAACTGGACCTTAGTAAACACAATAATACTATCTGTACTCGATTATAGTAGCTCTGTATATTACAACTTCCTAACAAAGGACATCAAAAACAAGTTACTGATTCTCCAAAACTGTCTGAGATACGCATACCACATTAATCGAAGAGAACATTTACACCATACTATAATGAATTATGCATCTTAAAATTAGAATATAGGTTTATATATATTTAAAATATACACACAAAGGAAAGGAACCAAATCACTTATATAGTGTGATGTATAAAAGATTTAATGTTCATAATATTAATTTGCGGATTTGAATACTGTTTTCAGTAATTTTTCCGTAAAATTGTACAATTCCAACTCGGACATATTTAGAATTGATTCTCTTGTAAGTTTTCGAAAACCATATAAAGAAGCGTGCTTAATATATCAATTTGACATATTTGTGGTAAAGGTGAAAGTGAAAAACCGTTCTACCGACCTTTCTACGTATTCAACCGATCAATTATTTTTGTAGATATTTCTTTTCTTTTTTCCTTTAAATCAAGATAAATTATAGTTAATTTTTGTTGCTTGTTTTTGTATGACGTATAGGAAAAGGTAAATAAGTTTATGAATATCATTGAATGAAAAATTAGTTACTATTACTTCAATTAGTTCTCGTTTAGTTATTGAATAGTGAGGTGTGAAACTAAACGTTTATTAATTTTTTAGTAACAAGAGATAAAGATGTCCAAGGCCAGGAAAGGAGAGCGAGGATAGAAGAGGGAGGTATAATGAGGGAGATAGTGATGGAAGGCAAGGTCGATTATTTATTGGGTGACATGGGTTTAAACAAGAAAAGAATGGTGGCAAGGTTCAGATGCGGCAACGAGGAAAACGAAAACAGATACTGGTGGGAGGATGAGAAAAGGATGTGTAGAATGTATGGGGAAGGGAGGGAAAATATATGGCATATGATGAGGGAATGTGAGGAGCTAAGGGAAGAGGAGAGAGAAAGAAAGGTGATTTTGGGCGAGAAGGGGTGGAGTGGATAATGGGGGTTCTGGAGAGAAGGGAAAGGGTAGAGAGAAGGGGACAAGAGTAGAAAGTTTTTATTTATGAAGATGAGGTTCAACTAGCAAGATTATTAAGAATAAGTTGTGCAGATATCATCGCAAAGCTGTCAGAAATATTGAACGTGGTAAAACATTTACTTCATGGTCTAGGGAAAACATAGCTAAAAACCTAGACACCAAAATTATGCATCTGCTGAGAAATTCTGTACATAGAATTCTCAAATTGTCTCTAATGGTAAACCTCTTCTTTGATTCTTCTTTTAACCGCCTTCGATCAGTATTTCGGATTATTTTCTCGATTATAGGATTCCATGTTTTAGTGGTTAAATTTTAACTTTTTTCTGTATTTTTTATTGAACCAATCATTCTGAGAGGCAACCGCTTGTTTGATGATAAGTTTGCGACGTCGTTTCTTCTAACGAAGAATCTAAAATAGAATAAATTTAAGCCAAAAAGATGTAGAAGCTTAGGAATAAATAGGCAAAGAAGTTAACTGTCAATACTGATACTGACACAACGGAATAAAGCATTTCAAACGTTCAATGAGAAACAATTTCGCCAACATTTTTACGTAGTGCCCAATATAAGGAATAAAAAGTTCCAAGGCTTACCAAACAAATTAAATACTTAGTGTCGTTTCATTAACACAACCCTAACCGTTGTTCTTAACGAATCAAAACATCATTTTGCTATTTGTTCTTTTTTACCTTGTTTTTTCTTATTGTTATTTGCATTTAGTCCTTTAAAAAAATTAGAAACTAAAGCAGAAATGGTTAGCAGGGAGAAACCACTTAGGCAATATTTGCCCTGAATTGTTAAAATTCACATGAATGCTAATAAATATATTGAACGAAATTGGTTTGGCATGTCCCTTAATGTTTTCTTATTAATTAGTTTAATTCATATATAATTATTTGCTGAAATTTGCTTGCTACTACAGCAAATTTTGTTATTTGGAAATTTATATTTTCCGTTTTATTTACTGATATGAGCTTATTATTTTCATATACCTGTGTGTAATTTTTAAATGAGATTTTTTGTTATTGTTTAGTTGTTTGCTGCTTTCGTATTTTACGGAAACTGCTCTGATTATTACGATAATATTTACTTTTCATTCAATTTAGGAAATCTTACAAGCGTATGAAATCCTAACTGGTGTGCCTGTGTGGAATAATAATGGAAAATTCAGCTCTTTAATTCGCAAAATAATAATATTCGCATTTCGTTAGTACATATTTGCTTAAAATTCGTTTTTAATTGGCTTACAACAAACTAATATTACTAATATTATTGTATGTATTTTAAATCTATTTCGTGTAATAATTTTTTTATTACATAAGGTCTGGTGTCCGCATCGCAACGAACTTTGTGTAAAGCAGTTAACACTGCTACCGATCCTTCTTTTCTATGGGCGATCAAGAATATCCATTATTAGTAATATGGCTTTACTTGATATCGAAATTAAGACGAAACTGAATTCTCAAAAATTAATGGAGGAAAATTGAAAAATGAAGTAGAGTTCCTTGATTAGGTAGTTATTGAAGATATCAAGACCTAATTACCTGAAGGAGTAAGGTATTACAATTCATTGTTGTTTCTTTCCATGTAGGTTCTCTTTTCCGTATAATTGCTGCCACATTATGGTTTCATGTTCTCTTTGGTGTCCCCCTGATCTTGTCATTTTTTACTCTTGTTTCCCATATCTTTTTATTGGTCTGTCCTCTGTCCAAACCATTTTAGTTTCTTTTTCCCTATTCAGTTTAGAATTAATTCCACACCGAGTTCTTCTCTTATCCATCTCATTCCTTATTCTGTCCCTTGTGGTTGTTCTTTTTACTTTTCTGAAGTATTTCATGTCAATTGCCTGAATTTTGCTTTTCATTGGATTTGATGAAGACCAACTCTCACTACCGTATAGTAATGTTGGTATTGTAAATGCGATATTGGCTCTTCTGCTTACTTCCCTCCTTCTAAGGAATGTGTCACCCAGGTTTTAGGATATCTTCGAAGCGTTGTTTATCTTTTGGTTTATTTCCACGTTTCCTTCCCGATCTATGAGGACCCCCAGGTACAATTCACTCAACGTAGGTACTTTCGTTTCTTCTTTTCCTATTGCCATCACCTTCGTTTTACACTTTCACTGGAATTTATTTTTAAGCTTAAAATCTTTAGGTCTTCTTGTAATCACACACTAATAGATAAACAGGCTTCATTTTGTAGTGTCCTATGTAGACTGTAATGATTTTTGCGTTCGTACTATGACGAACATCGCCTATTAAAGTGTTGATTAGTGTAGGGCTCATAAGTTCTCCTTGTCGAAGACCATTATTTGTTGCAAATGTTTTTGATTGCAGATTATCACCTTTTACATAATTTATATTGTTATGATAGAGACTTTTTATTGCTCTTATTTGGTTTACGTTTCTCCTTTCGACATATTTCGTTTTGCGATACCGCATCAAACGCCTTTTCTAAATTCAAAAATGCTAGAGAGGCATTAACTTTCTTTTTCTTTTTAATCTTTCAATCAACTGCTTAATCGTGAATATAGGGTTTTGAGCACTTCTTCCGGTTCAGAATCCACTTTCTGCTTCGTCCAGTTGTTTCTCTGTTGTAACTTTCATTCTTTTTTAATATACTTTCGTATATTTTCGACACAACATAATTATTCCAAAGTTCCAGTTTTGCACCTTCCCTATATTCCAGGCGATGTTGAAGATCTTCGTTAGCATACCAACGGCTTGGGTTACTTATCATCTTGAGAGATATTTTCATTTATATTTATATGCTCTTCTTGAATTTGGTCTATTGTAGTGTCTTTCGATGTAAATTCGATGTCCGTCCGTCCGTCGTTCAAATTGTTTGTCGTATAATTATATTAACTCGTGTTTTCGGTTGTATTATACGTTATTGTCATTTAATAGTTAATGGGTTTGAATTCCCACTTATACCAGCCAATTTTTGATGAAACTCTGATGCTTTGGATGCCTCGCTAGTCGAAACGTCGGCTTTAATGAAGTGCTAGTGTGTTTCATTGAACCAATCACCAACTCCTGTAGAAGGCTCCAAATTTAAGGAGACAATCACTGCTATAACAAATTAATCCCAACAACCTACGATTGATTATTATTACTAAATTGTAAGTATCTGGCCTACATGACTATTCATTAAAATGCAAAATGGACAATTAGTATAGAGGCCCTTTTTTTAAATTATTGGAAACCAGTAAAATTTAATTTTATAATACTACTGTTCTTTATAGTTTTATTTTATGTTATTACAAAAAGTTATTGTTTGGTTTCATATACATATTAACTTATAATCAAGTTACATTTCATATTTAACATATTTCATTGAATTCTTGTATTGTAGAGCTGTAATATGCAACCTAATAAAAGCCTTTTGACAATGATGTATAATATTATGTTATTCCCTTTCATTTTGTGACATGAATGTTCAAATCTTTACTTGCGAATGAAGATTGACGTGTTATTTTATCATACTATTCAAATTTCTCTCTAGAAATTAAATCTGAAAGCTCCTACTTCAGGCGATTGCATAAAGTAGGTTCCTTTGGCGCTATAAAATAAATCAATAAACAATATAAAAAGAGAATTTTCACTTGTTGCTCAGAAAAGCACTTAGGTTGATATTGCTTTTTGAATACACTTTAGATGAAGTAACGAATAAACAAGGTCGACCTTAATACGCTTTTAATAGTAATAAATTTTCACGCCCGCGCAATGTAATAAAAAGGGAGCTACAATTTTATGTTATGTTCGTCATTCTGTAATATGTGCACGGAATTTAAATAAACTGTTTAAAAAAAATATATAAAAAGGCGAAATATGCTGTTATTCATCCTAACTTGTAAATAACATAACTTATTATAATTATAACTGCATTTAATTATTCAAATGCCAATGATATAAGATATTCTCATACTTTTCAAGTGGCAAGTAATGTGGAATTCGTACCGGGATTTAATTACTAAATCCGTACATTTTTAAATCTTTCCTGAAATATGAGCTATTTACTCAATCGATTATCCAAAATTGCGATTAGGAATCGACAGCGTTGTCATTTTAAAATTAAAATTCCCGAATCTTTTTTTTATATGTTAGGATAAATTAACAATTCAGCCTCTTCCTAGAGATTATGTTATATTTACTTGGTAAAGTTGCCATTTGATAAAAATACAAACAGATCTTAAAGTTGGATAGTGAAAGATTGATTAGAGTGCTGAAAATATCTAGCAAACTGCTGCCAATGAAAATACAGACGCATAAATGCGTTTATTTTATATGTTTATGCCCATTTTCAAATTATGACTCTTTTCGAAATCTAAATCAAACTGATTACTCAATTGTAAAAACTTATTAACCTTATTTTTTCTGCTGTAGGTAACAGATAAAGAAATTTGAGCGATAGAAGGGACCAAAACAATCAGTTTTTCCAAATAAGGCGAGGGTCGGAAGCGTTTAGTTTCGGAATTACCCTCAATAAAGTACTAAAATATGGTTTTCTTTTTTAATGTTTGCCTCAACAATTTTTGTAAAATTTCAGCAGGCCTACGGACACAGTGCTTTATCGGTGATTTAAGGCGTTTCCAGAAGGAAGAGAATCGATTCAAGATGAACCACAAAGCGGAAGGCCTTCATCTTCAAGAACTGATGGAAATGTCGACAGAATCCGGGATCTTGTACGTTCTGATCGTCGGTTGACAGTCAGAATAATCGGGGAAGAGTTAAATTGACTACGTTTATCAAATTTTGATTAATAACTTGGGGGTGAGAAAAATCTGCGCAAAAATGGTTCCAACATTTCAGATTTTATTTGTCTTGGTCGGTGTTTTTTCACTTTTAGCTTTTCTGACGTTCCTTCCCTTTTTCCATTGGAAGTTGGAGTTCATAATACATTTCTCTTTTCCAAACGACATGTGTTTTGGATCAATTTAATAACACAGAGATGTGATTACATATAAAAGTTCCACTGCTGGGTATCCTTGTTCGGTGTTGGGACTTTTCTTCCATTATCAATCAAACAACATCTACTCGTCAAATTTCTGTTTTTTTCAATGTGTCGTTTCTTGGTTTTGTATCGTATTTTATTTTAATTGTTTCTCCCGTATTATTATTATTATTATTATTATTACAGATCTTTGATCGGTTTTTGCCTTAGGCAATAAATGGCTTATCACATGTTTGGCAATATCAGTGTTTGGTCCCCATTTTCTCTTACATTATTCATTATACTGAAATAGAAAGCAACCCAAATGAATTATACGCTATCGTTTTAGTAAGTTTAAAGCTAAGAACCCCAACGTTTAATCGTTTGTAACTTTATTTGACATTATATGACAGCATTAAAGTTCTAATTTCTTACCTTTTTTGACTTCTTGCCATCAAACCCAACCGTTTTCATCCACGATCATAGTTATACTTGCACGCGCTGCCGTAAAATCGATCTGTTGACAGATTATGCAAAACCAAATTTTAAGAAAAAAACTGTTACAGACTCGTATAGTTCGGTCACACGATAATGAGAGCACACGTTTAATATCCGTCGTTCAAATTTATGTAATAATAAAGTAGAATTGTTATGCAATCGATAAGTTGAGTTTCGTCAGCGTCATCAGAAAACTAGTTGAAATCCGCGGGATTACAGAACGAACTTCGTACGAAACGTTAAGAAATAACAGAAAACAATACAATTTCTATTATGTATTTTCAAATTATATGCAACATTGAGAGTTTTTTAAATATACGTATAAAACAATGGAAACATTTAATAAGCATTATTATTATTAAATTCGTCAACAAAAACATTTTCTTGATTATTATTGTTAAATTTTATCGAAAGATTATAATGAATTATATTGGATATTGCAATTGATAGACATTGACTTTTTAGTAGGCGTAAACGTCTTTATAGAATCCACGTTTTACGACTTCATAAGGTGTAAATTTGCTTTAAAAAATAAATATAAGAGATATCGAAAAGCTGAAAGCGTAAAATTTCATATAAAATACTTGTTTAACTTTGGTGTAATACACTTTGAACCAAGCGACGGACACACGGACAGACCGACCGACGGACGGAATATTGAATACATTAACGAACGAAGTACGTTGAAAATACACTTTTCTTTTAATACAAATAATAGCTATTTTCACGATCACATTTTGTATCTACCTAATATTTTATTCCCGTTTTATTTGTGTTTGTTAGAAAATTCGGAACGATTTATTTACATTCCATTTAGATTGAATATACGTTGTATAAGTAAATAATCAAATCATTCTTTTAAAGGAACATCGTTGCTATACAATTCAAAGAAATTTAAATAAAAAATGATACAACCAAGAAGAAGCTAAACAAATAAAAATAATGAAAGAGTAATAAACGAAACGAAAAGAAGCAATTTTATACAATACTCGAATTAGGTATGTTATAGAAGATTTCAAAAGTTAGGTATTTGTAATAAGTACAATTTTTACGGTAGTAATGTGTCTTAGATGGCAAAAAGGAGGAAGTTTCACGATTACTACCTATATCTATTTGAAAAGGTCAAATTACTAATATATCCATAATGAAGGTCGAAAGGCACAAAGGGGGTAAATTGTAATAAATCAAACAACTCACAACCTCCCCTTAGACATGTAATTTAATGCAAACTTAGATGAAAATAATGTGACAGGTTATGTTTTTTTTTATGTTTTTTAGGTAAGTACTGACGTACTGAAACACTAGCCAATTGGCAAAAACTAGTGGTAAAATTGAAGTAAAATGACTATGTGGTAATTGGCTACCTCGTATTTTTTATAATAACGTAGGTGCACACCAACTTAATCAGAAGAGTAAAACAAATTTGGATAAAACCACCCTCGTTCCTAACCTTTTTCGTAGGTGAAAACCAGAATACTTAAGCTTGACAATTAAATTAATGAAAATGAATTATTTAAAGATACGAATTAATTAAAGTTACGACCAGTGGGCCTCGAAAGTTTCTATACTATTATGTAAAATATACGTAATTGTGTGACATACGGTTTATATAACTTTATTAAAGAATACTTACATACTTGATATATAAAAAAGCATATGTAGGGGTATTTACTTCACTTTATATATGTTGTATGTATATTTTATATGTGTGTTTGCTGGGATGTTACTATACCAATAGTTCTATCACTTTAAGTTGGATTAACGGACCTCCGAATAAGTGGAAAGCTTTTATTGCGAACCTCGTAAGCGAAATTCAAGGCTCTTCGGACTTTCGGAGTCACATCACCAGATTTTCTGTCCAGGCGCGTCTTCTCAAAAGATTTAACAAATTTAACTGCGTAGTGGAATGGTTCACAATTTTTGGTTTTACAGCAAGAAATTCCAAAATCATTCGACAACTATTATCCAATATTTGTTTACCACGATTAGTGGATTTATTACATGACCATTTAAACATATTTTCTAAATACTCTTCACTTAGTAAATTGCAACGAGATGCAAAAGCATCCTACAATTTTACCAAAAGGTCACGATTTAACCATTCAAATAATAAAAAAGGAGCACAAGCGATTAAGACATTATGGACTTCAGCAACTGTATCATTTTCAAGCTATACACCGAATATAATACGACCATTTTCATTTGAATAACAAACAATTACAATAACTATGTTTTTTCTTACAGCACGCAATAATACCGCGTTTAATGTATTAAAAAAATGAATGCTACAATTTTATACTGTTTTACAAGAATTTAAAGCTTATAGGTACTAAATGATAGACACCAGTGAAAAAGATTAGATATTTCGTAGTATCGTTGAGGCACTCAATCATTACAATATTATTCAGTCTGCTGTTGTAGCAGTTTCTGAATTAATATAATGAAAGTACGTAAAATTTCGTATTATTCTACGTTATTCCACAGTTTAACCACACTCGTGGGGGTAGTTCACATTGTAGCTAAAAAAACAGACAAGCTACTGCAGTTTCTAACTCCGCATTACCTTAACATTTCTTTTTAACGTTAGGTGAGCTGAAACGACTTACTAAGAGAACTAATATATTAAGGAAAAGCCTTTTCAAGTACATTTTACTTTAATATCTCCATTATAAACAAAGTTTTGCTTTATTGAAGTTAAGAAGAAATATTAACATCATTAGAACAGTAAGTACAATATGTACCTATATGTAATTTCGAGTTTATATGTAGTTTATTGTGCGTTTGATTTCATTTAATACTGAACTAGTTTCGTATAAGTTTAAATTTTCCACATGAATTCTGCTAATAATTAAAGACAAAATGTGAGATAACCGAGGAACTTAATCAAGTTAGCCCTAATAAAACCGCCGAACAATGCCGTAACTTGTTAGTAGGATACGTCAACTCATTAATATAAGTTGTTTCATGTTTTGGTGCTTGTAAGCGTAACAGAATGTCGTTGAATTGAGGTGATCTAAAATACTTAAGGGTGACTGGAAGATCTGACTTTTTGTTCTCCCTATTATCATTGTTTCGCTTTACTGCTTAAATTTCTGATAGGTATCGAAGTAAAAACAAGATAGAAACTAACAACTGAAGTGAAAGTGGTTCCAAAGTTGAGCTATTTAACTAATGCCAACATGCCTGCGTACTTCATATTATTAACTTAATTAATGCTCAATATACTCTTCTTAGAGGAATTGAACTCATTAAAACCGTTACTTCGTTCATCACTCTTAGTATGTAATTATCAACATAACAGGTGGGCATGGAAGAAACTACCAAATCTTACTATTTAAATCAAAAACACAATTTAAATTATACATTTAAAAAATCAACTCCATCCAAATCATTAGTTGGCATTCTCAATTAAAAAAGAAAAGTTGAACAATTTTTTTGTGATGTTAATCGTTGTTAAACACTTTATAGGTTACCTAATCTTGTATAGAAAGTCACCTAATTTAAGTTATTCTTTCACATTTGTACAATCTTTCAGTTTTGTTATTGAAAAAGAAAACTATGAAAATGAATTCCCAAAGCTTTAACTGTGGTATTATTGTGAGATAATCATGATGGCGGTTGTTATGACAAATCATATTATGTGATGCAGTTGTTATGATTTGTGAGATTTGCTATTACAAGTTAGTTTAAATACGTAATGTGACATGGTGGCAGCTGGAGAAGTTTATCTGTAAATATGATGGAAACCTCGCCTCAAGGAAGTACTATACAAAAATCAGCGGCAAATTTAGTACCCGTGTATCAAATACCACCCCCGAATCCATTCTCATTTAGAGCAGAAAATTGGGAACAGTGGTATCAGCGATTTAAAAGAAACTATGCTATCTGTTGACAGCTCATCCTATGGATTAGGTGCTGCTTTGTTACAAAAGCAAGATGATGGCATATTCAAACCTGTTGCCTACGCTACGAGAACATTGTCAGAATCCCAGAAACGATATGCTCAATTGAAAAAGAAGCGCCAGTAATCTGTTGGGGCTGTGATAAGTTTTCGAACTATACAGTTGGCAAGGTAGTTCAAATAGAAACTGATCATAAACTACTACACTCGTATCCATTCTGAACCAAAAAGAATTGGATACTTTAACACCTCGGCTGCAGAGGATAAGGTTAATGAGGTATACTTATGAGGTCTCGTACACTCCTGAAAAGCAATTGGTTGTTGCAGGTATGCTTTCAAGATGTCCTGGGCAAATTCTGATTCTGAGGAACTGTCTGAGGAAATAACGGCGTATGTCCAGGCTACAATAACCTATTTTCCATCTTCAGATAGAAGACTGACAGAAATAGTTCAAGGACAGAATGAAGATATTGTGTACAGTGAATTGTTAAAGTATTGTGGTAGAGGTTGGCGATCTCGATTCAAAATATCTCAAGAAGGTAGTCCTTATTGGGAACTGTGATGTATGCGTCCAATACCAAGCTGACAAGGTAGAATCCTTCATTCCTTCCGAATGTCCAGAGAAACCTTGGCAACCGATCTTCCAAAAATAAAAGGCCATTGGTTTGTAATAGTGGCTGATTACTACTCCAGGTATATAGAAGTAGCTAAATTGGAAAGACGTCAGAAATTGTTATTATGCACCTGAAGTCGATTTTTGCTACACATGGGGTACCTATGAAGTTCCCAGGTCAGATAATGAAACTCAGTTTTCAATTACTGTTGGTTTCGCCTATCAAACATTTGCCAAAAGTTATTGATTTTCAATAGCAACTTCTAGTCCGAGATTTTCCCAAAGCAATGGATTTATAAAGTCTGAAGTTAAGAATTACAAGACACTTTTCAAGAAAAATGAAGATCCATACAAAATGCTTCTTGCGTTACGTACTACGCCATTATATAATGCAACCCTTCTGAACTTTTGATGGGACGTAAGTTAAGAGGAGTAGTTCCCATTCTGTCTTATCAGCTTATACCGGCCATTCCCGATGCTCTAATCGTTAAAGAAAGGGCAGAGAAAAGGAAGCGAAGTCAAAAGTTAAATTTTGACAAAGCTTCTGATGTAAAAGGATTGAACAATGGTCAAAGTGTATGGGTGGTAAGACAACGTGCTGTAGTGGAGGAGAAGCATGTATCTCCACGATCCTATGTTATTCGAAGCCCACAAAGCACCAAGTTTCTTCATCCTTTACCTGATGAGAGTGAAGCAGCAGAGTGTGTGTCGTCTCCTGAAAACAAAGCAGACATGGACGAAAATTCTGCTGTGATTCAAGTTCCACATAGTGATGAAAAACTGTTGAAAACCAGCCATCTACTGTTCCTCTTAGAAGGAGTCAGAGAAATGTTAGACCGCCTTCAAGGTTGGATCTTTAATTAAGGGGGAGATGTGGCATTATCGTGAGATAATCATGATGGCGGTTGTCATGACAAGTTTTGTTATGTGATGCAGTTGTTATGATTTGTGAGCCTTTACATACTTAATATTACATGAAAAATTAATATAAAATTATAAATGGATAACTACGCATTGCTGGATCCCTCTTATTTATTCTACTTATTATATAAACAGCTGTCAATATCTTTATTTTACTTTATCGAGTAATATACAATGTATTCAAGAATGCAACGAAAGCATCTCGTAAATAAGTGAGAATTTACTTGCAGAACCTTTTTCCGTTAACAAGCAGTGTCACTCAACTTGAAAAATAAACCGATTAACCCTTTTTATTAAAAAATATTGCGCTGAGGATAGCTTTATTAGTAGCTTTAACGGTATCGAAAATGCAAAACCAAAGAATAAACCCTGGAAGTGGATAAAGCGGAAAAATAGGCTTAAATGCTAAATTTTTATCCTAAAAAAGTATAATGAAACCGGTTCGCGTGGAAGGTGTAAAGCTGTTAAGTAGAGATACAAGTGTAATCAAGCCACCTCATTACAGAAAGCCATTTCTAAAAGTTTAATAAAAGGGCACACGTTTTGTTCCAATTTACGTAAACTTCGCAACTTGCAACGTAATATAATCGATAATGATAAATTTCGAGTTCGTGCACTGTTTTACAAAAGCATGTAAACTCTCACATGATCTTTTCCGCATCGAGGTTACTCGTTTTCCTTTTAACCTAATTTGTTTTCAAAAGCGAACTATGTTTTCGTTTCATTCTATTAAGACGGTAAGTTCAGTTTTCTTTAAAAGAACTACACACTTTTCTGTATTTGGAATTCGTTTTTAATTTTCCCTTCACAGCATTCTAAAAATGCTCAACAACTTCTTAACTAACTGTATTACATAATATGTTCATCTCATACATGCGACAGTGGCACTTAGTGTACTTCTTTGGCTCCCACATCCAGTTATAATGCACATTCTAAATGTTACTAATCATTATTTTTCTCATGGTTATTAGGAAAAACAGTTCTAAATTTGGACACGTGTGTTCAAAAAATCCCGTTACATCTTAAATATTCTCAGTTTTATATAACTTCGGGTTGTAGCGTTACTTTAAATTGTTTCCACTTGATTTTTGAAATCTAAATTCAAATTAACTATTTCCTACCAATCTTTTTTTGATTTTAGGGACGACACCTTTTATATGACTCCAACCAAAAAAATTCCAACGCTGTGATATAGCGCGAAGTCATTATTATAGAGTCCATTATTTGGTTATAAGGCGAGATTATCCTTCAATTTTCAATAACCGTACCAATCAAATTTATATTTTCATTTAATCCATATAGCGATTCATAATTTTTATTAATAGTTGTTTAGTATCATCATTAACTTAATAAGTTTATATCTTCCTTAAAATATCAAGAGCAACTTGAGTTGATACGGTTAATAAATGTTGTTCACAACCAAGGTTTAAAGTGTATTACAACAAGAATGCCCTTCATTCTTCAATCTGTTTCAGTCCTCAGTGAATGAAATCGATGGCGTGTAAAACGTTGAAAAATTTTATTCTCGCGTTACCTCTTCATAGGCAGGACCTTTTTAAATATAATCCGACGTTTGAAAATAGCCGCAGAAATTTTAGAATTTAATATTGAAATTTTACCCACCACCTTATAATATTTGGAGGTGGTTGGGGTTGAAGAGTGGTTATTATTGATATTAAGAATAAGATGTTTGGCGAGTATAGCCGTATATCGTTATGTATTTTAAAAATTAAGTTAAAGTTACTGTTTGTTTTAGAAATAAATATTTATGCAGTCCACAGTTTACATTTTTATTAGGCGGGTGCAAAATAACGTATTTTTGGACGCTTAATTCAACAATAGCTCAATTGAATTTTTTACCTGGACTAAAAGCTATCAAGGCAAACGTAGCTTATCCACTATTATCAAAATTTACCAAAACCTTGCAACACGAATCGACTAAGGATCTTCGTGGTTTTAAGGTAAATTTGGTGAAAATATGGAAGCACAGGACCTTATTTTGTTTTATCAGTTATTGCAAAAGCTGCTAAGACTTCTAGTTTTTTAACAACTAATGCCTTTCAGTTTCCAGAATATTCCCAAACAACGTTTCGTCATGACTAAATAACATATATTATGAAAGTATGAGAATTTTTTTTACAAGACTGCCAAATGTCGATCAAATCTTAAATATTTTTGGGCATATGACACTACGCCGAATGCCCACAACACCGACACGCTTTTTTGATGGTCCATACCGCCGACTAGGGACACTACGCCGACAGTGCCCACATCGTCGACAAGTGTACAAGGGACACAACGCCGAATTTTTGTCTGTGGACACAACGCCGGCAATTTTAATTGCAATTACCTAACGTAATATCATTATTTTTAAACTCATTTGCGTAATTAAATGTTGCACTTGACTATGAAAAAGTATCAATTGAAAAAAAATATTCTAAACCTGCAAATAACCTAGGCGCTTTAGTGGCAATCAACGTGTAAGTTTTGCATTCTGCAATTAAAATAAAAATTCGGCGAAGTGTCCCTTGTATACTTGTCGATGATGTGGGCACTGTCGGCGTAGTGTCCCTTGTATACTTGTCGACGATCTGGGCACAGTCCGCGTAGTGTCCGTCGGTGTAGTGTCCCTAGTCGGCGATATGGGCCATCAAAAAATCGTGTCGGCGTTGTGGGCATTCGGCGTAGTGTCCCGGCTCCAATATTTTGTGTCTACAACAAATTATGATGCGTTGAATTAAGTTAATAAGTTATCATGCGTTGTTATATTTAGGTCATAAATCATAATTTCCTTCATTGTCTAACCCTTCCTCTCCATTAAATTGTGATGAACGTCGTACCTAAACTGTGCTCAACTGTGTCTCTAAGTTCCTTGTGCAACCTTTCTAGGTTTGTCTTAAAACTATTGGCAAAATTGAGCACCTATACGGTGCTACGTATGATATGTATGTAATTAACATATATGTTCAATAACTTCTAAAAATGTTAACAACACTGGGGGGAGATCACAAAAACAATTAATTACTAGAATAAACTTTGAAAATATAGAAAAAAGGAAAAATGGGCCCCGTCTTACGAGTTGATGATGGTGTAGTTGGCGAATCAAGCCAGGTGGCCGAAAGGTTCGCAGACCACTTTGAGCAGGTCAGTAGCTCGAGTAACTTTTATCCGGCATTCGTGGAGAGGAAGGTGCTGCTAGAACGCAACCTCGATTTTGGCGCAGATCATGTGCTGGATTACAATGCTCCTTTCACGAGGCGGCTGCTAGACTAAGCTCTCGCCAGAGTTAAGAATAGCTGCCCCGGCGGCGACAAAATTTTATACCAATTTTGTAAGCAATCCCACGACGAGTTTAAATCCTCTGTTCTGGCGTTGTATAACCGCATATTGGACGAGAGCACGTACTGTTCCAGCTGGAGGGAGACCATCGTTCTCCCGTAAATAAAGGTTGACAAAGATCCGTCTGTTCCCGAAAGTTATAGGCCAATAAGTCTCACGTCATGCTTCAGTAAGTTTCTCTATAGTCAACAAAAGACTTGTATGGCATTTGGAGAAAAATAACCAGTTGGCGAAATATCTATCTGGTTTTTGAGCACGTAGATCGTCACTAAACAAATTGGTCCATCTCCAGCTCTCTGTGCTGAAGAGCTTTGACGCCAGACAGCATCTTCTTCGACATCGATAAGGCATACGACATGACGTGGAGATTTGGCGTTATTCAACGCCAGGGAATCTACCGATCTTTATTTTATCCTTTTTACATGCGCGATACTTTAGAGTCCGAATAGAGTAAAAAAACCTCTAGCCGACGGACCTTGCACCCCACAGGGCTCCACTCTGAGTGTAACCCTTTTTGCGATCGCCATCAACAATATCGGTCACGACCTTGAGCTGAATGTAGGACGAAGAATAAATGTTGATAACACAGTCATCTTCGTTTCTGGGCCGCTGAAGGATGACGTTAATCGAAAACTCCAAAAAGCAATCGACATGCTTTTAACATCGGGTGCGGACAGAAGCTTCAAGTTCTCGGGTTCCAAAACCAAATGCATGCACTTCTGCCGCTTATGCACACCGCATAATAGATCATGCCTAACCGTTAATGGCCAAATGCTCCAATGCGTATCAAAACATTCCTATTTGGGGTTGACTTGTGATGATCGTTTGTACTGAAAAAGACACATCAAAAATGTCAAAGTTAAAACCATCAGAGCGCTAAACCTCATTAAGTGCATTTCGCACTGGAGGTGGGGCGCCCACAGAGATAAGCTTTTAGCACTCTACAACCGGCAAATTTTTGGAAAAGTGGCAAGACCAATGGGCAAAGACCGGCGGGCAGCTAAGAAGGATAACGGATTCAGCAAGTGGTTGCAAAACGAAAGAATTGATGCGCAAAGAACAGGTGATGATCATCAGGGTGAAATTAGGACACATAAAGGATGTTGCACTGAAAGATCTCCTTGGAAAGATATGATGTTCTGTCCTCTAGAATGATGTGGACGGAAACATAGGAGACACGGATGCCAATAGCCATAGCTGCTGACGCACAAAAAAAAACATACACGTCCATTAGATTTCATAAGCTGAATTAAAACTGGATTCATGAAACGTTTTTGTGCAGATACAAGTGCACTCACCCAATCACTTAAGCCCAATTTTTTCAAATACTCCTTACGTTAGTTACCTTTTTGGATAATAATTTAAGCATTGGTATGCAATTGTCATACATGCCAGACAGTCGACAAACACCTGCTAATGCTAGATATTAGTTACATATTTTTAACTTAATCCACAAAAATCATACAATAGTTATTTACGTAACCAGTTATGAAAAGACTAACTTTATTTGACGAAATGTAATATTTGCCAAATCGAGCGAGCGAAGCGAGCGAGTTTTGCAAATTACATGAGTCAAATAAAATTAGACTTTTTCATAACGTGTTAAGTACAAAACTTTATCTAATTCCGTAATTTTATCTACCTTTTGATTTTTTAATGAGAACATTAATCTGAAATGAAGTAGTTTTAAGTTCATGGTTACTATGGAAACAAACATCGAATTTTGACAATAATTAACCAATTACTTATAGTTTCAAATTGTCAGTTGTGTAATATTATTACATAACTACTTTACATAACTGTGATGAGACAGTTTTGAAAAAGATCACGTTACCTAATTTTAAACAACAACGTAAACTATCACTTTTATTAACGGAATTAGATAAATAGAATTACTAGCATTTTAATATTTAGTAAAAGTTCGTATGTTTCCAATATAAATTGCACTATTCCTATTATTAATAGGTAAATTTGTTATGGTACACAGTTTACCAAAATGTGCTAAAATGTGGTCAAGGGATTATAATCCGTTCATCCTTTTTCTTTCAAAAATGTATAGTACACAAATTAAACATAAGGTGTTTTAAATTTTAATTAAAACACGGGAAATTTCTTATTCTGAACGTCAAGGTATTATATTTATTTGAAAATTCTATCGACACTTTAACATTTCTGGATGTGACTTCGATTAATAAACGACTCGACGTGGTAAATGGGTAGACATGAAATTGACGTTGTTTTTGTCACAAGTTCTCTTAAATTTAATAGAAATTGAATGTAAATAAAACGCGTGTATTGACGTAACGGGAAATTCAATAGATACAATATAATGAACATTTCTTCAAAAATTAATTAGAGAAATATAATGTAACAATCACAAGAATGTTTCCTTCCAGTAAAGTACATCAAAGCGAAAAGAAAATGTCGAGTGAAATGTCATCTTTTATTCACCACATACAGGTAGAAAATACATTCCATTAAATCTAACTAAACCTAATTGATGTTTAATCAATTAAAAGCACGAACATCAAAGCCGAAAATAATCAAACTTTAAAATTAAATTTTCTTGAAAATTAAATTTTAATTAAAGGCCGCGTAACAGATTAAACAGTAATAAATTTTACTACTCAATCATATTTATATTCGAAATTTGATTTGAGCTTAAAATTTTTCTGAAAATACATTAAGCTGATAAAATATGTGTACAATATTCTAATTTAAAGCAAAGAAACGTAGTGGGCGAAAGCTATATAACTAGTGCTTTTCAATTTATGAAAAGTAAATATTGTTTTACTGTTGAAGCTTTAATTT
Organism: Pyrocoelia pectoralis; assembly: GCA_036250285.1. Taxonomy (NCBI): domain Eukaryota; kingdom Metazoa; phylum Arthropoda; class Insecta; order Coleoptera; family Lampyridae; genus Pyrocoelia; species Pyrocoelia pectoralis. Next base: position 88,644,690 of record CM070074.1, on the reverse strand, counting down.
TCGGAATTAAAATTCGAAAATAAGCGCTTCGATTATTTTTTCCGGTTTACTTATAACTTCTTTAACAAATTATTTGATAGAATTCATCTTAAATTGGTAAGACTATAACTTTATAAAGCGTAGCTAAGTTACCATATAACATTGAGATAATATTAATAGCCCTTTCGATTAGGTACGGCGTTTCCGTGTTCTCTACAGTTTCCTACGACTTACAACTCTAACGTAACTTTGGCTATTTTAAGGTCAACGTCAGTAGTAATATGACTTACGGTCGATTTATTGGCATTCAGTCATTTCATCTGGAGTATAGTAGAGATTTTACGCTATTGTTCCCTATTGTTGCTATAGGAGGAGGGTTCTCTCATCCTTCTAATTATACGTGTTTTCTCGTAATATTCATATCTATAGGGAATTCGTTCTAATAACTAATACGATACGTCACCATACTTCAAGTTTGCTTAAACAAAAAAATATAACTAAAATTGAAATTTTTAATTGGTTGCTTTCTTTGGCTCCCAATCGCTTCGGCCAATACAACCCAATTAACATTTTCTTATGTATACAGGGTGTCCCTGAAATGGGTGGACATCGCTTAACCACAGATTCCTGGTTCGAAAATAAGACGATATAACTTAACTTACCTATATACAATTACGTTTCGTTTAGCTAGTATTCAGCTTCAAAGTTCTTTAAAAAAAATGTTATTTTATCCATAACGACAGAACGCTTGGATCGATTTGGATAATATTCGGTATTGTACTCCTTAAAGATGTAGGTCATCTTTTAAGGTGATATTAGTTATTATCAGTGAACCATTAGTGTACGAAACACGGGTAACCCGGCATAAACCAGTTAAAAACTTTTTAGTGGTAACACCAACAACTTTCAAAAAAATAGTTTCAGAAAGAGACATTCCATAGTAATTTTTTTTATTACTTGTTAATTGATGGTATCTGTTAAGGTTTAGACACAAAAAAATAAAATCTGAGGGACGGCGCACTGCATACACTTACTTGTCATTAATAAAAATATCATCGTCATTGATTTCATAGAATACGAGACTATTAGGTTACATTTGTTTTAAGAAATGCAGTCCCTCAGATTTTATTTTTTTGTGTCTAAACCTTAACAGATACCATCAATTAACAAGTAACAAAAAAAATTACTATGGAATGTCTCTTTCTGAAACTATTTTTTTGAAAGTTGTTGGTGTTACCACTAAAAAGTTTTTGACTGGTTTATGCCGGGTTACCCGTGTTTCGTACACTAATGGTTCACTGATAATAACTAATATCACCTTAAAAGATGACCTACATCTGTAAGGAGTACAATACCGAATATTATCCAAATCGATCCAAGCGTTCTGTCGTTATGGATAAAATAACATTTTTTTTAAAGAACTTTGAAGCTGAATACTAGCTAAACGAAACGTAATTGTATATAGGTAAGTTAAGTTATATCGTCTTATTTTCGAACCAGGAATCTGTGGTTAAGCGATGTCCACGCATTTCAGTGACACCCAGTATATTCCAGTAATTATAATGAATAATTTTAAGCAATTTATGATCTGTTTCGACTAATTTGTTCCATCAACGTGTTGATGAAAGCAAATGGCATGTCATACATAAGATCGAAGTAGAGCTTACAATACCGGAATTCCGGGATTTCGAAAACCGGGATCCCGGCCAAAATTGATGCGGTATTTAAAACCGGTATTCATACGTAAATACCGGTATTTCGATATTAATTTTATTTAATTTTAGTAACAAATATTTTGGATTAATGATATTTATTTATAGTGCAACATATTTTATGTATACATGGTGGGCCAATAGTGTGTGGATGGAAGACTGTGGGTTTATTAACGAACATTTCGATCATGGGATATGGTAAGGCTACAAATCTAAAATTTTTTCACTTGAATGGCAAAGTTTATAGAGGATGATTTATATCAAAGTTGCATTTTTTTAATGGAACGCCCTGTATATTCCTTGGTCAATTCTAGTGCGACTTGTATCACACATAATACTTGAAACGAATCGTTTGGCCCCATGTGTCCAAAAAATTGCATATCATAGGGATCAAAAAGCTTAGAAGGCCGGTAACTTGATTTTTTAAATGGCTCTACCAATTTTTCTTTAGTACGTTTTACTTTTTTGAAGTATCAATTTACAAAATTGTAATTGCGAGTTTATTATTTCCAATTTCAATATTGAATTTAATTTAAACTTTTTAACTTTAAGGAGCAGTAGATAATATTTTGCGTTTCGAATTTTCAAATTATAATTTAGGATTATTAGCATTAATATTTTGAGTTTTAATTTTTTATTTCAAATTTCTATTTTGAATACGAAATTTTTGAATTTTATGTGGATTTTTTAATTTACATGTTATATGTTCTTTGAATAACTTGAATACTTTGAATTTGGAATTTTGAACATTGAATTTGTAAGCTATGCCTTTTTAATTTTTATTTCATAGTTTCAGCAGTAAAAAAGTCAATACCGGTATTAATACCGGGATTCCGGGATTCACTTGATTGAATACCGAAAACCAGTACCTATTCAACATTTCTTCCGGTATTGTAAGCCCAGTGGTGTATTGGTAAATTAAAAAGCTCCGGAACGCTCGAAAGAAAAATTTATTTCCCAAAATAAAATAGTATATTATTTTATGTGGCGGAGAAGTACAACTTTTCATGGCGCGCCTGTGTTTAGCCGCCGAACGAAGTGAGGCGGCTAATAGAAGGCAAGCCATGAAAAGTAACTTCTCCGCCAAATAAAATATGCTATTTTTTCTTCAAACTTCCGCAAATTTACGCAAAACATTTATTTTTAAATGGTTTTAAGGGATATTATTAGCGGCGTTCGTTAAAAAACGTCATTGTCAAATAGGTAGGTATTTGTTTTCACGAATAGGACGAATAGGTAGGTAAAAGTGCTGTTTCCTTGGTAACGCATGAGAATCACATTGTTTTACCTCCGGCGGCGGAAAAGTGTTGCTATGACAACACTTTTCCCTCCGGCGGCGGAAAAGTAAAAGTAAAATCTGCTCTAGCGATAAATGTCAAACTTTGGCGCCTACTATTCAGTTGAATAATGACATAATTTCTTGACGTTTGAAGAAAAAAATAATTGCCGTTCTCAGTAAAAACAAAATATAAATATTAACAAATATACTTAGTTTATAGAAATACCAAAATAAGGTCACAGACATTTTCTTTATTTACTGATCAGTAGCGGATCGATTTCTAACTATCTAACCTAAGGGATCTATGAGACCGCAACCAGGTTTTTACGTAAAATACTGGGTTCCATATTTCCAAAGGTGGCTCATGAAGTTTTATAAAAATAATAAATTTGGAACATGATCACTTAGAATGCGTAATGTTCTCCCCGTTATTCTGCCAACTGAAACCACGTTCGCATTCTGAAGAACTAGAAGCTATTATTTTGGAAATTTTTTTAAACATTTCAAATCTTGTGAAATGTTACATCCATCACAAGCCAAGTAATCCCTAATTCCGTTTATATTTTCCCATAAGGTAAATTAAAATGTTGGTAGAGAGATTCTTTCTTTATCGCCAAAAAAGGTACCGGAATGCGTTCCGGCTGTGAAAAAAAGTAACGGAACGTCGTTCCTGTGCGTTCCGGCCCCAATACACCACTGTGTAAGCCCTAGATCGAAGTAACCGTTATAATATGTTGTCTGTGGCGTTATATCAGACATATTTGTGTGATTATTTGAATGTTTTGCACAACTCCTGGTTTTGATAACTGCCGACTTTGTTCTTGCCAATCAATGAATAATAATTTGATTTTGCTAGTACCCGCCTTTGGTCAATTATCTTTGTACTTCACTTATTCATGCTTATAATAAGGAAATACTTAAGGGTAGCGACTAGTCATGGAAGTGGAATGCGTCGTAAGGATAATCAGAAACTAATCTCCAAGACGGCCCAAGAGGGAAATTGACAGAATACTGCGTATATAAAAGAAGAATGACTTCAATTCTTTTGCTTTACCGTTTACCATGATTACTGAAACCAAGCATTCCTCCATTCCCTTTTCGTTCTGTAAAGGTATAATCTACTTCCTTGGCGACCATTCTCTTGATCTGACTGTTATTCCATCTAGTACCTATTAACATTATCTAAAGGTTTCATTTTATTTTGAAACGCTGTCAAACTGAGCGCCCAAAAGGGTTCTCGAAAAACTATTCGAATTGTAGAGAAAATGTACGGATCTTTGTTGTGTATTAGAGATAGTTGGCTAGTAGAACAAGTTAGTTGTTATAATAATTGTGTGTAGTTACATTCTAGTCCAGTCATTTTAAACATGAACATTGCAAAAAATCCTATATTAGGTTTGACTTTTTTATGTTGTTAGGTTCAGTCCCAGTAGTAAATACTCAATTTTGCAACTTCGAAAAACTTGTGGAAACTGGGGGGGGCGCCAAAAACCACGATTTTTTCGGACTTTTTTCAGTTTTAGCCTCGTAGATCAAAAACTACGAGTTATAGTGCAAAGAATATGATTATCTTTTTTAAACTAGACTAAATTTGCTACAATTTGAGCCTAACCGGAAGTCTGTAAGTATAATAGTTTCCGAGATACAGCTCTTCAAAAATAGGCAATTTTTCCCAAAATCTTTTTTCAACGTATCATCCATGTTTCGAGCCAGATATTGCCATAACGACGTGCCCTACGACTCTTGTCACGGAGAAAAAAATTGTAGGACCTTTTATCACCTTTTATTTAAGCATAGATGCATTCCTGTGGGCCTAACAGTTCTCGAGAAAAAGACGGAAAACCGGAAAACAGTGAAATCCTCCACATATATGTAATAGCATTAGTATGATTAGAAGACATTTTCTGATTATTCTTATTTAGCCTAGGGAACGAACGCTCAAAAAGGGCTTGTAGACAAACTTTTTGATCCTAATGATTTGATTTCTAAGATGTGTTTGGAGGTGTTTGGTGATAATTATACGAAAAGTCCCCGGCCCTACCGTATGAGCTAACTCCGTAGCGCAACAAAATTTGCGGATTTGTTAAGTTTTCCCTTTGTATCTCTTGAATAGGCGATCGTAGTGGGAAATGGCCAATTATAAAATAAAAGCTGTCTTGAGAAAATACTTTTGTTCTTTTCGTCAAACATTAACCCTATCATAAATGTATTTAGAAAAGACTAGAGACCATTAAACATGGTGGCGCATAAGACTGAAATTGTTTGGCTAAGGATGCAGGTAATCTGTATTTAATACTCACATATCAGATTTAGCTCCAAACCTCCCACAAAATTAGTTGTTCTCTAGTGCCCTCTATTCCATCTTGAACTCAACGTTTTTTTTAAACAACTATAACATCTAATCTATTTGAGATAAAATATTAAACGGTATATGTATTTTATAGGAAATTTTATCGTCTACAACTTTTATTTCAGCAGTTTTTGTTATAAACCCAATACTTTAGGAGCTAGGACACAATATTTGCCGAAAAACGTCGTGTAAAAGCGATGTTCAAAAAAAATGTCAATTCTTGACAGCGAATATCTCTTCAAAGGATAGAGATAGAGAAAAAACGCATAGAAGCAAACTTGTAGAAAATTTAATCAGCTTTTTTTTATAATTGGCCATTTCCCACTACGATGGCCTGTTCAAGAGATGTTAACGGAAAACCAAACAAATCCGCACATTTTGTTACGCTACTTTTCGTATAATCATCACCAAACACATCCCAGAAATAAAATCTTTAGGATCAAAAAGTCTGTCTACAAGCCCTTTTTGAGCGTTCGTTAGCTAGGCTAAATAAGAATAATCAGAAAATGTCTTCTAATCATATTAATGCTATTACATTGTATGTGGAGTCGTAGCGATTTCATCGTTTTCCGATTTTCCGTCTTTTTCTCGAGAACTGTTAGGCCTACAGGAATGCATCTATGCTTAAATAAAAGGTGATAAAATGTCCTACAATTTTTTCCTCCATGACAACGGTCGTAGGGCACGTCGTTGTGGCAATATCTGGCTCGAATCATGGATGATACGTTAAAAACAGATTTAGGGAAAATGCCTATTTTTGAAGAGCTGTATCTCGGAAACTATTATACTTACAGACTTCCGGTTAGGCTCAAATGGTAGCAAATTTAGTGTAGTTTAAAAAAGATAATCATATTCTTTGCACTACAACTCATAGTTTTTGATCTACGAGGCTAAAACTGAAAAAAGTCCCAAAAAATCGCGGTTTTTGGTGCCCCCCCCCAGTTTCCACAAGTTTTTCGAAGTTGCAAAATCGAGTATTTACTACTGGGACCGAACCTAACACCATGAAAAAAGCACACCTAACATAGGATTTTTTGCAATGTTTGTATATTTTTGTGTTTAAATTGACTGTACTATTCGTGTAATATAAAAATATATGTGAGATTCTTAAAAAAGAAGTATTATTATTACAACAGTTTATATAGCAAACTGTCATTATTTTTTCATACAGAATCACCCCTTAATGTTTGTCGCACTTATTTACAAACACCCTGTATGTGCTGATTAAGACAATGTGTAAAACGGATACGAAGCTCTACAAAATGAATAAACATCTACGGCGGATTGACTGGGGCGCAAATCTTATGGACTACGAGAACAAATTGTTGAAGAGTTTTGTTTAAATAATATGTTTATATATGTTTAAGGGTTTATATATTTTGCGCCATCTAATATTCATTGATGAAATCAATTTGTTTTTAAGAACGTTTTGTTTAGTATCTTAAGTATTTAATTTTCAATATAAAAAGTTCACAATTAAATCTACTCATATGAACCACCCGAATTTCATTCATAATTGTATAATCATATACACAAATAAATAGGGAACAAAGATAGAGTTTAATAAAAATTTTAAGACACTAAACAAAAGTATTTACGAGTTGTAAAATGAAGGAAACTTTAAAGTTCTATAAGATAAGCTCGAAAGTATAAAAAATAGAAACGGCTTTTATTAATCCAGATGTTTAAATTTTTTGCACTTTTTCATATTTTCATTTTTCAAATGTATACATTGCAAAATGCTTGACAGACAATACCTCAAGGAGGCAAGGATAACGGCGAGTCTGTATATCTACTATCTTCTCTTTCGAACTTCCCGATGTTTTTATCAGCTCTTCTACAGCATTCGATTTAGACTGTTTCGCAATATACGTACGTACAAGTTTGTTTTCCATCTACTCCTAATTTTCATTTTCTAGCTTACCATTTACGGAATAAAAAACAATTGGAAGTCGTCTAATTATTTGAAATTAATTGAGATGAATAATATAGAAATGCGAAAAAACTAAATGCATATCCTTAAGAAAAAAAGGAAGAAAAGACAATGAAAGGAACTGCAATGTAAAGTGTAAGCCGTCTTTAGTAAAATGCAGGCACAAATAAACGTATAAAATAATGTCAGGGAAATAAGGTACGGATAGGATACGTTAGTAGAAGCAACATAAAGCGTTTTTAAATAAAAAGAGATAACTAAAAAGTACATAAAAATGAAGAAAGAACAAGGAAATCAAGGAAAGCGCAGCAAAACACTTGAAATAAGGAAGAATTAAAGATATAACTCCCCAATAATTTATAATAAGGTAAACATAAACGGAAAAATGTTTAGTCTGAAAGAAAGCGCGTATGAAAAAATGAAGCCAAAAAGATAAATTTGGAGATACAAATAGTAAATGATCTCCCAAACAGAATAAGAAAGAAGAAAGGTTGCTGAAGATAACCAAACAATTAAGGTAACAGTTGACAATATTATATTAAAAAAGAACTCCAACAACATTTTTGATAATCTCCAACTCTGAAAGAAATCTGGATTAAAAAAATATCAAACTGTAAATAATCGTAAACAAATTCAAATGCGTGATAATCAACAAGAGAAAGAGTAGTGGTAATAAACATACATGTATCTGGGAGACATTTTTATCCGAGATGGAAAATGGAAAGCAATTCCAGTCCTGAAAGTGTAATAACGGTAAAAAGGGTGCAGAGAGGACGCAGAGGAAGGAAGGAGTTGTAAAAGGACGGAAAACATGGAAGAAATTGGTTAACTGTGAATAAACCGCTCTAAGAAGGCATTAATGCAGTGACGAAGAAAAGGAATATTTAAAAAATATAAGAAGCTGATTCCTTAAATACTTCTTTAAAGCAAATTACTTTACAGAGCAACTGGATTTAACAAGCCAAAATGAGAAAGCCTCGAGCCGGGAAGTGAACAAAAAAATTACAATTAAATTATTGAAAACATGTCGTACAGTTACAAATTGCTTTGTTCAATATAAAAAGTAACTTGGCCGAGATAAATTCTACCTATAGTATTGCATTTCAAGCTGTATAGAAAAGCACGGTTAAAGTTTATGTCGTAGTTAGATGTCAAAACAGATTTTAGCTTTAAATCATTTTACTAGAAACTACTTTGCCGTCCGATAAATGTAGTATTTTAGTGTAGGTCAACGAGATTTGTAGCATGGGAACGTTGAGTGAGAAAATACTTTTCACTCAACGATGGGAGCTTTAATAAGTAATTTACTGTGTACATCGAGCTGAAAGGAATAAATTGTTTTCTTAGTATAAGATTTTCAATTTTCTCTTCAAAAGAAAACCTTATAAAAAGTAAACGTTCTAGGTATTCTTTTCTTTTTAAACATTCCAAATTAATTGGTAGATATATATTTGGTCAGCTGACTGATGGCGGTTAGAATTAAGCGGATTGCTAAAGTTACAAACATTAGGATTAGGCTCGATTTAATTACAGTGTAGCTACAACCTGTCAACAGAAATAACAGCGCAGATCTAATCACAACGGGATTAAATCTAAAAGATATAAAAGTATAACGAAGTTGTTTTTCAATTGCCTTTTCTTTTGGTAAACATCTTTTTACGCTTACTTTCTAAATATTTAATAATATCTATCTGAATATCTGAAAATAACACATAACAGTGAACATTTTTCATTATTGAATATATAATTATTGTTATATATAAAGAATCAATTTACATTTTTATCTTGCTTTTAAAGAATTCTTAATCACATATCAACAATTATCAGATTATTGAGAACTAAATGCAAATGAATGTATAGTTCATTATAGGCGGATTTTAGTTCTAATCAAGCGACTTAATTAGCTTACTGACGCTAATCAGACTGTAGCGATTATCAAGAACTTCAATCCTATTAGTTTAGGTAATAAACTGCCAATATCCCAGCAAACACATTTATATATAAAATACATATAAAATTATATAACAGCCTTTTAAATTTATATAAAACTGGAAGAAAAATAAGAGATATTTAATGTCAGGATGTCAGCAATTTTCAAAATAATATATATGTCTATTAGATGTAAATTCTTTATATCTGTAGTACATGAATTTATATACGTTTTATGTATATTTTATGTAATATTCACATAAAAAATATCAGTTGTAAAAGCGTTGCGATGACCAAATGGCAGCTACTCGAGCATAATGTAATTATTACCAATCTAAGAAATTATTTAAGCAGTTTCATACAAAAAAATGGAAAAACTACATTTTTACGTGCAACTGTACTTTTAATTAACTTAATTCTTGCACGAACCTGTTTTTACCTGAACTGAAAGCCGACAGTTTATTATGATATTATATACTTGCTTGAAAAGTTTCCCTTAACCGGATTCGAACCGTTGCGGGTGGGCGTTGCAAATTCCGAAATCCGACATGTTTTCTTTGTATCTGACATTGTACCACTGCGCTAATCTGAAACATTCCTTTTTTTATTTCATTCTTCCTAACTTTGCGCTGTTTCGCGAGTTTAAATTATGTTTGAGTATATCGTTGAGTGAAGTCTTATTCAATGATTATACCTACCTTTTTGTTAAAAATGACCAGGATTTAATTTATTTTATATTATTTATTTTCTATATAAATTAGACGCATTTTAGTCGATACGGATCTAATATTAAAGGTACGTGAACTACAATTTTTGGCGTTATAGAAAACCCGCACGTGCGATTAATTATGCGGCGCAAATAGAAGCGGACTTTTATTTTCGACAATATAATATATGTAATGATAATTTATAATTATATTTACAGAAGGTATACATAAAAAATATGTAATACTTTATACATACAAGATTTTACATATAACGTACATAAATCTAATCATATAAATATGACAGCACATAAATTTCATGGGTATTATGTAATTATCTATATTTATATATTATATGAATTTCTGTATACAGAATATCCGTAAGTTTCTATACTATTATGTAAAACGAAGACAAGGCGAGTATTTTGGTCTACAAACGTTCCGAAAAAATAGGTTGTTGGGAAAAAGACCTTGCAGAGGATTAACTTATATATTTTTTAATCAACATTTCGCCAACTGATTATTGGCTTCATCAGGATAAAAAAGGTTAAGTTAACAAATACAATGCCATAAGGGCAACGGTGACTATAAAATTGACTAAACAGTAATTGTTAATCATGTTAAAATTAGTTGTAATTAATACCGTCTCAGTCGAAGTGGAACACAAAATCAATTATGTAAAATATAAGTAATCTGTGACATACGGTTTATTGTATAACTTTATTAAAGAACACTTACATACTTGATATATAAAAAAGCATATGTAGGGGTATTTACTTCAATCTTATATATGTTGTATGTATATTTTATATGTGTGTTTGCTGGGATCTGACTATTACGACGAAAATTGGTAGGTTGCTTAAAAACGAGGATAGATTCATTGTTGTGAGAATTTTTTATAGGATTCGACTGATTACATCGGCAATGGTTAAAATATCTCCGTATTAGTTTTGTCAAATAGTCAAGAACACAAAATACTTATCGTTAAACAGTTATCTACAAATCAATTTGGTACATTGCGATAAGTTTATCCAAAAATTATACGGGTAGTGTAATGGAAAGATTTAGCAATTAAGTGTCTTTTTAAGATGAAGTTATCGGTATCGTCGGGTCGGTTCTGACCCGGCGCCTCGCATTTCACGCGATGTTTTGGCTAAAACGGTGCGCACGCGGTCACGGATCCGTGAATTCTCATCAAATAGCATTTCGAACGTTCACGTATGTTGGCAGAACGCTGAGATCTTAGCAGGGTTGTAGTTCGTGATTTTTGGGTCCGATCGGACCCGACGATACCAGTTACGTCAATCTTTTTCTTGAGATGGATTTTATTGTTATTCCCTAATGGAAAACGTTATACTGAAGGAAAGGTAAGAGAACAATTTTTACTTGGTGATAATGGAGATATAAGTGAAGCTTCAACTGATGATTCTGATCATAATTTTGATGGAGAATATGATTTTGAACCAGAGAATGTTGAAAATCAGGGATTGACAGATATCTTAATGAAAATGTGAACCCTCAACAACGGAAACGACGTAGATGTTACTTATGTCCTTCAAACAGCGACAATAAACAACGAAACGTATGCAACAATTGTAAAAATCATGTTTGTAAAGAACATAATTCTAATAAATTTGTTTGTTCCAAATGTAATTGAACGTCATTGCAGACATCGTTAGATATGAAAAAAATTATTTAATTTTTGTTGAAAATCATGTTTTGTATGTCTGTCTACAGTTTGTGCTAAAAAAATTTTTTACAAAAATTTAAAGTTTAAATTTATCTATTTTTTTGTAGACGTTACCAGAAAAGTGCATTCATTTCGTTTATCATTTTTAAAATAAAAAGTAATCATAAAAATATTGTTGTTTTTGTATACACAGCTTGTATTTGTATCTCAAATGTCAAATTCAAGCAATAAAATAGTTTGCAAAAATTTTATAACCCGTCATTTTAATTTTTGAAAAATCGGGTCTGAAGGGACCCGACAATACCACTTACGTTGCTAAAAATGATGATACCACAAAAGTGTACAAACCCATTCATAGAAACCAATTTAATTTTAAAAGTCCAAAAGTTTACAAATGACGTGTATGCATGAATTGAAAATGAGGTTAGCGTTACCGTAAAGATAGGCTGTTTGTACGCTGACATAGAGATGAGAAATGCATGTGTTGCTGTGTCATCTCGATATACATAAAAATCTTTTAAGATAGTTAAACTTGAGACTTGAGATTTTGTAAGAGGCAATTCGTTTAGTGCAGCGCAGTTACCGTCGTGGTATGCAGTATATTTTGTTTTTGTTTTTACTATTCTATTTGTAAACAGATTACTTTATAGCAATATATTGCGCTCGCTGAATTACTAGAGAACTGTGTGGTGTGAGCTTTCAGACAAAAGATGCACAAGAGGCAATCGAGATTATTGAAAAAAAATTCAGTTTTTTACCCATTTCGTGTGACAAAACAACTTAACAAAGCATTAATTAATATCTGCAATCGTTATCTGACTTGTGTTTGTGTGTTTGTAATAGAACGAACTTGTGTGTTATACTCATCTATTTACTCGACTTACGAGAGAGGTAATTGATTGTTTGGAATAGCCATTTGATACCAGCTAGGATTCTGTCCAGGGTTTAAAAACGGAAACTTTCAAAAGAAGGGAAATTCATCTCATATGTGTAATACATAAAATTTTGACTAACAGTTCGCCTCCATACCTTTTTTGTAAAATAAAATTTCGCCAAGAATTGCACAAATTGAACTTAAGAAATGTTGATTGTATCCAAGTACCTGCACATAAGTCAAACGCGTTTAAATCCTCATTCACTTATCTTTGTGCTTCACTTTAAAATAAGGTTCGAATTCAGTATAGAACACTTAGTTTCCTGCAATTTAAAAAGAAAATTAATGAATTATGTTGCTAATCGGTATCACTTTTGATCTTGTTATCAAAATTATTAAAATCACTAAATTATTTGCTTTATTATTCTTATATTTAAATTGCCATTTGGATTTGTCTCGCTTACTGCACCACACCACTTTATAAACTATGTTTCTGTCTTCCTTCTGTTCTTATGTTTCTTTTCATTTGTTCCTCTTGCATCTCATCTAGTTCTGAATATTTTCTTTATCATTATTTAATTCCTCTCATTACTTATATAAATTGTAATTTTCGTTGAAATTTCTTGAATTGCTGGTTGAGAAAAACAGCTCTTAGCTGATCTCTGCCAGAGAAAATAAAGTTATATTATTATATTATTATTATAAAAAGGACATGTAATAAATGATACACAGTAAAAATTAGAGGAAACGGACCTATGAAAGACAAACGTATTCTACAGTAGATAACTAGAAATAATAAAGTAGCATATTCTAAGATATAAAATGATAAATAAGCGGAAACCTGAAACTCTAATTATGGAAGTATTTAAGAAACCTTGTGTATACCTCTACGTTGCTTCTTGACAACGTCACCAATTTATTTCTGCCCTTACAATATTTGCTACAATTTTGGCCGCTACCGAATGACAATTACGACGATATAAACTAGGACAAAGCTTTAATCGCAGCCAGAGCTCCCAAAGATGTAAATTTACCCCGTCTTTAAATGTATGCATTACTTCTAGGAAATGAAGTCCTATAAACCTTCTCTCGCCATTCGCCCTCTGAATTACGGACATACTTGCGGCATCAAGAGATATGTGTGAATGATTGACGTAAATTAACTTTATCGCCTTTCGATTAATTCCTCATTAGTTTAAGCTTTATACAAGTCAATCAATTACTGCGTATAATTATGTTAGAGTGAACTTCTGTAAAAGTCAAATGCGTTTCGCATTTGTTTTGGTATGTATTATAGTGGAGAGAATAAAGTCAAATCCTAAAGTTTAAAATAAATATTAATAATTCTGCGCGAGCAGAAACAATCACTGCAGATGAACAGAACAAGCCAGATCGACTGATCGACAACGTAGTACACCACCACCACTATACCTTTAAGGAACACTGAAGGGATACAAATCGTAAATGTATTACCTGCGCCAGAGATTAGTGTTTCATAGACAAAAACGTTTACTGTGTAATTGTTTATTTTGTTCCTGAAGAATAATTACCTATTGAAGTATGGTGGACGTCTTCAGTGAAACCAATTTGTTTTATGGTCAGATTATTAACTTGAAACTATCTATTTATACATCACGTAGTGGAAGTAAAATGCAGGGTGTTTTTGTGTTGAATGGCCTTTAAGTTTATTGTATGTATAAGTACAGGGTGCACTTTTGAAGTACAATGCCCCTAAAACCCTCAATCTTACCGTATTATACGCTGTTTTTATTTAATGCCACGTTATGCAAATATATAACATTATTTTTCTCTTTACAAACTTATCATCTTATGCAAATGAAAGTGTCAAAAATACGTAAATAAGATTTATTAAAGTCATTATCTGATAAAATCGACTGTAGCGCCTGTTTTTTTAGTATTAATTATGGACAAATCACTCGTATTTCGTTTTTATTATGTCACAAAAACATTATTTCTATTTGAAAGGAGTTTCTTTTCTCTTCGTATATCAATTGTAAAAAAGCCTGTAAAATGTAAATTGGATTTCGTGGGAAACATCTACATCCCAATTTTGTATAAATTGTATTGAATTCTTTGCCTTTATTATATTTTGGTTCAGAAAATATTGCGCATTCTTTAACTATAATCATATTTTCATATCATTATAATGTTTATGCTTCAGTCACAGAATAACATACATTATATCCCTTTTGATCGATTAGAGTTTGTTTTAAACATTACTATACCACAAGCTTTCTTTCTTATCCAAATATAACAAGTCTATTATTGAATTAACGCAACAATTTAATTGGAAAAGTTGACTTAAATTTTGTGTGTTTCATCAAGCTTTAATAAAGAGGAAATATCACCACGTTTCTTAGTGAAAGGATTTGGTAAAATGTCGTATAGAAACGTTTCTACGTTTAGTTTCTTAAGATTTTCAATCTCTATTTCCTGATATTTTCATCATTGCCATCGACTGTGTCAATAAATTCAATACAATCAGCTTCTCTCATTTAACTTTACCATTGTTTCTGTTTAGATTTGATGTCTTGTTTCCGCTTCAGTTCTTAGCATTCATTTTGGTAGTTATTGTATTGTATTTAACATTTTTTGGTTCCATTTGCTCATATACATCGATTTTCGAAATGAACATATAAAAATTCTCGAATTCCACGATAAAAATATGGGGGAGCTGCATTTATCTAAAGCCGAATTGTTAATCTTATGTCTAAGTGAATATCTTTTAAAAGAATTGAAAACTCGTTAATTAAAAATTTAAAAATATTATTCAATTTAAATAAATGTCCTTAAAAAAACAAGGACCCATTAAATATGGGAATTTTCACAAATCTGCTTCGGTTATCCTTAATATTTAACAAACAATCTTTCGAACACTGCTTCATTGTACGAAATTCTGGTCGTAAACTCGTGATTCCAGTAAACAGTTTTACATATATTCTCCAACTATAAAAATCTTATCGATTCGTTCTCCTTTTGTATAAAGCAATTTTGATAACACTAGAAAAGGGGTGCTGAAGTCGCTAAATAACAATTTTTAAAGAAACGCTTTTATAAACACAATGAATGTGTTAAAGCGAGTCTGAAATACGAAAATTTCCATTTTCCATGAAAACGGGAATAGTTAAGTATAGGAAAGTGTGACAGTGTTCAATAGACAATAAATTTTACATCTATAGTTGACAAAAAATACACAGTGTTCTATTTAAGTTAACCAAATTTGTTTGGAGACCTTATTATAAGATTGTACATTTTTTATGCGACATAAGATTCAATCAATTAGTACATCTCATTATTTAAAAAAAGACAATACATGTTGAGCATATTTAAACATTACTACATTTTTACAAAACATACAATATTTTTAAAAACTGTAAGGTTTAAGTGAGCTAAACCTTAATAAAACTCTCATTTATTTGTTTAACAAGATAAATCTGCAATTCCATCGATTTGGATAGTTTTGGTGTTAAACTTCGCACGGACATTTCATCATTCAACATTTTGAAAAATTCTGAATCAAGCGCATACTTGATGTCGATTCTACGTAAATATCTTCGGATAGTAGAAAAATCACGTCATATGTTGCAGAGCGTTTAACATAAAGAAACGTATGTATATGGTACTACCTACTGTACTTTTTCTGTATTTTGACATGTTAATGTACTTCCTGGTTCATAAAATTTATTGCTTCGGTACTTTTAAAGTCTTTAAGATATTTTTAACATATTTGATAATAGTATTATGTCAGCCGTTCAAGGATTTTTTCCGGTGGCTCTACGCTGTATTTGAAAATGGTTGTAATCTACATATAAATAAATAAATAAATAATATCCATATATTGAGGTTATTAAATTCTTGTGTACTTAATTCATGCATGACATTTATAAATGTATCCGAATTCAATTTTTCCACCCCTTTGCAATGTTTACATCTTTCGCCCACATATTTTTAAAACGGGTTTAGATAATTCAATAACCCGCAACCGTTCTCTACTCAACCGTTTTGCACTAACAATATTTGCTTCGAAACACATAAATACAAATTCACAATGCGCACCTTTGAAAATTATTAACTAAGTAAAGACATCGGCTATTACAAATAGAAACTTATTTTCATGTACTTTTATTATAATTTCTTGTTTATTAGGCTTGTCGAATGTCGATGCACTTAATTTGGCTGCGGTATCAAAAATATGAATGAATGTTTCCTCTAGTGGCGTGTGTTTCTTTTCAAATGTGCTCGAAGATGCTCGAACTAGTTAAAACAAACCGTCGATAGCTGTTCGCTGGTCTTTAAATAAATTAATAATACTCGAAGAGATTCTTTTGTGGAACATTCAAGAATAATAACACTAAATAAAATCATTTCCTATGTAAAATATTTTCTAGTTCAAAAAAATACAAATGTTTACTGGAAAAATATGGAGAAAGCGGGAGGTGTTAGAAAGAGTACAGGAGAGATATTGGAGATGGGTAATGGGATTGGAGAGGGAGACCCCTGGATATATTGTGATGGAGGAGGTGAAGGGAGAAAAAGTGAGAGTGCTGGTAGGGAAAGGGCCTGGAGAGGGGGGGGGGGAGCTGTTGCAATGTTGCTGGGTAGACGTGAAGAAGGGCAGGCTAAAGTATGATCAGGATGACAGGGGCTACTATTACGAACGGGGCGGATATGAGACGAAGGAGGTGCAGAGGAGAAGGGAGGGAGAGTTTGGTGATATCATGAGAGAAGAGATAGTAGAGAGGGCTAGATAGGCGATGGTCCAGGAAAGGCAAGGAAAAGTAAAGGATGAAAAATACAATGAGAAATATGCGATAATAATGACGGAGGAAAGCGGTAGGTGTATATGAGGAGAAAGAGATTGATGGTAAGATACACATGCGGAAATGAGGAGAGGAAAAATAAATACTGGTGGGACGACGATAGACGGTTATGCAGACCATGTGGGCTAGGTAGGGAAAGTATTGGGCATATGGTAGATGAGTGCGAGGAACTGTAGACGGAGGGAAGAAGTTGGAGGGAGATCTTAAATGAAGGAGAGGAAGGGTTGGGATGGATGGGGGAGGTTAAGGAAAGATATGGAGCGGGAAAGAGTAGTATAAAGGGAACAAAACAAAGAAAAACTTTTAGTTTCATGGTCAAGGGTCAGACTTTTATTTGAAATTTTCTTGTTGTTATTTTGACTTATGCTTATATATTTTGGGGGAGGGTTATGTATAAGTCTTAGCTTAATGTTCTTACGCATAAATGCCCACACTTTTCACTTGTCTTAATTATAGCGTTTCGAGTACAACTTTATTACTAAACACCATCCTACCTTCGGCCTATCATGTATGAATGAGGAATAATGGAATATGTAAACCCTATATTAGGGTATATAATCGATTATAAAGTAAGGTAATCACTTTAATTTACAAAAACGTTGATATACGAGTATATTCGAATGTAGGTTAAAAGTGATTATTAATACTTTATAAAAACTGGTAGATAGGTAATTATTGTAGTTTTTGTTGAACTAGAATCTCCGACCTTTCTTGTAACGAGAGATGCCATTAGAGTATCTCGAATATCGAGTCAAGTGAAATGACCCGACAATAAATCATTGAGGTTACAGTAAGATTGTCATCTTGACAAATCACTATCCGTTTTAGATTTGCGGACACCGTTTAATCATGTCGTTTTAATTCCACTACGTTTTATTTTAGTTGATATGGGCAATTTACTTGAGATTCTATTCATCTTCCCTTGAAAATGGATAAGACTATGCGATTGGTAATATAATGTTGAAACACAACTCTTCTCCTTCCTTACAAAAAATAAATGTCTGAGACCATTTGAATTAATTTCTCATTTATTTCATCGTGGATCCATTTAAATCCTTTGACCAAAATGTTTTCCTAATTTTTTATTCTTCCTCATTTAATTTTGTCTCTGCAAATTTGAATGATAATGCCTGAAGGGCTATCGTGTAATAATTCAATGCAAAAAGTTTTCTGTAACTCCTTGTTTAATAAAAAGACTTTTAACTCATTTAAAGCATGCCTACCTGTAATTAATTAAAGTAGAAAAAGGAATAAAATTATTTGAAAGAAGCTGGTTTTATAATTAATTACTAACCCCGAACACTTGTCCTCTACATTAAACACCTTTAATATCAGTACGTAAGTGGCATAATTTTTTAAGGTAGCCTTTTAACACTTTTGAAAAAATATTACCTCAAAGTAATTTCTCTACTTTGAAGTAACCACAGATTTATTTATTTTTTAATTAGAAAACACGGTTCCGAGTTGCAAACTTATTTTGTTGTCTTAAAACAATTAGTTGTTTTTACTTTTAAGCTCATTAAAGGAGTTTATACATCAGTAACTTGCATGTTAAAACGTGCTTGTATACACTTCCATTTTATTCATTTTCGCAACTTAGAGCTTCGAAAAGTTTTATACATTTATTTCCTTGTTTCAATAAAAAATATAATATTATACTTTGAAAACAATATTTATGTAGAGCATTGACAATTCTCATTACCGTTTTACAATAGGTTCTTCAGCTTGTAAATAAATAACAGGTATTTTTGTCCATATTGCAGTTAAAA
Organism: Pyrocoelia pectoralis; assembly: GCA_036250285.1. Taxonomy (NCBI): domain Eukaryota; kingdom Metazoa; phylum Arthropoda; class Insecta; order Coleoptera; family Lampyridae; genus Pyrocoelia; species Pyrocoelia pectoralis. The sequence continues at coordinate 88,625,630 of CM070074.1, read as the reverse complement.
TTTTCGGGATTAATAGAAAAAAATGTGGCAAATTCGTCAAAATTAGCGAATGTAATTAATGCAACGATCATTTCCCATTTAAACCGATTTAACGTCCTCAAATGACTCCCTTGGTTGACTGCCTGTTCTTTGAAATGGAAAATGGTCTGAAAATGCGTACATTTTCTTCCAATATGAAAAGAATGGGAGACTTGCTAAACATTTCTAAGAAGTGTATTATTTTGAGCGATTGTACAGTTTTTATTCGTATGAAAGTGGAGATCCCTTGCGTACTCGAACTCAAACTTTGATATAAAAGCGAGAAGGGGGTTGGAAAAATTCCTTCCACTTGTGTAATGCATAAATTTTTTTTTCTTTGATTTTAGGTTGATACTTGTGTTAGCGCTACTAAATTTTGCAAACGAGATATCAAATTTAGATTTAACAATTTAAGAAGATAAACATTATTACTTAAATTAGTTCTACATTAATATAGGTTACATAACAATTCTAAATTTTAATGAATTTGTAGTTGTTTAGATGGAAGATTAAATCATAACTATTGATCTCCTTTTTGAAAGAGACGATTGTGGCAAAGCTCTCCTCTAAAGCAGTGTTAGAATTATTTTCGTTTATTTTAAAGCTTTGTTTAAACATACCTATTCCTTAGCAGCTTAGCACGAAATCTTAAATACATCTGAAACTAAAGCAGTTATTCAGGTAATACAATTGATTTAACGAGGTGTTACACTTTGCAAACTTGTAAAGTTTACTTACCGTCAGGATTTCCGACAGGATAGGTGTGTTACAAATTGCGGAGTTATCGGATGGGTTGCGGTTCCATCACATTAAATATTCTACACCACTAGAGAAAACTTATTGCCTGGTACACAACCTAGCCTTAAAGTATGAAAACTTACTAAAACTCAAAGTCCGTATGAACTTGATGCATATTCATCTCCGCTTTAGGAGAATATTACAACGATTATTATTATTGAAAGACGTTATTTTACGTTATAACATGTTTGAGATTCGGTTACACGCTCGTCGCGTAATGATATTAAGTCACGGTATTCATGTCAATTTACATGCACTGTAATCACATGGAAGTGGACGTTCTATGAGCTTTAAGCTACTAAGTAGATTACACACGAGTATAGTTTATAAACGTAAATCCATCACACGAATTCAAGCGCAACATATAGGTACGTGTATTTCGGCGTATGCACAACACTAGAATATTATTTCAAAAGTGTTAATCGGTGTGTGAACTTCATTGTTGGAAACAGTTGGAAAATTGTTTTAGTTTGTGTTAGAGATGGAGAAATTTGTCGAGTTTTTCCAATCGAAACCCAAAAAGTATGAAACACAATCAAACAAAGTGTTTATTATAGGGTAGCAGAAATCAAAAGCGTTAAGTGGAAACGTTCTGCAAAAGTTCAATTACGGCTCTTTTTATTTTAATACATAATATACAAAACCAGGAGTGTTAAAGATGGGTAGCACCTTGCATAAAACTTGTCTCTTCGATATCGAGGTAGCCTCTTGTGACTATCATTTATTTACAATTGAAATCTGCGATCTCATTAGAATTCGACTGGACCTAGTAGGTAGTTGTTTGAAATGCTAACGTCGGTGTGTTCGATTTGAATATAATGCACTTTTAAAAACAAGAATATATTAAAATATACAATTAAAGGCTAACACCAGGTTATATTTTTCATTCTATTGCACGTATTAAATATGAAAACCTTTGAACGTTGCTTGAGGAGACAACCAACTGTACAATACTGCAAAAATTCTCCTTTTTTTCCTCCTATTGTTACAAATAGTAATATGTAATAGCAAAAGTCATTTTACATAAATTTCAAGCTCCATAAGGTCATTTGGATCTGATTTGTAATTTACTAAACCATGTATTGACTCTTTTTGAGATTACTAATGCTTATAGAAAATCGTCCCTAATTTTGGATCAATTGGAACAAATGGGTTTCTTAAAAATTGAACTACATCAAGTTCTATAGAACTGACTCTTGTTGCAGTTTCTTTATACTTCTTTGAGACCAAAGGGCTGCTCATTCACCCCTGAATTCTGTATTCTTCGCTGTATCACATATTTCACATGTGATATTCCATCGGGTTCGACTTAGGTCTACCATATGTGGTGTATCTGTGTGCACATTCCATCAAAGAAAATTCAATCTGTGGGATCTATGGGAACGAACCAAAAATCTTAATTGTGTATTCTACTACATACTAAAGGAAGTACATTCTACAAGCAAAAAACGAAGTAGCTCCTTAAAGGAAATTCAAAAATACATTGAAATGCTTTATGGTAGATACCATCGCAAGGTACGCGGTAAGATAAAGGGTGTCTCACGGCAGAGTTAGGATTTTAAATTGAAATATTTAAAAAACCGTTTGATTTGTCGCGGATTTATCGTTCGTGCCAACTCGTCAGCCATGATGTAGTCGGGCGCGCACCGTGTGTACCCTATCGAAGCGTTTTTAAAAGGAGGAGAATCGTACGTTACGGCACGGAGGCAGTTTTGTTCCCACTACAATATCAGACGTTTTTCTAGATGGACCAAGCAAAAACTTGATTCGTAAATGGGTACTGAAGTTTCGAGCTACTGGTTCCGCTAAAAATCAATCACGTCCTGAGTAGAACTTCATGAACGGAAGAAACAGTAAACGAAGTCGCCGCTAGCGTTCTTCACAATCCGCGCTTATGAATACGCAAAAGAGCAGCCGCCCTGAACGTCACCAAATAAACCGTAGAGCGGATTTTGAAGCGCAATTTGAAATTCCATCCCAATAAAATCCAGCGAGTGCAGGCAATAAGGGAAAATGACCACAATTTACGTCTAAGTTTTTATATTGATTTCTCCGAATTGAGTGACCTTCTTAGGGAGTTTGTTAAGTGGGATGGTTACTGAGATCTCATGTACTTCATTAGGCTAACCGACGTTTCGACTGGTACATGTCCAGTCTTCCTCATGTATCAGTCGAAACGTAGGTTAGCCTAATGAAGTACATGAGTACATGAGGAGGAATCAGTATAGTGCCATTTCGAGGAGTACACCAACGTAGTAAAAGTTTTTGCCAGGCACTCATTGAGAGATTTCGCACTTTGAACAATGTGTTTTGGAGTGATGAAGCACAAATAAACAGAATTGTCGTTTCTGGTCACCTGTTAACTCCAGACAAAAACATCAAACACCTCTGCATAGACCAAAAGTAACAGTGTGGTGCACTCTGTTAGTCAACGGAATAATCCGGCCGTATTTTTTTGAAAATGCGACAGGTGCAACGATAACTGTTACTGGTGAGGCATATAGGCAAATAATATCCAGTTATTTTATACCCCAGCTTTGAAAACATCCTGTCTACAGTTCACGGGCGTGGTTTAAGCAGGATGGAGCCACTTCCCACACTGCAAGAGCTACTATTTATCAACTTCGTGAACTGTTCTCCCTTAAAATTTATATCTCGCTTTGGTGATACCGCATGGCCTCCGCGATAACCAGAGTTGACCCCCATGGACTTTTTTCTGTGGGGGTATCTTAAGAGCAAAGTTTATGTCAAAACTCCAAGGAATATCGCCGAGCTAAAAGAAAATATCTGTCGTGAAGTACGCGAAATTGAGCTTGCTATGCCCAGGCGTGTTATGCGGAATGCGATTAATAGATTCTGCGAGTGCGTGCTGCGAAATTGAAAACATCAGGAAGACGCGATCTTTAAAAAATAAAATCCGCAATACTATTCATTAATAATTAATAATTAATAATTTTCAATAATAGTTATTTATTATACAAGGGAAAAAAGTAGTAGATTTTAGCTCGAGGTTGCGGTGTCTCCCGACGCGAAGCAGAGGGAGACAAAAACCAAGAGCTAAAATCTACTATTTTTCCCGCATATAATACACTATTTATTTCTGTGACTGGGAAAACGACGACTTAAAAGTATTTTTGAAGTTTTATTCTGTTAGACTGTTGTAAGTAATTATAGCGACAATTAGACCCGCGTTGCTAAGGAAACCTTTACTTTACTTATATCCGTGACAATTTAACTCATGTATAAAAAATTAGCCGCAGTGCAATTGTCACTTTTACAGCGATAATTAACTTCATAGTGTTGTAGACCAATGAGACATTAAGAACAGTGTCACATGCACCAATCACAAGTTTCTTTAACTGATAATTAACCTCATAGTGTTGTAGACCAATCAGACATTAAGAACAGTGTCACATGCACCAATCACAAGTTTTTTTAACTGAAAAGAATGTATGCTACTTTTATTGCCGCTACCTCATTGTTTTAGCAACCTATATTTAAAAAAATCAAATGTCATTTTGACAAAAGTAAAAAATTTGACGTATTTAACGCTTCATTCAGTTAATTCTCCAACCGAAGATCATTCGTTCTCAACTCTTGTCAGGCAAGATTTTTTTGTATGAGCATTGATTGCTAAAAGGTAATTAAACTCGATCAAATTCTTGGGAAAAGAACCCTCGCGCTTCGCGCTCGGGTCTTTTCGTCAATTTGATCTCGTTTAATTGCCAAGCAACCAGTGCTCATACAAAAAAATCTTGCCGACAAGAGTTGAGCACTTATGATCTTACTGTTGAAAAGAATGTATGCTACTTTTCTTGCCGCTACCTCATTGTTTTAGAATTATTTTAGCAACCTATTTAAAAAAATCAAATGTCATTTTGACAAAAGTAAAAAATTTGACGTATTTAACGCTTCATTCAGTTAATTCTCCAACCGAAGATCATTCGTTCTCAACTCTTGTCAGGCAATATTTTTATTTTTTTTATTTGCATTGATTGCTAAAAGGTAATTAAACTCGATCAAATTCTTGGGAAAAGAACCCTCGCGCTTCGCGCTCGGGTCTTTTCGTCAATTTGATCTCGTTTAATTGCCAAGCAACCAGTGCTCATACAAAATAAAAATCTTGCCGACAAGAGTTGAGCACTTATGATCTTACTGTTGACAAATGCACTAGTGGTTTTTCCACTTTCATATTCTAATCAACTATCGCAGTATCCGTGCCCGCCGTATAAATACATAGTTTGACATTTGCCAATAATTGATTGTATGGATTGTATGATGATTGTGTTATTTTAAGAATGAGTCGATTTGGTAAAGCTACGGACGGATTTATGAATTTCTTGTTCGTTAAATTGTCCTGCCGAATTACACTCGAGGTTTGTATTTATACCGAGTAAAGTTGCGTTGTTTAAATTCTAATCTGTTTCCTTTAGCAATTTGACTCGAAAAACTGTCAACTAATAAAAATGCGACACCGAAGCGTCTAATTGCTAGGCAACAGATTCTTATTAAACAACCCAAATTTACTCGGTACAATAGGTGTTTTCTTTTTGCATTTTGTGGTACACTTAAATCACCTCTGTCAATACACACAATTCGTTTTATAAAAATAATTTGACTCAATTCTCAATAACCCTATTCGTTTTAAAAGCTTTATTTAAGTTTTATATTAACCTGAGGCAGAAAAGTCTACATGACACAAGTCACTTTAATCACGTGATGATTGTAACTTTACCTAACCCTGTGGCGGTGCAAAAAGAAAACACCTAATACAAACCTCTTGTGCAATTATAAGTGAAAAAAGTACTCACTTTTTCCCTGTGGGAAAAAAGTACCTACTCTGATACCTGGTATCAGAGATAAAATGACAAACTTTTTTCCCGTCACAGAAAAAATGTTTTTTGACTAAAATGTTTGAGTTTTTTTTTAATTTCATTTAGAAAACTCTGCCGTGAGACACCCTTTATAATCGTATGCGAAGAACAGATGATGATGGCGATAAAGTGGACAACGATACAGTGCCATACACTAATCGCTAAATAAATAATCTAATTAGAAATACTTATTTATATTTGTTACTAAATAAATTACTATACAGAACTCAATATTATCGATTGAGACCGAAACGTTAATTCTGTTATTGCGAATTACAGCTTGGATTAGGTTGTAAATAATGCATTTCGAAGAAAAATCTTCTTTATTCTTCATCTTTCATTTTCAAAGAATGGAAAACCAGTAGCTATAAGTTCTTGAAATTTTAATTTTGTACAGAGAAAGAATATTTTGTCGTTGAGATATCAAACAAGTAACACGTACTTTGTTACCTCCTCCATATATTTTGCTATCTTTCATAATTAAGCAATATAAAGTAAAGCACTTGTGAGTAAACTAAATAGGTTGTTTACACATATGGTTAAAAGTTCTATATCCATAAGAATAACCTAATTCGAGCATTGTGAGAGTAATAAAATTGGTCCGATAGTACGTACGGTGCAAAAAATTGATGCAGACAATTAACATTTAAAGAAAGAAATAAAGGCTGTAAAAAAATGAAAATGTCATAAATCATAAATGGTCTAACGTTGCATAACATCTGTTTTATAGAAAGAGCTTCTCTACCTTAAACAGTTTCAAATTTTTGTTTATTTCACTAATTAAAGGCCACCATTTACACGTATATGTACAGCAGTAAATATGGATTTTACTTCCTCTTAATTACAATATAAGTTGTATATTTAGAAGTATAGTCAAAGTATAGGTATTCTCTTTGGTATAGGTAGTGTAACGTAACAATACACTTGCCACCTACTTTCATCAATAGATATTAAGTTAAATATGTAGACAAAAACATTTTTCTCGGTGAAAACATTCGACTATATATGTTACCTACGACATCGTTCATCGTTCAAAATCTCTAAATTCGAAATAAGCACACAAACATGTACATTTCGAAAGTTACCGAAAGAAGGTATCGGGACACATAAATTAGTCTACGATGAATGCTGTTACTACTTTTTACATCATTTTAACCATTATAATGTTAACGCGAGGCATAATAGAATCATATTTCATCATTTAAATACCTTTTCAACTTGAAATAATTAAATTTCCATGTTATCGAGAAAAAGTTTCCGATACTTCTCATTTTGAAAATTTTCGCGGAAAAACTTTCTGGCATTGTTTTAATGTTCGAAATGGGTTAAGGACCTCGGACAGACAAACTATGCATGTTTACACAAAATTTTCACCCAAAAATAAGCACAAATAGCGAATTCTATTTTACACGTAATCTCCATAAGGAAACTTTGAACGTATTTTCTAAGTAAAGAAAATATATTTAGACACAAATACCGCTTGAATAATATGACGGACTTTTATACTAAAATGTTTAAAACTTACTTTGAAAAAAATTAGTGCAGATATTTACGTAGTTTGCGGGGTATCTATAATTGTAGCTTGTAGCATTAATTTGTAGGTTATAAATTTATAATAGCTTTGGTTTTAAAATATCACATCCGCATTCGTCGGGATTCGGCGACTGTCGGAAAAGTGCACAGCAACACAAACATATATACACGTCTCGGTTATTATATAGTGATTGTATAAAAGAGGACGCTGATGCAACATGGAATCAATCGGAGTTTAATGTGGTGGTTTTCTTAAAAATCAATTAAATATAAGAGTTAACTCGATGGACATGAAAAGAGCTCACAGGACCGGACGTAAAAATGGTAATACGATCAAATCCCTGGTTCCTTAGGATCTTCTGAATGATCCTGCATGTTAGATTTAAAAATTCAATTCTCGTGAACAAAGTATGTGGAAGAGTGAAATTTTCTCATAAGATTGGCATTTCTCCGAAAATTTAATCTAAAGATGACTAAGACTGAATTTCAGAGAAGAATTTCTGAATTCTCAAAGGTTATACCGCTCCAAAACCTAAATAATCATCATCTAAAGATTATACTGTTAATACATGACAATTCTAGAATGCTACAAGCTCGAAAAATTCAATAAGTATGCAACCGGTGTTTGCGGATTTGTAGATAGGTATGAGACAACCATTTAATGGATGTTGTAATAAGAATGGATTTGACGACTAACTTTACCAAAAACAAGGGAAGGGTAGAATTTTTAATTGCTCTACACCTGTGAAATTGCATGTTTTTCTTCAGTTTTTCTTTAAGCAAGCCCCTTACGAAAGTAAGTGACAGCGCAATATGGCGGAAGTCCAAATTTACTGTTTCTTCTAATATTACCGAGATACCAAATTACTTTAATCCTCTAACGAAATTGTTCAACAAATCTAAATTTTCCCATTATACGTAATCCCCCACAAGGGGGCGTTTTTACTAAGTTTTTAGTTACAGTTACTTTGAATTGGAAGAGGTCGAGATTTGATTAAGAACGAAAAGTTGTATTTAAATGAAATGAAATTGTCTCGATGTCTTTTGATATGACAATAATATCATGATAGACAAATTAATCACGTAAAACAATATTATAATAAAAATGTTTGCTCCTTGAAAGACGTAATTTGTGGTACGAAGTAGACATTTTGATTTTGCATTAACTTAGTTATTTACTCTCAGTTTTTCGTATCACGTAACATTTCACTGCTACCGTTCAAATCTATAAATTTATTTTTAGCCATTTCGTTTTACCGTTGGCAGTTTCAATAATAAAGTTGTAAAGCAGTTTCCAAAACGACCTACGCTTTCTCGAAAAATCACGTATATATGAAGTTAAAAAGAAATTTAAAATATCTTACGTTCCTTCAGTTAGTATACCTTTCAAAGTAAAGATATTCTTATCGAGATCTAATCATACTGAATGCTTACATCTCAGACTGAATATATGCACCGATTAGTAACTGGAAAATAAAAGGAAAGCGAATGAAGGGTAAATAAAAATAAGAACAGTAACTCTAAAATGATAAAGGCGGTACCCAAGTACTTGTTGAAGTTTGCTAAAGTAATTATAAAACGGGTACGATAAGTTGGAAGTGCCTTCGTTTGCATAGAAGTGACAAATTCTCATCTCCATCTCAATTGAATGCTAATGAAGTGTTTTTGCGCTACAGCATAAATGTGCTTGTTCGGTTGATAATAATTTATGTGAACTTTGAAGCTATAATGCATTCATGTGCATGACTTCAAAAGTATTTCGTATTTTATCCATGCAATTCGTTTATAATTAGAATTAATGAATAATGCCAAAAACTGAAGTTAGTTTCATATATAATTTGCTGATAAAGCGGCAAAGCGAACTAGATAACCGTCTATCATCATAAATTACAAAACCACTTTAATCTAAAGGTTAGTTGAGTAAAATGTTCTATTCAAAATTATTCTTGTTCATATACCTACAACGTACTATAAAGATTATAAAACACCCTTATTTTGGATATACAAAAATTTGAACTACTGTGCTTCAAAATGGCGGTCCCGAAATTTAGTGTAATCTTCTAATGTACCTACTCGTCCGGGAGCCAGCTACCGTTTAGAGTTAGTCATTTCACAAAAGCTGAACATTTTTCCTAAGCTTTCTTTGGTACCTATCACTAGTAAGTGAATGGACCTTCAGCTGCCGCACTTGCGGGGGGTGTAGCCGCAGCAGCCCCCCAATCACGTAAAATAATAATTTAAAAAAACTAATACCGCAAAAGCTGAAACTTTGTTAACATGTTGATTATGTTATAAATAAATGGAAAAACGTATTCAGCCGAATTTATAGTGGGGGATTATGAGCCAGCTTTTCAGGTAAAGATTGTGAAAAATATGCGCTGAGTAAACTGATACCACAAAAGATGAAATTTGGTAATACAATAGTTAAGTTAATAACTTAAACGAAAAAACATCCAGCTTAATGTTTTGTGGGGGAAAAGTGCCCAGCTGATGCAGTGAAAGACGCTGCGCTCGGGCGCATTTATCTTTAACTACATCAGCTGAACACTTTTCCCTTACTAAATGTAAAGCTGGATATTTGTTTCGTTTAACTTTCAGTTAAATATTGTATTACCAAATTTCAGCTCTTGCGGAATCAGATATCTACACTTTTCTCATTGAACAGCGCGTCCATGCAATGATACGTATAACTTTTCAAAGGAACATAATAAAAATAGGTTTACTATCAATGATTTAAAAAAATGTTTAGTATTTATTTACAAAAATTCATTGCCATCGAACTCATTATCGGTTTCGTTATCACTGCCGATTTGCAGACGAGCAGAATAGCTAAGACTTCTCAACAGCTTCATACTTTTATTGATCATATTAAACAAAACATTAACCCCTTTGTTGCTTATTTAAGTACAAATCATGTATTTGATATTTCAAATGTTATTAAAGAACGTGTAGAAACTGAAACAAGATTTGAAAAACCCACAAAAAAATAGATAATATGAAAAAAAAAGAAAATATCAGTGTCAGGAAAAGTTGTTCAACTGCGTATGCAACGTGATTTGTTTGGCTCATTTTTATGCAAAAATCTTTAGATATGGATAAAGTTTTAACATATCTTCTAACGCCGTGGCGCCGGTACCATTATCAATGTGTCACATGTCATAGATGATGATATATCGTCCCCAAGATATTTCGCCTAAAAACATTTCGCCCCCACCACATTTCGCCTCCAAACATTTCGCCCCCGAAACATATCGCCCCCTAGACATTTCACCCCCAAGACATTTCGCCTTTAAATATTTCGGCCCTGAAATATCGCCCCAATATTCCATTATCCATTGTCTATTAGCTTATACAGTAGTCCAAATTTCGACGGTCACCATTCGTATCTTGGTTAGTAGGAGAGGTAGAGCAGCGGTTAAATAGGGAATTTTAGAATTCAAGTCTCGCGATAAATCTCATTTCCAATTCTTTCAACGTCTTTAGATTTCCAAATAATTTAAAAAAAAACAAAATTTCCTGATTCCAATTTTCTTCAATAACCCCACAGCTTCTAATCTGACCTCTTCTAAACTTTTACAATGTTCGAAAACATTTTCAAGACAAACTTTTTGATGTAATCTGAAAACCACCGTTCTCTTTTTTAACAAGTACTGTGTGCCAGCTATGGTTTTCATATGGCAGAATTTTTATTAGTTAATCGCCTTTGAAAAGAGATTTTCAAAAATGTATAACATGCCTGAAAAATATTTATTTATGGGAGACATATTAACAAAAACATGTATTTATCTTTAATAGCACATGAGAAATGTAAGCTTAAAAGTATGCAAGTGCTAAGTAACACTGTGAAATACAGAAACCAGAACTGTGTTTTCGAAAATCTACGAAAATTATGGAGAATTTGAAATGAGATTTGTCACGGGTATTAAACCCTGAAAAACATTCCCTAAGTATTTAACCTGGAAAGGACAACATCGAAATGATCACCACTGGAATTGTCCAGAAATACCATTCCTTGTTCTATTTCATTCTCTGGTGAGTGTATTTGCCAATTTAGCACCATGCCAAATGTGGACCAAACACACACTTTTGCTTCGATTAACGTTGCTAGAGCAAATCTTTCGTTTGTTCCTCCCCATATACCGTTTAATCTCATGTTTGGTGGTACCTTTCCTGGTTCCGAGGTGTAAGAGGTATGTTTAAATCTAGCACTGCACAAGTCAGAAGCATCAAATGTTCGAGTTTCCTGCGAGGCGAAATTGTGTGAGGGCGATCTGTTTTGGAGGCGAAATTGTCGGGGGCGAAATGCCCGGGGGCGAACTGTCCGGGGGGCGAAGTGACGGGGCGAAAAGTCCGGGGGCGATGTGTCATGGGGCGATTTGCCCTACAACCATTTATAACATAATCAACATGTTAACAAAGTTTCAGCTTTTGCGGTATTAGTTTTTTTATTATTATTTTACGTGTTTGGGGGGGGGGGGGCTGGGGCTGCCGCGGCTACCCCCCCCCCCCCCCCGCAAGTGCGCCAGCTGGAGGTCCATTCACTTACTAGGAATATCAAACAAAGCTTAGGAAACATTTTCAGCTTTTGTGGATTTGGTCATTAGAAAAGGTCGCTGGTTCCCGGACTATACATAAACTTTGTGTACATTGAAATACCTTGCATTATACCTACTGTAACTGATATTGTTCTTTTTAATTGTACTTTGCTATTTAATTTTACTGGTGCCTGAAGTCATCTAGCGATGAAATACTATAGTATGTACATAACTCCACTGAATTTGAATAAAAATCTTATTTCTGATGAAATATTCACCGAGGTAGGTATTTCAATTTCAATTTTGTCGTAACTCTAAGTATGTAATAAAATAAGTATTGTATTCTGAAAGTGAATTTTAGAGTTTTAAGCTTTCAAAAATGAAGCTAATGTATAAATTGAAGAAGAGGAGAAAGGATTCAAACTAAAAAAGAGGCAAATGCTAAATCTCTAAATGTTAACAAAACTAACTCAAGGAAACCGGTTCACGGTCATTTCCCCGCCGAAAAAATCCCGCCGGTCAATTGCCCGCCGGTAAATTGTTCGCCTGGTAAAAATCCCGCCCGGTGAAATGTTCGCCGGTAAAATGCCCGCCATGACAAAATCCCGTCGGTCAATTTCCCGCCGTAATTTTTGAAAAAATAAGCAATTAAGAAAGTTCTTTTTAAATAACTTCAGTTTTGTAAACCTGTGTGTCATGCCACTATTTTAGTATCAATTGAAAAAAATATACTAAACGTGCAAATAACCTAGGCGCTTTAATGGGGGAATAAGCGTAGAAAATGGTACAACATTTACGTGTTAAGAACGAGGTTGAAACAAGAGATAGTAGCAGGCGAGTATTCATGTATATTGCCGTAGGTCTGTAAAGGATGTCAAAATGCCATCGGGAAGTGCTTAAAATGGCCGTCGAAAATATTTTATAAATTTATATATAACGGTTCTTTTGTTAAACATGGCAATGTCTGGTTTATTAATACAGTCTTCTTTTTTGAATTTAGCATATTTTAATTTACAGTAAACAGCGGCCTCAAATTCATCTTACGCCGCCTGAGCGCATAATCCGCCACTGGCTGCACATAACGTAGGTACACATGTAAGTGGATCTTTATCACAAAAATAGGAGAATATCAGGGGAATCATTTTGCCTACAGCGGCGGGCAAATGACCGACGGGATTTTGTCATGGCGGGCATTTTACCGGCGAACATTTCACCGCGCGGGGTTTTTACCAGGCGAACAATTTACCGGCGGGCAATTGACCGACGGGATTTTTTCGGCGGGAAAATGACCGGATACCAAGGAAACCAAACGGAAAAACCATGTTCTTTAGATTTTGACTCGATTTTAAGAGAATTTGAATAAAAATCTTATTTCTGATAAAATATTCACCGAAGTAGGTATTTCAATAATTTCAATTTTGTCGTAACTCTAAGTATGTAATAAAATAAGTATGTCAAAAATGGAAAAGAATAAAGTTTTCTCTTTACTTTTAAGGTTAAATTATAAATATGAGATTAGGGTAGCAGCAATAGAAATCGTTAATCAATTAGTTACTGTGGATCTTGGGAAATTGAGAATGCTAGAAAAAGAAATGAAGAGAATAAGTGTCGTAAAAATCGATATAAGTTGTTTAAGCGCGATAAACATAAATAAAGGAAGAGGACCATATCCGATGCAAAGAAGAAGTAATAGATTTTCGGTAAATGGTAGACACTTCGATAGAAAATATAGAGGTAATGCACTAGATGGTGACAGTGCACATGAAATGGAGGAACAACATTCTTTTATTGTATTGTATCGTGCATATGAACTGAAAGTAAAGGCTTCTTTGTACTATATTCGAGTGTACAATTCAAGAGGTCGTCTACTAACGGTTGGTGAGACTACCTGGCTGTTGGGACCCTAAATACCTACTCATTCTTGACGAATATTATAATGACAGTGATTAACGTGACAACAGTAAATGTTTATTAGTTAATTTCAATACGTTAATGTCAATTATCCGACGAAGCTTAAGAATGAGTATTTGGGGTCCCAACAGTCAGGTAGACGACTTCTACATATCACTGAAACATTTTCATATGGCATATACAGAAATGGGGTTTGATGGTTACCTGCGCTGTCATTTTCACTGTCATTTATTCTCATTAGTTTAATTCACTTGCTGTCATTTTCTTTTATGCATATTTTAATTGTTCTCATTACTTCATCATGACTCTTTTTTGAACTTGGGTTCTCTAGAAGAGATTTATATGTGATTTGAGGTTTTATTATATTTTTGTGATTTTATAACCTTAGTTTACTCCCCTTCAGCTTTACGTAATGTTACCTTTCTTTAAGTATTAATTTTTCGAAAAAGGCTTGATAATGGGAAATTTTCCCGAAACATGTCGCCACTTTAGTATCGATAATTACGATTTTTGAATTACACGAGAAAGTAAGGGGTTGGTTGAGTGTTTTCATTATAATTATTCCATTCACCCCTTTGTGATCCTTCGGATTCCATTGAAGATACACAGAAGTTTAGTATTGACAAATGCAAAACACAACACATCAATGCCGGTAATTTGGACACAAAAGACTCGTACATAATATTAACGCTGCTTACATACACTTCTGTTTTAAAAGTTATAAATTCTGTTTTTTCTCTAGTCCAGTCGAACAGAATAAGTGAAAGCGCTTACCATAGGAGGTTGTGGAAGCATGAATAACACCGAAATAAAATCTTTCAAAGGTCAAGAAAAATTACTTAAAGTGGAGTGACCTTCTGATTTCTCGTGATGCTGTTTGTAAAATGTAATTCTCCTGTTTGTCCCTTATTGTAAAATACCTACCATACACTGTGAATACGTGACTCGTTAGTTGTAAGCGCTGACAATACTATTGCACGACCCGTACCCAAAGAAAAGAACGAATTGCCAATTACATAATTGATTTTCTTTCCTTCAACGCCCTGCAACGTAATTTATTTAAAAGTTAAACTTGTAAACGAAGCATTGACTACTGAAGATTGAGAAACAAATTAAAAATATTTTAATTAGAACGCAAGGTCTCTTAAGGGAAATTGAAACAGAGAATTGTTAATGGAACGCAAGTAAACCTTATCTAAATGTGTTTTCAAGTCAGCTCCATATCTTTTAATTAACGTAAGGTTTCCGTATTGTTAATGTAACAATTGCAAGATTTACGCGTGTAATTAAGTCGATGTGAATGTAAGGAAGAGATGCTATACACGGTTTAAACTAACTTATTATTAACCACGAGAAACTTACTATAAACACAAAACATTGAAATACAAGTTGTATTAAATTAACAAAGGAACACTTACATTAAATAGTACCCTGTTGAATGATGATGTACAGCAAAATCCACACCAACTCCGCATAGCACTGAAAAAGAAATTTATCGTTAGTACAGCACGAAAAAACCTGGCGTCCTAGAAGGATAATTTCTACATTTTGTCGAATCTCCATACACGTTCTAGTTCTACCTAATATATTTAGAAGAAGGACTTGCGTAATTATTAATATTAATGTTTTATTTATCTTCTGAAGCTGAACTTAAAAGAAACTTAGTTTTTCTATAACCTACAAAAGTCTGAAGGAGTCATTTCTTCTCACATTTGTACAATGAAACGATTTAAACGCAAAACAAATCCATAAACCTGAAATTTCGTAACGTAAAGCTATTTGACGTATCAAAAGTATCCATTTATGTAATGATAAGCACCTTTTCGTTCGAATAGACGAGAAATAATAGTGCCCTTAGTGGTACTTTAAGACGTCCATATTCAAAATCACGGAAAGGGGTACTAAAATTCGTAGGTTTTTTATTTTGGCGTGAATATGAAAAGATAAGCCGTTATCCGTGCGACTTCAAATGTTTACACAGCACCACATTAAAATTTGCAGACAGCGAGGGAATTCGCATTGAATAAAATAAACGTTACCGTGTGCGTGCTTAAAACAAAATCATTGAAACGAAACCCCAAAATGCTGAATTGTTCGAATTCTCTAATCGTTAAGGTAATGAAACCGTATTAACTTATTCATAATGTTAACATTGAGGTGGTGTAATTTGGGGAAATACAGCGTTTAATATTATATTATTATTAATCATTAACAATGTACAGTTTGCAATGCCGAGATTTAAGGATTTGTAAGTAAAAAGATGTTTAAGGTTCATAGCAGATGAGAAATTTGAGTACTTTAAAGGAAATTTAATTACAGGGTGCAGTAAAGTGAAGTAATTAATTAAACCAAAAGCCTGTCTTAGTTACCTACCTATTTTGATTTCATTTATTTAACTATACTATATATATTCATACCTACAGGAAGTAAATTGAAGTACTCTTTCGAGGTTTTTTAAAATTCTTCATTATTTCTACAACTAGTTACAAAACGGAAAATGTTTTCCTTTGTGTAGTGTTTCCCTATCATTTCATTTTCATCTTTATGGATATGGAGGGAGTTTGGTATTAATTTGGAAAGTCATAACTGAAGAATGTTTTGTGGAAGTTTTGAAGGAATACATGATATTCTATAACAGGATTTTAGAAATTTCAATAACTCTCTTATATTTAGAGAATTGCAGTATAGAGATAATGAATAAAAATAGTGAGACTTCAGAACCAACACATTCATTTCCCTAAACCCTTTCCGCTTAAAAATAACATCCTCACCTACTGGAAAAACTAACTTCTGAAAATTTTAGTTAGATGCAATTCTAAAAAATGAATCAACGATTTTTGGACATGTTGACATTAAATGAAAAGAGATGCTGTTTTTGTATGTCTTCTGCTCTTAATTTAAGTTATGGTGGTTCCAATGGATTTCCAACATTAATAGTACTACAGGAAGCGAAGTAAACGTAGACAACTGTCAAGTAGTGACTGTTTTGGCGAAAGCTTACCTATCTCCACCTTTAGGAAAGGACGCCTTTTTTTATTTTAACGAGGAAAAAAGATCTGATGTATCGTAACGTAAGAATGAAACATAAAGCAAAAGAATTATTGTTGGTTAACTACATGCCACTATTCATTTTGAAGTATAAATTTCTAACAATACAGTAGGTGTCTAACATATTTCTCTTTCATATTGCAGATAAGCTGTCTAATACCACGACGGTCCAAGCGTCGTAGAAAAAAATGAATTTTTCTTATCATGATCATCATTAGATTATCTAAGGAAACTTTTTACACATTCATCATTTTTTTGTAATTTCCAAATCAACGGGTTTTTCCCCTGCGCACCCCCGTAGGACCCATTTGCGAACATTTTCGCAGAGGAAACAGTTTAGCGTCTCGCTAAAATAAAGCCACTCACGAAGTATAAAAAGTATACTAATTGATTGCAAAAAAGGCGGCCGACTCCCGGACTATACATATATGTTATGTACCTGTACGAAAAAATTATGATATTATTAATTCACGTACGTCGACCAATTCGTGCAAAATTAAATTAGACGCTGAACTGAAATTTCTAATCGTTATCAATTTTGTAACTTGGAAAATTAATTTTTATATTTAGTATAAATAAACAATCCCTTGTACCCCAGTCAAATTAGCCTTCAACCTCGGAATGGAAGCGAATAAGCTAAAAATTTGTAGAAACCTTCATTTTGATGTACTCATGACTGACAAAAAAGTCTCATATCATATCGTGTCTGCGTCACAAGTTATTCAAGGTCAAAGGTCGGGTAAATCGGTTTTTTGCAATTATTTCGTTTTCTATGCGAAATACGGCATTTGAGATTATTATGAATTTTGTAGGTCATACAATTTTCATTTCAAACATTTTTTTATAACTTCAACCATTCTCGAAATATAGCGCGGAGAGTGGGGAGCGCGCATTCATATATTATGTAAAGTCTATAGTAAACGGCGTCGACAAGTAAATTGTAGATTACACAAATTTATTAATAAATTGAAAATAAAATTTGTGACATTATTTTTACTATTATTTATAAATGTGACAAGTTAATTTATATATAACAAATTATTAAATATGTTATTTATAAGTAAGAAATTTTTGTAATAATATTCATTATTTTATAGTTTATGCTTTTCAAAGAGTTTGTATAGTTTCATCTAAACGTTAATATTCGGATTAAATTATTATTGTCATTATAATGATTATTTAAAAATTATCAATAAATAAATATATACAACCAAGGAAAATGTGACAAATATTAAATAAAATACGACGATATTAAATTTATTTTTCATTCCTTTATTATATGTAAATATATAACTATAAAAAATATATTTGTCTTTTTTTTAATGACTTTACATCGTCAAATATATGTGTATATAATTCGTCTTATTCATCATTGTCTTCTTCGTCTTGCTCTTCAAAGTCGATTAGTGGATCCTAATCGAAATCTTCGGTATCGGTGACATTTGTCTCCACGAGCTCCAGTATTTCTTGAGGCATATATTCCATTTCTTCATCAATATTATTTGATGACGATGGAGCGTTAAGACATGCTTGGCCACTACACTGGCCACATACCGAAGAGCATTGCAAACCTACTTTCCTACATTCACAGTTAGCACAACAACAACAATATTTTTAAAAATAAATAAATTCATACAACTGCAATAATTATATTTTTAATTTGATTAAAAATTTTGTATAATCATCTATCCACCTAGCAACGCCTTATACCTATGTAAGTTTAACATATACGGATGCGCGCTCCCCATTCTCCACGCTATCTCTCGAGAATGGTTGGAGTTATAAAAAAATGATTGTAATGAAAATTGTAGATAAGTGTATGATCTACAAAATTCGTTATAACCTCGACTGCGGTATTTCGCATAGAAAACGAAATAATTGCAAAAAACCGATTTACCCGACCTTTGACCTCGAATAACTTATGACGCAGACACGATATGATATGAGACTTTTTTGTCAGTCACTAGAACATCAAAATAAAGGTTTATGCAAATTTTCAGCTTATTCGCTTCCATTCCGAAGTTTGCCCCTTTTTCTGGCTTATTTGGCTGGGGTATTGCGGCATTTACCAAAGTAAATAAATGCGCTTAGTACCTTAGCTAACTAGGCTAAGCATATCTTAGGAAATTTCGAGGAAAGTTTAGGTACAGTCGTAATCACCTTCATTTTATATGTGCTTGGGTCGCTGAATACGAACTTGAGGTTTGCTGACAGAAATGTTGCCAGAAACCTTGTAAAAATCGAATTTTTTTCACTTTTTCGTTTTTTCGCTTATATCATGAAAACTGTGCGTTCTAGCAAGATGACGATTCTATACAAAATTAAAATGGACATTTCCTACAAAATTCATTGTTCACTTTTCAAATTTGGTCCAGGAGAACGGATGCTAGAGCGCGCTTGCTTCCTGGCCGAGTCCAGCAATGCGATGTAATCGGAGAGAGGAGCATAATATGCTGGATACGATCACTCGCAAGTGAGTCCTTGTGTTGCTTGTTCCATAAATGTATTCCATCCAGGAGTAGTGGTAAGGTGGTTATACTTACGGAACAGCCACAGAATTTCAACAACAGAGGGGTTGCTACAAATTTATGGGAGATATCAGCAATCTTAACTGCCTACAGTCCATCTTCTCTAATGATTATAATTATATTATGTTCATTAAACAAGCAGCTTGAAAATATGTCACTGATGACTTTCTTGCATGAAAACTAAAACCATTTCACTTTTCCAATTCACATTCAACATAAAAAATTCGTTAGGAGAAATATCACGCTCCGTAACTTCCGATCGCAGGTTTTTAAATTAGAATATGATGGTGCCGGAGGGGTTGAAGTTAACTTAGAAAAGTTTTTAATTTCAGTTTAAGACCGAAGCGTTCAATATTTTTTAAATGGGTGTAAATTTACTTTAGTTGCGGCATATAGGATATAAATGTCATTGAAAGGATAAAAGGGTTGTAACAATATCTAACCGTAATCAAATATTCCTGAAAATTTTAAGCGAGCGTAGTGCCCGAGGATATAATTTGTCACGCTATATATGAGAAATGAAGGGGTTCAGATTTCAAAATAGACCGTAGGGGTCTTTTAAATTAAATATGTACAAATTCGTAACTTTTGACTCAACATTGTAATTCGCAATTTCAACTGACATGTTTGATAAATTATCCGGTTACATGGAGTGTGAATAAAGAGTACCGTCCATTGATATCATATGCTAAAATATCGTAGCATTAAACTGTACGCACTTGTTTTATCGCTATGGGCATATGTAATGTTTTTGTAAAACATTTGCATTTTGTACAACTTCATTACATCCCGCTGGAAAATTATCACGCTTAGGGTATAAATTTGTGTCACAAGCTACTCAAAAAATTGTTTTTGTGTCATTTATAAATTATAGTCATTCAATCCATCGTAAAAATGCTTTCTGATGTTATTTATAAAAGCAGAATACACCTGATTTACATACTATTTTATTTTATTTCACTTTACCATCGATTATTTATAAATAAAAATTTACTGCCACATATTGTAGTAGTCCAGTAACCTTATACTTCAGACCTTGCGTCAAATCCGGTAGTTCTGATTTTTTGCTGACTTATTTAATATGATGTTGGCCCAATGAATAATCCAAGTTTGAGACCTCGTGCACCGAACGCAACCTTGTCATAAATCGAAAAAACCGCAACATTTTCGACTTTATTTCAGTTTTTGGCGATTTTAAGCCTAAAGGACTAGTTTTTCGATAATACCTACGCAGTAACTTTTTAAAGTAGACTAAATTTTCTACAATATGAGACGAGAATTGTCTCTGTAGACCCAATAGTTTCCGAGATAAAGCTTTTCAAAGTTTATCATTTTTGTCGAACATCGCAATTTTTAGCAATAATTTGTTGTTTGAACGAATTTTGACCCTATTTCTTCGGGCCCCCACCCTCGATTATATTGTAGTGTATTCTAAAGAGGTTTGAGGAGTACGCAGACTCTCCCCCCCCCATCTTTTACATTTTTCATATTTCTGAAATATGCCCCTGTTATACAGGGTGGGCCATTGAAAAGGTAACACGCCTGTTTTGGGACACTTAGACCGGTTTCTTAAAAAAACGCTCGGACACGTCGATTTTCTATTTTTGGGGGACAACTTTTAATGTCCAATTTGACTTTGTCAGGTCAACCCCCTAGCTCCAGCAACCCCTAACTCAAGAATTTAAATAGGGAAAAGGAGTCGAGCGACCCCTCATTTGAAGCGTCTTTTAATTCTCTTTTCGACAGTACAAATGAAAATCAGTTTTATTCAATTTTTTTTTTCGCCCCGATGAAAAGCACCCTCCAGATTAACTAAGGTGGGGGTGTTGTTTAGTAAAAATCCTGAAACACGTCACTTTTGAATTTTTGAACGGCACATTTTGATGTCAAATTTGACCTTATCAGATCAACCCCCTAACCCCAGCAACCCCTAACTCAAGAGTTTAAATTGGGAAAGGGTGTCGAGAGACCCCTCATTTGAAGCGTCTTTTAATCCTCTATTCAACAGTATGACCGAAATTAGTTTTATTCAATTTTTTTCCGCCCCCATGAAAAGCACCCTCTAGATTAACTAAGTGAGGGTGTTGTTTAGGAAAAATCCTGAAATGTGCCGTTCAAAAGGTCAAAGGTGGCGTGTTTCAGGATTTTTCCTAAACAACACCCCCACCTTAGTTAACCTGGAGGGTGCTTTTCATGGGGGCGAAAAAAAATTGAGTAAATCTAATTTTCATTTGTACTGTCGAATAGAGAATTAAAAGACGTTTCAAATAAGGGGTCGCTCGACACCCTTCCCTATTTAAATTCTTGAGTTAGGGGTTGCTGGGGCTAGGGGGTTGACCTGACAAGGTCAAATTTGACATCAAACTGTGCCGTTCAAAAGGTCAAAAGTGACGTGTTTCAGGATTTTTCCTAAACAACACCCCCACCTTAGTTAACCTGGAGGGTGCTTTTCATGGGGGCGAAAAAAAAATTGAATAAAACTAATTTTCATTCATACTGTCGAATGGAGAATAAAAAGACGCTTCAAATGAGGGGTCGCTCGACTCTTTTTCCCTATTTAAATTCTTGAGTTAGGGGTTGCTGGGGCTAGGGGGTTGACCTGACGTGTCCGGGCGTTTTTTTAAGAAACTGGTATAAGTGTCCCAAAACAGGCGTGTTACCTTTTCAATGGCCCACCCTGTATTATCGAAGCTCTGTACGTTTTATGGCGGGATGTTAAAATTAAGTTAATTTTGCCTTCTTGGAAGGGCCCGGTTGAGGTTCGTCCGAATGTGGATAATCGTATCGTGATGGCATATCCCTATCAGGGGATCGCGATGTA
The DNA here is from genome assembly GCA_036250285.1 of Pyrocoelia pectoralis. Lineage (NCBI taxonomy): Eukaryota > Metazoa > Arthropoda > Insecta > Coleoptera > Lampyridae > Pyrocoelia > Pyrocoelia pectoralis. Next base: position 88,603,564 of record CM070074.1, on the reverse strand, counting down.
TCGTCGATGTCTTGTGCCCACAAGACAACCTCCATGTCGACATCGGACAGATGGGGAATCGAAGTCTATTTCTACTGCAATATCCGGTACGTCGTCAAGGAGGCCCCGCTGCAGTGCTTGCAGACTGATGAGAATGGGCGATGTTAGGTGAACAAATGGGGGGGGGGGGGGGGGAGCCCCACACGAAATGAGGAATTAAGTATACCAAAGTACAATTATACTCTAGTCCAAAAAGGACCACATTTCAGAGCAATCAAAGCATTCAATGCCTTGCCACAAAGTATAAGGCTTATTCAAAATTTAACTAAATTTAAAACAGCATTAAAATCAATGCTCATACAAAAATGTTATTATTCTTTTGAAGAATTTCAGGCCGACGGATCATTGTAGTGATTGTTGCGTAGTTTGTCTAAATAATTTTATTGTGTGTCTTATACTCCAAATCTGTGTACTTATGTTGTGTGTTTATGAAATCGTTGATAGGAGATTTTCCAAGATTGACTATACCTAATAATTGTTTTTATACAAATAATTTGCTTATTTATATGTGACACTGCCATTGTCTGAAAAAGATTTTGCGGCAATAAAGATTATTATTATTATTATTATTATTATAGATAATATGAGAAGAAGTATGTATATGTGTATAACGTCTATAGTTTTTAACATGTCATGGTAAGCTAGGGGGGCTAAATTGAAGTTTGGAAGGGATTAGTCCCCCAATCCCCCCCCACTTCGTCCATGCTGATAAGCTTGTCATCCCTGTCTTCCTGCAGCTGCACGCGTTCCTACAACCCCTCTTGCAACCGCAAGAAATCATCCACAAGAGGTGTTGTGGGGCTGCGCCCCTGGACTTCTTTTTTGGGGCAGAGGTCTTGTGACTTCGATATCCACCCCCAGAGAGAGGGTACAGTGTGACTCCCAACCACGCCTGTACCTGTGTAGTTCCAGGAACCTCTGATAGAACCCGCCTGTGTTGCTTGAGTGGCGTCTAGAATATTGCTAAAAATTTGCGAAGTTCGACAAAAATGATAAACTTTGAAAAGCTTTATCTCGGAAACTATTGGGTCTACAGAGACAGTTCTCATCTCATATTGTAGACAATTTAGTCTACTTTAAAAACATACTGCGTAGGTATTATTGAAAAACTAGTCCTTTAGGCTTAAAATCGCCAAAAACTGAAATAAAGTCGAAAATGTTGCGGTTTTTTCGATTTATGACAAGGTTGCGTTCGGCGCTCGAGGTCTCAAACTTGGATTATTCATTGGGCTAACATCATAAATAAGTCAGCAAAAAATCAGAACTACCGGATTTGACGCAAGGTACCACCCCTTTCAGGCGACAAGGTTACTGGACTATAGTAGGTCAAAACAAAATATGTATAGATAGCGTTTATTAGTTTTTTATTTTCAGTTGACACTCTATTTTCTGTAAGTCGCACATTAACAATTCGGATAAAAATTTGAAAAATTAATCTCACATTTTTTGATCGGAGAAGATGAATATGTAAAACATCCCCGTGTTTGGTATTGTAGAAAATCATTACTGTTGTCTCCCCCTACTAACCCCGCTTTATCAATTTTTGAGTAAGAGTTCTAATTTGTTGTTATCTGACAGTTACATCCTCACCCAGCGAACCGTAAACATTGTAACGGTACGGGATTGTGAATTCATTATGCAGGGTGTTAATACTAATATAAGTTGTAACACCCGAAAATGGCATTTAGAACTCATTGACAAAAATGACTGTTCTCAGCTAAACTTTTTGATTAGGAGCCCCGGTTCATAGTTATTGGGGTTTTTTTGTTTTTCGAAAAATCGTCATTACTCTCTTAGTTTAAGTAATATTTAAAAAATACAAAAACTCTCAACATTTGCTTTCGGTTCTGTAAAACGTTTGTAGTTACAAAACTACTCGATCGATTTTTGAAAATAAAACATTTATAAAATCCTTAAACTATATACAATAACATTTGTCTGAAACATTTTTCTCGATCTGTCCAAAAAAAGTTTTTATTGAAATTGAATTACAAGATAAATTTTAACAAACTGAAACAATTATTTAAAACAAGGTAGGCATGTAGGCTTATTGTCATTAAACAAGAAGCAAACGAACAAAAATGAAACAATGAACAATAAAATGACACGGAAGGGACTAAATTTGACTTTCAAAGTGGCGCAGCTACGCAAATCCGGCAGCGTGTTTTAATATTAGAAGAGACACTTGCAATAGCTGCCTGCTGGTTATTTTATATCTTCTACTGCAGCTACTACTAATACGAGTTCTAGGGGAGTTAGGTCGGGGCTGGCCACCAAACAGGATCTCCTCTCCCAACCGACTTATTCCGATTTTCTCTATTATTTAGTAGTGCTAGGACTCCTCGGGTTGTGTGAGCCGGTGCTCCGTCATGTTGAAACTAAAGTCTTCATGTGATGTGCAGCTGTAAGTCATCAAGAAGCTCTGGCAGAACTCTATTCAATCGGTAGGGTCCAATAACGTGCTTCTCTACTTTTCCAGCAGTGGCGTATCTAGAATTTGCCTATAGGTGAAGTACCGTTGAGTCTGGAATAAACCCGACACCCCACCACAATAATTAATAATTCCCTGTTGCAATAATTACATGTGATTTCTTAATTTTAAAGTTTAATATTTGTTCTCTTTTTTGCCATTTCGGCGATCACTTCCTTAACACTAACTGAAATGTCTCTGTGTACATACAACATGCAAGTCCATTAAGTCTCGTTTCACTCGTAGTGCTTCGTAAGTAGGTTTTCAAATATCTTAGAGTAGAAAAGTATCTTTCAGCGCTTTGACAGTTTCTGAAACTAATCCAGTTCCTTTCCTTTTAAAATAGGACAAAATAGTACCGGCAGTACCGGTGTCGTCAGCTTTAGGCTTTTTTTCCATGTCAGTTCAGTTGAATAATGAACAGTCAATGTAAATGAATTAATTAATTAACACAACGAATCAAAAAACTACACGAAACCAGCCTCACTAAAGGAATTTCACCCTCAATCAGGGATCTTTATCGTGCCGAACATCGCATCGACACGGTACATACGATTTTAGTTCTTATCGCAGAAAAAGGCGTGTTTCAGTTTTTCGCAGCTTTAGAAAAACGGCTACCTTCGCCGTATTTGTTATTCGGCTTTTGTTTCATTGTTTAATGGCAGAAAGCCTACATTATTTTAAATGATTGTTGTTTGTTAAAATTTATCTTGTAATTCAATTTGAATAAAAACTTTTTTTGGACGGATTGAAAAAAATGTTTCAGACAAATGTTATAGTATAAGGATTTTATAAATATTTTATTTTCAATAATCGATTGAGTAGTTGATTGGTCGCCATTTTGTTATTTGATAAAATAGAAAATAATTGTAACTACAAATGTTTTAGAGAACCGAAAGCAAATGTTGATAGTTTTTGTATTTTTTAAATATTCCTTAAAATAAGGGAGTAATGACGATTTTTCGAAAAATAAAAAAAACGCCAATACCTGTGAACTGGGGCTCCAAATCAAAAATTTTAACTAAGAAAAGTTATTCGTTCCAATGAGTTCTAACTGCCATTTTCGGGTGTTACAACTTAGTATTAACACCCTGTATGGTCCACTTCACCGTTGCAAAGAAAATTAACCAGTAGTATAAGTGTATTCAATACAGTGTTTATGCATTACACGCATACCAATCACAAACACCGACATTGAAATTTCACCAAGATTGGCGTTGGATATAGTCTCTTGCAACAACCCTAAATTGTGTAACTGTTCCTCGTTTAAATCGTCACACCTGAATGTTTTTAATGTTCATTACTATCATGTTTGAGGCTGTTCAAAAACCTATGCAACATTGAAGAATTTGTGTGGTTTCACGTACCTATGTTCAATAATACTTATTGGTTGTGGAGGACATATGTTTTGAGAAGGATTAGTAGGTGCTCTTCGACAAAAATTTAGTGCATGTGAAAAGAGGTATTAGTGTTGAGAACTTGGGGTGGGGGGGGGGGGATTCGTTATGCGTCAATGCCGAACTTTGATCTTTCAACTTCAAAACAAAAATTTGGATTCATACGATAACGTTTAAATTACCACATGAAGTGGGTCTTTTGCTAATTTAGAGAATTTACGTTCCAAACTGGTCAGATTTGGATTCCGTGCTTATTCATGTAATATGGTCAGTTTTAGTAGATATCGTCACTCATAAAGGAATATTTAGTAGACAGGGTGTTCAAACAGAGTATATTTTGAGTTCTCTGTATTAATTACAAAATGCCAAAACATAAATTAACCAAAATGTATGCTTTAAAAGTTTGCTTGCAGTAATGTAATAGCTCCCTCAAACTCTATTTCAAGGAAAAACAAAGAAAATTTTACAGGAGCGCAATTATAATAACGGAGAAGTGTAATCTACTCTACTACCATTTTTATAGTGCCGGTGTACACTGGAGCGTAATGGCTCCCACTTTAAATATCCGTCGGTAAAATCAATATAATTTACAAAGTAATTTTTGTTGTTAGGGAATTGCATTGACAGGTGATTAGATTCAATTGAATATTCAACGCATCATCACTTTCATTAAGAAGGAATTCAATTTAGATCTTTTATCATCTAAATTTAAATGTATACGGCAGAAAGAAGTATATAAAGGAAAAACAGTAAATGCCTTATTATGTAAAAAAATACAAATATATAGATATTAAAACCTCCCACCGTAAATGAAAATTTTATTCCACCGAATTCATATTCGGCGTAATTAAGAAAAAGAATTAGGTTGGATTTGCATTTATGTATTTGCTTTTAAGTTCGTTACTTTTGCTATTTATATTCATGGAGCTTAATTATGCTGAATAAAAAAAACTTTTATCAATAGTATGTGAAGTTAATTCATCTAAATTTCGGCACCGTTTCGTACATAAAATTAGGTTTTAATCAAGTCAACGCGTTTTATATGCAAGTGAAATATCGTTGTAATGATCAATTTTCTGTGGCGGTTTGGATATTTTTGTAACTTTTGTATTTAAAGTGAAATGCAAATACTTTTTCTTTTAAACAAAAGGTTTTCGGAGAGAGCTTAACAGCATGCTTTCCTTTGAATTATTTACAAATGTTAGGGTTATCAGAGCAACTCAATTTCAACAGCCCTAGAAGCTTATGAAAACTTAAAATGTGTAGAGTATGTGAACGAAATAAAAAGTTCCTGAAAAATACAATACCCTTGACCGTATGCCAATAACAACACTTAGAAATTCTACCAAATAATTATTTTATACAAGCAACCCTGCAAGTGACAACTTGGGAACAATATAAAGGAAATTGCCATTTTCAGTGATCCAAGAAATTCTTATTATAACTTGTGTTGTTCACGATGCGACAGTGTCAAAATCAACCTTTTCCGCGCATCTTGTAAATACGAAAAAGCGGGGTAGCATTTTATTTCACTAAGCTTTCACCTAACGCATACATCATCTCCCTAATAAATTTTTTTATGAATGTACTTCACAGTGTTCGTGTATCACCTAATAAAGGCCAGGTCTGAAAATTCACTCTGAGGAAAACAAAAACCAATTTGCAACGTGATTTATAGAACGTGATGTTGACCGGTGAACTGGAAACTATTAGGAAAAAGACGATAATGAAACTGTCTTAACAAAAAAGTTAACTTAATTTAAAGGATGCATCCTTTAAATGAATACTACAAGAGAGAGCATGACGCGACTCAACAATAGTCTACAAAGTGTCATGTCTTTGTTCAGGTGACATTTGATAAATCCGCGCATTCAAGTATTTTTAATTAATTTTAGTTCACATGAATTATTTTTAAATGATTGTACTTAAATTTGTTATGTTATTTTTTCTAGAAAGGCCATATACTTACGTGTATTTCGATGAAGGTGTCTATAGCGACCTATTCGGCGACACATGAGATTAAGACGATGTCGCAGAAGGAAAGAGAATCACCTAGAAGTTGCAAAGGAAAACAGAAAAACGTCCAGCAATGGATGGAACGAGATTCTGTGAACAGATTGGTAATCCCAGTGTTCCCATATGGGTAGAGGATGGCTATATTCCGCCGAGCAAACCATAGCCATCAAAAGGCTTGGTGATTTGCTCAAGACAATAATTACTCAAAATTGAAGAAATAGAACATTTTCGTTTGTAATGAATAATATAATCTGTACTACATTCCAGGACGCTGATAAACACAGGTAGTAACATTAATATAAGTGAAAGCGTTAAATGATAAAATTTATTATCATTCAACGGTGAAAGTGAAGATGGCCGAATAGAATATGGGATTTGTCGAAAGTACACATCGCATGAGACGGACCATGTTTAAAGTTGATTTATCTGAAATGTGTGCATCTCAAACCTCAAGATAAGAAAACTTTAAAGGTGATAAGATGAACGCAGTGTCTGGTGGAAGTATGGAAAATATTTCCCAGGGAATAAAGTATTCAGGGTGGTTAAAAGTCAAGCAATTGTGATAAAACCTAAAGATGCTCAAGTAAGAAGTCAAACTACAACAAGGGTTGTTTACAAGAAGCAATCAAATCAAAAAATTTGAAGATGGGAATTAAAAAGTAGTGCCAATAATAGAGTTAGAACAAGTGGCAAGGAAAACTATGGGAAAAAATTATACGATTGAGATTCCTCAAAAGCGGACTCCTGTTGTTCGAATTTTAAACATTGGCGAGGAACTTTCAGAGGAGGAAATAAAAACTGTTTTTTTGAAGGAGAAGAACCCCTTTATAAATAGGGATTCTCATGTAAACGTTATTAAAATAAAGAAATCAATGAAGAAGAAATATAATATAACAATAGCAGAGGTGGCTTCTGGGACAATTAAAGACATGATGGGAGAAGGACAAGTTAAGATGCGTTGGTGGAGTTGCAAAGTAGTAGAAAATTGTGGAGTCGTTACGTGCTTCAAATGTTATGGTTACACTAATGTAATGAAAAAATGTAAGAAGGAGAAGCAACTGTGCTTTACCTGTGACAGTGATCAACATGATGGTAAGGACTGTAAAGCGCAAGGCATAACATTCGGGATCCAAACTGCCCAGTGTTCCAAAGGTTTCCCAAAAAGATAACAAAGAAAATATAAATAGCAATTACACCCCGACAAAAACAGGTAAGAAATGTAAAAATATTGGTGGTGAATGCTGAAAGTTTGTTGCCTAAGATTTTTATTCCTGGTTATACTATCCTTCGATGTGACTCAAGTTCAAGTCAAACGGTCGTAGTGATGGAGGGAATAACATATAAACAAGAAACATGTATTGGATATGAAGTACTGATTCCTCTTCTTTCTCCATGTCTTCTTCTACACAATCTACCCACTTCTTTTTCGGCCTCCTTCGTTTTCTTTTGCCTGCAACTTCTAGGTTCAATACTTGCTTAATGTTTATTTCTTCTTTTGTTCTCGCTATGTGCCCTATCCATCTCAACCTTCTTTTTTTATTTCTGTCACTATACTTGGTTTTTTTGTATAAATCACTAATTTCCTTGTTACTTCTTTTCTTCCACTCATTGTTTATTTTTACACCCCCGAAAATCGTTCTAAACACTGCTCTTTCTCGCACTAGCAGTTTTTTAATATCACTTTTCCGTAGCACCCATACCTCGCTCCCATAGAGAATTATGGTTTTAAAATTGTCTCGTATCCACAGTTTTAGTCTCCACGTGATATTTTTATTTCCCAGAATTGACTGGTACATTCCGGTTGCTCTTGCACTTCGCGCTATTCGTCTTTCTATTTCTTCCTCGTTGTTGTTATTTGCACACCCAGATACATGAATTTGTCGATGTTTTCGAAGCTTGGTTTCCAGCTTTATTTCTAAATTGGTTTTTTTATTCTCTGACTTTTGCCCTACCTCCATGTACATTGATTTTTCTTCATTCACTTCTAAACCCCAGCTTCTTGGTTCCCTTATGAGCTCTTTTGTGATTTGTTTCAGTTCTTCTCTTGTTCTTGCCAGAAAACACTAGTATTTGGTAGGATTTGTTGATTATCGATGATCGTGCATTTATCTTGATGTTCCTTATCACTTGTTCTAGTACGATATTGAAGAGTGTGGTTGACAGGGAGTCTCCTTGTTTCAGTCCATTGTTTTATTAGAAAGACTCTCCTAGGTTTCCTCTTAGTATGATTTTATTTATTGTTTCCGTGAGCGTTATACTTTTTAGGTTTATCAGTTTTGTTTGAATCCCATCTTCTTCATAACTTCTGTTACAAGTTCTCTTTTTATTTTATCGTACACCTGTTTGAAGTCCACAAACAATATGTGTATTTTCATTAGTTTCTCTAAGATTTCTCTACTGTGATTTTTAGCTGAAAAATATGATCCAGTGCTGATGTGCCTGGCCTAAACCCGTTGCGATAATCATCCAGAATCTTTTCTGTCTTTTCTTTTAACCTACTATAATTGATAAGTTGTGCGAAGATTTTATAGGATACATTTAGAAGTGATATTGGTCTGTAGTTATTCATATCTTGTTTCCCTCCATTTTGTAGATTGGGCATACAATAGCTTCGCTCTACTGTTCTGGTATTTGTTCCGTTTCCCACCCTTCGCTTATCAACTCATTTTACTTAGCAAATTGTATCGCTTCACTCGGATTCTCGTCGCTTCCTGGACTCTTATTCAATCAAAGCGTTTATTTGTCTAATTTATAATAATTTTACAAATGTAACCCTTACCGATTCTGTCCAAATAACCCTTTAACCAACCCGTATATTTATGTTAAGCGATTTTTACTTTTTACAAATTAAACTGCCCCTTCCTAAGCCTAAACATCACTTTACAACTTCCACCCTACCATAACACTCCCTTACAAGCCTTCTTCTTTCTACCACCATCTTAGTTTTTTGCGCCACTTTGTTCTCCTTCTTCTTTCTGGCTCCACTTTAGTCTTTCTCTATCCTCATCCCAGTCATATCTGTTTTCATCTACCCAAACCTTTCTGTAGCCCACCCTCACTCTGCTCTTTCCCTTTCCTCCTTTGCAATATTTCTTAGTTCACCTTGTACGTTCCTCTCTTCTCTCGTTAGATCATCCTCAATATATGTATACGTTTGAGTCCCACAAGCTTCCCTTTTTCCTCATCACTTCCCTCTTATTCTTATTGTTCTTCATTTTCTTGATAATCTCCTGCTTTGATCGTGCTGATTCTTCCTTCTCCGTTTTGTGGATTTCCTTCTTCGGGTTTTGGGCTTCCTTCTCGTACATTGTTTCCTTCATGATCTCTGTCCATTCTTTCAATGTTTCTTCCTCACTGACCATCACTTCTCCTTTTTTGTTTTTCATTAATGCTTTATGCTGGTGTTGTCCTGTACTCTCCTTTGCTACTAATATAGTGCTAATACTCCCCTAAAATTCATACATGTGATAATATCCTGTAGCAGCTTTCAAATAAATTCCTTAAATTTATAGGGCAAATTATTTTGTAGGAACATTGTCAAGATGTCTTACTCTTTGTAGGGTAGGCAACGACGTCATGAATCCACAGGGTATATACATACATATAAGGGTTCTCTTATTCTCGTCTTTGATCTGTAGCTTCACGAAAAGCCCGTAACGCCTGTTTAGACAAAGCAACGGAACGGATAAAAACACTTCAATTCGGATGATTAAAGGGAACAACGATTTTCTCGTACAGAATTTCACTTCATCCTTCCAAATATCAGTTAACGTGCTGGTATTTGGATGAAATATTTTCATACGGAATCTATAAAGCCTCTACATTTACTATAAAATTCCTACCATCAAAAAGTAGTACATATTAATTTTGTAGCTGACAAAATGTACCTATCAACAATATATCCCCTTTAATTACCCATGTTACAGTTCGTAAACGCGGACTAACTTAACAACGGAAAAATTATAGAGACCAAAAATTTAAATGTAATTAAACAAAACCAGCAGTTTGTTACTTGTTTTTGTTTAAAGTAAGAATAATTACTTTGTTGCCCAATACAAAACTAATTGATTAAATCGATGAAATATGCGCAAGCTTTGATTTTTTAGTGTAGCTGTTCTTACGTTTTGTTTGAAAAAAGGAGCGTCGAGTAATGTACCGTGTGGTAACAGGCATTCTCTCGTAGGAAATTTGACAGGGCAGTCTTACAAATCACAATGAAAGCGAGGTCGTACACGAAAACATAAAATTATCATTTTATTTGTTCACTTCCGTTTATATATCTTGTTGAATAATTATAATAGGAAACGGCAATGTTTCATGTACGCTTACAAATTTTTGTCATTATGACCGTTAACAAACACTGGCATTCATAACCGAATTTTTTGTAATATAGAAGAGAGCTTGATCTTAACATTTTCTAGACTAAAATAGAAGCGATGGTTTTCACAAAAACTTCATCCCAAAATACTTGTCTGTATCTCCCTTTGTTCTGAAAAAGATCCGCCAGATGGTCACCGCGTTTCTAACTCAATTGTACTTGTGATAAAATCGAGCTAATTCCTTAATGACATTATTATCGAATTTTCCCGCTTTTAATCAAAATTGAGTTGTTTTTATATCAAATTATAACGTTAAGTTGAAAATAGAAATGAAATACGCTTTGGACAAAAAAAAACTATTATATCAAACATGATAAAAAGGATTTCGTTTATTGTTAATAAACTTCTTTTTTATGGCACAGTAAAGGTGAAAAGCTTGATACTTTCTTTGCAGTAATAATATTTTAGATAGTACTTACCTAATTGGTTCACGGAAAATACTGAAGAGAAGTAAATATAGATTACTTGAACATTCGTCACCTAAACCTTACCGTTATTGTGTAATTAACGTTTATGGAGCAGTTAGTACCGAGAAAGAAACAGAAATTCTGAGGTCGAATTTACTTCAATTTATTATTCTAGCATATGATTTTATTTTTACGCTGAACATATTTCAAATAGCATTATATTGAGTTTTAAAAGACGTTTTATAACAAAATTACTCCCAGGCCATAATAAATTTGATGAAACTTCCAAATTACGTTATTGACGACTGCCAACTTTATTTTTATTATATTTTCACTTTTCGTTTTCTAAAGTCACATGTCAGCTTAATATATTGCTTAAATCATACGGGCAAGTGATATTCAATTACAAATACTAAGTACTATAATAGCAACTTAACTGTTGCGCATCGCAACGCCTGCGCCTCCTCTGTTATGTTTGCTTTGGGATCTTTTGCCCCAGTTCTATTTATTAATCACTTTCTCAGGATCGTATCGATTTTTAAATCACGTTGTCAGTGTCAACTCCTTCAATAGAATATATCTACTGAGTATTGAAGTTCTAAATTGGGTCTTTCAAATTTTTCGTGACATAAATGTTACTATGCTTGACGAATTTATATTATGAGATGAAAACAATTTTCATTTAGTACTATTAATTCTTTTTCTAAATAATTATTACGTAGGATACCATTTGTTTATTTTAAATCTAACAAAACGCGTTTTCTCTAATAAAATAATAATTGATTTAGTACCTCACTCAAACTAAAACATTTTCAACTTGAACTATCCCCACCAGATCGACTTAACTTCAAACCACTACCTAAACCAACAACCAAAAAATTACCCTACAACACTGTCCCCCTTTTCCTTCTTTTGCACTCTAAAACCACCTCCACCCATTTTTCCCCTTTCCATCCTCTCCCAGCACCTCTCTCCAACCTCCCTTCTGCTCCCTTAGCTCTACACATTTCTCCACCTATGCTCGATATTTTCCCTTTCCTCTCCACATAGTCTGCGTAACCTCTCCTCATCCTCCAACCAATATTTACTGTCTTTCCCACCCTGAATCACGCCACTATCCTCATACTCGCTATGCCTCCTTTTCTCTTCAGGTATCTCGGTATTCCGTCTGTCACTAAGTTCTTATATTTTTCATTATACCTTCCATTTCTTATCCTCATCCGTCTTTCCTGTATTTGTACATCCTCCTTGCTCTTTCCGCTGCTCCCTCCATCCTCATCCTCTCTACCTCCTCTCTCACATGTCCGCGTCTTTCGTAATATCGCCATCTTTCCTCTTTCCCCTGCCGTATTTTCCCATTCTTCACCTTGTTCCAACAACATCTTAAAATACCTCCTTTGTCTCTTCTTTCCATCTTTTCCTCAAAAGCTTAACCTCCTCCTCCTCCACCACGTACCCCGGGGTTTCTCTATCTGCGCCCTTTCCTCCCACTCCCACAACTCTTTGAGCCAACTTTGGTTTTGTCTTTCTCTTAATACCCTTTCACACATGCCTCTACAAGCACAAAACTCAACCATCTATTACATATCACTGAAACATTTTCACATGACATACATATGGAGTTTGGTATTGACAAAGGCTTATGTTTAACTTATTACCAGATATAGTAAAATATAACTCTCATCCCTTACCACTCAGAACACTCCTTTCAACACAAGATTGCTGGTCTAAATGCTTTGATCCACAGATTTTACAGTATACCCATGTCACCCTACTTCTTCAATGGGGAACTCAATATTATCAAGCAGATGGCCAAGAAAAATGGCTACCCGATTCAGCTTGTTAATAAACTTTCTCAGAAAATTAGTAATTCCAAAAGAATTTTCAACCACACTTGCCTCACCCCCTTAAGCTCTCTTCCTAATAAAGTCATTTATAAATCTCTCCCGTTTTACCCAATGATTTCTCAGACGATTCGAAATATTTTCAGACCTCACAACATCTACATTTCTTTTTCCAATGAATCAACATTACGTTCCTCCATTGTAGAAAATAAATGTCCACACATCGAGTAAAATCGTTCCGATAAACCACAAACGTATACAATATGAAGGAAGTACTGAAAGCACGCTTACCTGAATCTCCTATAGTGAGAACTAAGAAATAATTACATTTGATTAGAAGCGTCGTCGGTAACAGGTAGTGTTCTAATCGGTCAGGTACGTGAAAGTTAAAAGGTGACCGAGAAGAACTAAATTAAACCATTGACAACGAGAAGGGAGCTTTCATTAAAGCTGGGTGAAATCGCGCATCGATTAGGTGATGGAGGACATGAAACATATTTAAGTAAAATAATAAAAATGACGAAGCATGTAAGAGGATGTGACATTTCTGTTTTATTTGATGTGTAGTACACATTTGTGTGGTTACAGTACGCGTCACATTCAGACGTATTTGGTGTATTGTGTGAATCTAATTTACGACATCAAGAAGGTTAGCAATAAGCATACAAAGCTGTAGTTTAGGCATATCCAAAGCAAACAAACCTCTAAATATTACCACTGACATTTTGAGAGTAAAGATTAATGTACGTGTTCTTTCCTGATATCTTATACTCTGTGGTTAGCATTCCCTGTCTACGATCTAATAATTTCTATCGCGCCACTTATGAACCATTTCAACAATATTCTGTTCAGTTCTGACCCTTTTAACGATCCGACAACCTGTCTAAAGAACAAATCGCTATAGAATTGCAAGCGACGATTGAGGTACGGATTTTATTCATTCACTAGCGATTTTCCTTTGTTTGTACTCGTATTTAACGCTAAATTCGTTCTGCTGAAAGACCGAAATGCTTCATGCGTGTATGTTAACTGCTGAAAGTGCTAAAATCGTCCCCCATACACGTGTAAATAAATTTCTTTGTACGCACAAAGCACATATCCAAAGGTCCTCGACGTAACAATTTATATTCTCGATTAAGTCAATGGGCTTTTCTTTGTACTTTTCATGTACTTAAAAACCCCTGGAGGGTTTCACTTTAGATATTTAATCTTTGCATTATACATCGTTAACCCTCCAATGCTGTATTATTTGTAAAGTGGCATTCATAATCAAGATATTACAAGTTGCTATAACAAATTGTATCTTGAACAACGTCTCTAATTCGTTACTTCCCCAAAATGATGAAGTGGCTGACAAGCATTGTTCGTTTCTGTTTGTTTCCCTCTGATAAGCTGATGTTGGAATTAATGCAAACTGACAAATTTTGATACATTCGTTCTTTTTTCATTAAGTTGTTGCACCAGTATTCGCTTTAATTGGAATTCTCGTCGACATTTCCAATTTACTTCAAAGAAATTAGAGACACTCTTTACACATTAACCATTTTGTTTGAAACTTATCTATTTATCTAATTGAAAAAAATCTGTAATACTAACCTTTCAGAAGTAGGGTATTTAAAATATTTTTCTACTATAGGTATAGAGTTAGTTGTGATTAAGTCTAAAGGTTGCAAAACGAGTAAAACAAGATTTTTGAGATGTTTGAAACTTATTACCATGTATTGGCAACCAATATAAACCCAATGTAAACCCAATTATGGAAAAATATATTTGTATAGATAAACCAACATTGGAATGAAAAGATATTACATCTTTAACTCTATATTGGTACTACAACGTTTATCCAAGGTAGTTGCATCGTATTGCATAAAATTAGTTAAACATAGATTTATTGATGTCTTTACAATATTGACTTTACTACATTCTACCCATGTGAATCCAACAATCTAAAAATGAACATTGTACGGAATTGCAGTGTCATGCACCAAAAGAGTACCTAGTCGGTTTTCCACGTCCTTCCTGGTAAATATTATGTTATTATTTATGCAGCAGTACTGAATAATGAGATTGTGGTATTTGGTTACTTAAAGTATACAAAAAGAATCTCTGCATAACCTCAAGGACTGTAGCCATCGTCACTCTGTTGACTAACAGATCCGTACAGTGCTTTTCTTGCCTCCATGGTTTCTTGCAATACCAATATACTTTTTGGTACCATATGAAGTGATGAAGATTCATATTTGCACAATCCATTTGGATTTTGTTTTTTTTTAATATTAAGATTGAAGAACAAACATTTTGCGTGTATTTAAATTATGATTTTATTATCCTTCTTAATACACTTACGGTAAGAGATGGAAGATTTCACATTTTTGCTGTTTGGTAGCAAGTACGTACTATTTCATCATGTTTGAATCATTGTCTTTATTGCCGTTGAACAACAAAAAAGAGCAACATCCAGTAAACCCTCTAAGGCATAAATAAAAGTGAGGTTCACCTAGGTAGATTAATAAGAATAAATTGCACGTACATCAGTGTGGTGCTGTGAAAGATGTTGCACGTGCTAAAGTATTTACTTCATAGCCTAGCGGAAAGACAAGTAAAAACCTAGGCACGCTGCATCAATTTGAAGTAATGGAGAATTATTAAGGTTAATTTGCTCATTCGTTTAAGGTATATTCTGTACACATTGCAATATTTATAAATTTCAACGCCTTCTAAAACATTTACTAAAGTCTTGTAGTTCACACATAATGGAAAGTCAATTATTATAGTCATATGGTAAATGATACCGGGTGTCCCATATAAAACCGGTACACCTCACTGCATTCATTACATTACATTACATTACTTATATTATGTTAATTCCTCAACCAAGCAACTTCCTATATTAATATGGGATAGGTAAATATGACATAGGCCAGTTTTACCGGTTATAGTTATAACAAGTGCTGAAAGTGGCCTCCACCGGCATCTAGGCATCGCTGCGCTCTTATGGGAATGTTCTGGTGGATACGTTGTAATTCTTGAGGTGAGATGTTAATTATCTCATTAGTAATGTTCTCTTTAAGTTGGTCCTCCGTCCGACGGTTGTTTGCATAAACATTGTTTTTCAGAGCTCCCCATAAATAAAAACCATGCACTACACTGACGAGATCTTTCGTTAATAGGCACACGTTAGCATGTTGTGCGAGATACACCAACTTGCTAAGACAATCTCCTTATCGATTTATTGGGGCTTCTCGTTATCGTTGTTCGAATTCTGTCGACTACCAGCGGGGTTCTCACTATCGGACGCTTGTTCTTCTTCATATTCATGACGTAACCTTTAGCCCTCCATTTGCTGTACAAATCTTGAATTGTGCTGATTGTGGGTATCTTGTCATGACGGTATTTATCATCAAATATTTCTTTAGACTGCTTAATGGAGCCTGTTCTTATGTAAAATTCCACTATATCAATTCATTTTTCAATTGAAAACTGAAATATGTAACTCCAACAATGGGTGACGAAGCGTAGCCAACATTATCTATAAGAAAACAGGCGTCAAATATGAACAAAGTGGGGCTAGGCGCAGTCAGACTATGAGGTGTACCGGTTTTATGTGGGACACCCAATATAATTGAGATTTCAGATTAGTTGCGTTAATTAATACAAGAAAAGTGATCGGCATTATCTTCTTATAATATGATTAACTATTGAGGTTTCAACTAGTAACTTTTCCTGAAGTAATTAAATTATTTCACCTGAATTAATAAGATAAACTTTATCTGTAACATAAAATAAGCTTTTGAAAACCGTTGTAGGAAAATTTCACATTCGTTAACATCTGGATTTAGTAATAAATTGAGAGTTTGATTTTCCACTTCATTGGTAAAAAGGATGCGAGTGGGAAAGCTTGAAGGTAAGAAGTGAGAAGGAAAGACCTTATTGAGCAAGAAATAAATAAGATTTAGTATCATCATAATGTAACTATGCATATTTTTTTCTTCTTCTTTATCAGCATGCCCTGATGTAAGAGAAAAAAACGGATAGCTATAATACCAATAATTTGGTTTCTTTTCTTAAATCAAGTTCGTAAGATGAAAGAAATTTTATTCAAACGTTTATGTTTACCTTATAAATGGTTGCGAAGTAAAAATGCTGGGAGCGAGTTCCAAGGTTTAATAAACCTTGAGCGAGTCCTGCCGCGTATTGCTAAATTACATGGAAATATTATTTCAATCAACGGTAATGCCTATAGTGACCTACATCACACTAACAAGCATTATAGCGTATTTGAGGCACGCTGTAATAAAATTGTAAATGAACAATAAAAATTATACGTGCATATTCGGAAAATGCTCTCATTTACTCAAAAATGTTTCATAATAGCTCTTTGATTCTACCACCTGTACACAAAATTTAATATAACAGTTCTGATTATTGAATATAGTGCTTTGCTAAAATGTATCTAATACGAGAGCTTTTTATATTGTAAGTCATTATCACATATTGATTTTGACTTTAAGATAATTCTGCAAATAAAGCTCTTGTTTGCTTTGAAAGTGTCGCATTTCTACATGAATAGTGGACGTCTTTCTGCGGCGTTTGATAACTAAAACTTTCATGTTTGTAGAATGATCCAAATAATCCAAATAAGACACCTTTTCAAGCAAGACTTCAAGCGCCAATTTTATTTGAATACCGTTCCAACATCAAATACAAATCAACCAGACACATCTCGTTACTCTAACAATTCTGACAATAACAATTGTTTTACGCCTTCTTTTTGTAATTTTATGCATCAAAGATTTTAAATAAATTGCTTTCGCTTCTTCAATATCCTTAATGTGCCATTTACTTATTATGTAACGCTTCATTACTTCGCAATCATACAGATGTAACTGTTTCTCGTTAAAAGGCAAATTAGAGCACCTGAATTATTTGCTACACTTAACAATAATTAGATGTTACGATGTCTCAAGAAACTTTGAAGGGAAGCAAAGATTCGTTATATACCCTTTGATAGAGTATTTTCTAATAATTATATTCGAGCTTTAAGTGGTTTGCTTTAATAAACAAATTTATGGTTTCTATTAACTCCCTAGATTTAATGCATGTTTGGTTTCATAGATATAATAAGCTAATGTGAATTACTCTAATGTTAACAACATAATTTGCCATATACAGGGTGATTCAACTAGCGCTCGGTGGATGAGTACGTTTGAACGGCGAGAGAAAAAAATCAAAGGAAATTCATAGCTATACGAATTTAGAAGTCACAATACCCAATTAGTTTCACTTATACAGGGTGTACAGTAAAGTTTCACAAAACAAAATTTCATTTTTTTAAATGGATTACCGTATATTTAAAAACATTTTTGGATTTTCGTGACTTGCTTCGGGGTTAATTTTCTCAGTCTGCAAAAAAGATAAAAAGTTGATTTTTGGCCTAGGTACACCTACGAACCGATAAAATTGGTTTTGTAATAAATAGTAAAGGGCCTCCGTGTACTCTCAGTCAAAATGGCGAACTTCAAACATACATTATTCAATTTTCAAATGATTTTGTTGCAGATTCGAATAGTACAGATAATTTCCTACAAAAAATTCCTATTCCTAAATGTGATTATTTCCAAGTAATTTTGATATCAATACTAAATGAGCAAACAATTTTTATGGGCGCATTGAAATTGGTAGACAAAAAAATGACTCTATGACAAGAATAAAACATAAATTAAAATGGGGATGCCAAAGCTTTCGACAATGACCTTGTAGCTACTCACAAGGGAGAAGAATTTATCGAACAGCTTAGAGCCGAATTCAAGATCGTTTCGAATGAGGCAACATATTTTTGGGCAATGAGGGGTATGGTCAAATGTAGCGATGATAATTCGGCAAAATGCAATCGAACCGGTCGCTCAAGGTCAGGTGTGTTGGTGAAGTATGCCAAAGCAGCCGTTTTTTCGCTTGGTCAAAGACAAAGTTCCGTCACGGACTTTACTGCAAAAGCAGAAATTGTAGCTCCCAGCGAAGCCGCAAAGGAAGCTATTTCGTTCAGTGGATTTCTTCAGAAAATTACATCTTTAAAGGAAATTCCATTTATATGGATTGATAATGCCGCAGAAGTTAGACTTGGCAAAATTACCTAGAATCACCGTAGAACCAACTGATAGAGTTCAACAGTTTCTTTAGCACATGTAGCTCCACGAACGACTTGTCTGGAGATGATGTTATTTACTGATTAATCTCCTTGAATTAATAGAAGAGTAAAAATACTTGTTCACATTGAAATCATCAATAGGGAACGAATATACATATAACCTAATTTAATTTAAAGCCCCTAATATGTACACGCAATCTTCACAATAATACTATATCATGTCGTTTAAGATGTTTTAGTAATTACTATCACCTGCGTAATACATTGAGAATTAGACATTAGCTTTCGTGTATACAGGGTGTCTCACGGTGACCGTCGGTTAGAAGTATATCAAGAACTGTAAAAGCTAGAAATTTGAAATTTTGTACATGCGACATGGAGTGTTTAATCTATTAAATAAAAATATTTTCCAAATGGCAGCACTTCCGGAAATACCGGAAGTGACCATCAACTTCTTTATTTTAAATACAAACCAGGCAATTTTGTGTGTCATAAAATGTTTAGTAAGTATGCTTAAAATAATCGGCGTATCAATTTTGAGTGTTGAGAAAAAAAATTTTTTTCACTGAAAAATGTCAAAATCTTGTTTAGGAAATAAAATTGAAAGTCGAAAGTGGTAAAAGTTAGGGAAATGGGATTTTAGGTTCTCAATGTCAAAAGATTGAGACACAATTGTCTGTAATGGATTATAAAAAATTGGCCGCGGTTACGTATCTATTTGACGTTATTTCCAGACTTAAGAAAAACTTTAAAAAGTCTCTTTTTTTAAATGGAATGCCTATTTAATTATCGGCCCATTCGATGCAGAAATAAATTTCTTTTAAATTGATATACCTTGTTCCTATACCTAAAATCAATGATTACAGAGTTATTTACATTTTTCTAATTAAATTTATAATTACATACTTTACAAAACATGGTTGGCTTTGAAAATTTTCAAAAAATTTTTATTCAAATGTTTCTTATGCTTTTACGATTATTTAAAATTCTATCTATGCAACTTCTTGACTATCCAAGGTCTCTTTCCGCCGAACGAACAGAACTTTCAGGCAAAACATTAAAATATCCCAAAACATTGGTTTCTGCAGCGTCATTGGGGACAATCGGCTTTGCCAAATTTCGTGGCGCATTTACTTCGCCCAAATTTAGAAAATTCTTTTCAATCATCCTGATTTTTCGTTCTGTCATTGTAGGTAAATGCGGATATCTTTCGTTAAAGTGTTGAGTGATTCTTTATTCAATAGTTAAAGGTTCTGCAGGTCCGAAAAGTAATACGAGCAGACTCGCCATGAATGTAAAACAAATTTAGAATATCAGCGTTTGTGTATTCCATATTTCCCAATTAAAAACAAATATTAAGCGCAAAAATCAAAATTCAAACAGATAACACTGATAACAAACGTAAATGTAGCGTAAACTTTCAAACTGATAGCTAACTGACAACTGTCATCATAAGAAACAATTGAATAAAATTTTTTGAAAATTTTCAAAGCCAACCATGTTTTGTAAAGTATGTAATTATAAATTTAATTAGAAAAATGTAAATAACTCTGTAATCATTGATTTTAGGTATAGGAATATGCTATATCAATTTAAAGGAAATTTATTTCTGCATCGAATGGGCTGATAATTAAATAGGCATTCCATTTAAAAAAAGTGACTTTTTAAAGTTTTTCTTAAGTCTGGAAATAACGTCAAATAGATACGTAACCGAGGCCAATTTTTTATAATCCATTACAGACAATTGTGTCTCAATCTTTTGACATTGAGAACCTAAAATCCCATTTCCCTAACTTTTACCACTTTCGACTTTCAATTTTATTTCCTAAAGAAGATTTTGACATTTTTCAGTGAAAAAATTTTTTTTTCTCAACAATCAAAATTGGTACGCCGATTATTTTAAGCATACTTACTAAACATTTTATGACACATCAGAATGTGAAAAAAAATTGCCTGGTTTGTATTTAAAATAAAGAAGTTGATGGTCACTTCCGGTATTTCCGGAAGTGCTGCCATTTGGAAAATATTTTTATTTAATAGATTAAACACTCCATGTCGCATGTGCAAAATTTCAAATTTCTAGCTTTTATAGTTCGTGATATACTTCTAACCGACGGTCACCGTGAGACACCCTGTATACAATAATAAATTCGTATGTACGATGGGTTCTCCAATTTTTTGGAGAAAAAGAAGAAAATGTTTATCAAAATTATCATTCGAACCATTATTTTATTTCAGATGTGTAGATGACATTATTTCATCAGGAAAAGAGGACAAATTTTAAGAAATTTTGAACAGTTTTCATAAGGCTTAAATTCACATTAGACGCAGCAGAAAATCACAAAATATCGTTTTTAGATACTATTTTAATTAGAAAAGATAGATCTATTATTACAAATTGGTGCCAAAAACCAACAAATATAGTTTTCAATATCAGTGATAAATTTTCATTTAGGTAATCAATTCCATCCAAATTAAATCAAAATTGCTTTCAAATACGATTTATAAAAATTTGAAACTTTCTGATCTTATATTTCAAAACGAAAATCTAAAACTTACTAGTTCGACATTTATTAACAATAATTATCTATTGTGCTGAAGTTCATTATATTCCCATCCCTTAAATAAACAAATGCAGTGTATCCTTTAAACACCTTAAAAAATTTAACATAAAACCTGCGTTTACACCTACAAACAAAGGTATAAAACTACATTCCTCATGGAAAACCAAAATGAATAAAGAAAATTTAATGAACACTACCAAATTCCTTGAAAAGATTGCAACAAAGTTTATATTGGAATATCTCTCCGGCCTAGAAACTCAACATAAATCTATCGTTAAAGCGGTATAACCGATAAGTACCTACAGCTTTGCATCGCATACTTTAGAATTAAAACATTAATTTTAGATTTTGAAAGAAATTATAAAGAACGTTTATCTAACATCTATACTGTTCATACCTCATTTTCTTTTTCTAAATTAAACATTCTTATATTGACGAAAACTTCAACCGAAGTTGAAATACAAAAATTGACGTATAAACCAATAAATAGATTATTTAATTATACAATTACATTGCGATAATTAATTATTACTTCATACCTATTACCTACTACAGTTTTCATTATAAATAACTAGTAAGGAATTAAATTACACGTTTTGTGTCTAGAATTGATGTAATTTTCAATGACAGCTTTTTACTTTAAACACGATTACAAAAGAAAATTATGACAGATGCAAGAGGATCGTATTAAAGCACTGAAAATCGAAATTTGGGACGCTACAAATTGATGGAATACCTTAAAATTGACTGGCGCACTTCTAGTTAAAATGTATTAGACATTTCGAATTAAATCAGTCAGATTCACATACTTTTATGATTTAAAAAAGTGCTGGAAATATTTATAAACCTCGTTTCGTATTCCTCTGACAACATCCTTTACATACAACAAATTTCCTACGACAGGTAATGTAGGTACGTACAGTATTCAACTATTTCACCGGGAACATCTTGCAAAATGGAATTTTCTTAATATTATAGTCTAAAATGAAATACTAAGGAAGGTAACTAAAATGCTATTACAATTTTAGATGTCTTGCTAGTAAAACGTAATCCGAGTAAAGTAATATTTTAAAGAATCTACATCGCGAGATTTATAACTATTTTTAGGAATATCTAAACGGTTTTAGTAGTGCTATAAAAGATGGAACTAAAATAAATTATTTTAGAATGGAAGACAGTGGGATTAGGGATTACGTTTAAACTAGAAGGGTGAAAGAAAGTTCAAAGGTTCACACTTTTCTATATTTCATGATTTTGAAAGATTTATTAAGCTTATGAATTTAGCTTAAAATATAGTTGAGCTACCCTTTGAAGCTTTCCTAAGGACTAAAGTGATTTACTGCGTAAATTTTGAAATTCGCCGTATGAACTAACGTAATATAGACTTTAAGTGGAATAGAATTTTATTCTCGCCTTGAGTGAATGAATTCGGTTAACTTAAATAAATTAAGAGGTGAGTTCGGTATCTAGCGTGACTGTTTAAAAACAGCATCAACATAATACGTTTAAGTGAGAGTATTACGTGGTGTCAGTATTTAAACGGATACATAAATACGAGGGCGAGATGATAATTATGTAGCCTAAAAAATGAAAGAACAGTATTACTATTACAAAAATGTGCAATACATTTTTTTCAATATTAAAAATTCAATATTAAATGTAAATACATATTACAACATAACAAATTTTCTTCAAGTGCAGGTGTCCACCCCGGTTTTGACCTCTACATCAATCCATGACTCCCTAGGAAAATGTTTAGGAAGTAAAAATAGGTGATAGTCGAATGGAGTTAAGTGCTCTGTTCTCGTGGTAAAAGATAGTCAACAGTTTAATATGTTTATTTTTGACAAAAAGTTTTGCTTCCGATGTAAAGCATTTTACGTTTAATTATAAAACCTTTCTTTAATTAATTGTGTTTTTTGTTATTGCCAAAATCCCAATAGGTAACGTCGTGTTTACGTGCAATAATAAAGCAAAATTTTTGTTTTTATGGTAAAACTCATAGATTACCTATTGGTGTAAGAGAAAAATGTAGAACACCAGGAGAATTGGTATCAGGAGACATCTGTGGACCTTTCTGTGAATCCTCAAAATTCAAGTAATAGATTGTAGTTTACAAGGATGCATTTACAAAGTTTAGGAAGTGCTATTTTTAAAAGAAAAGGATTTATGTCGTACAGAGAAATCCCTGAGACATATGAAGGGGTTCTTCAAGGAGAAGACAGACACAACTGGCAGTTAGATATGAAACAAGAAATGCAGTCCCTATGAGAAAATGATACTTGGGAGCTAGCAACCTCGCCCGCAGCAGCAAGAGCAGTTCCATGTAAATGGGTTTATAAAGTAAAAACCAAACCTGATGGAACCATGGAAAAATATAAGGGCAAGATGGTAATAAAAGGATTTAGCCTAGAGACCAGGCATTGACTATACGCAGACATTTAGTCCAGTTGCAAAAAGAACACCAATAAGGTCAGTGCTAAGTACTGCAGCAAGAGGGAAAATGCATCTTATGCAATTCGACGTATCAACAATCTTCTTATATGGTCATCTGGAAGAAACATTGTTCATGAAACAACCTGAAGGTTTCAGTGATAATACTAATGAATTATGCAAGCTAAAACGCAGCATCTATGGCTTAAAACAAAGTCCAAGGTGTTGGTCTAAACGTTTTAGAGATTTTATATCAAAATCAGGTTTAAAGGAAGTTCAGCAGACCCGTGCTTACATATTAAACGTAGCAACGACAATTTTTTAGCAGTTGCTTGCAACGTGGATGACGTACTAGTCATGACATCCAGTCAAAAAGATGCTGAAAATTTTGTGAAACAATTGCATGTAGAATTCAAAATTACAGTGCAACCAGTTTCGTATTTGCTAGGCCTGGAAATTGAACAATTTGATGACGGATCTATAAAAATTTGTAAGCAAGGCCAAGCAAAAAGAATTTTAAAAAATTTCAATTTTTATCAGTGTAAACCAGTTTCCATTTCCGATTATTAAAGAATCATACACAGATGGCAAAGAAGATAAATTGGAAAGAACCAATTTTTCGTATCGTCAAGCAGTTGGTGCGCATATGTATTTGATGATAGGAACAAGGCCGGACCTAGCATATAACGTTACATTTCTGTCAAGAACTTTTAATTGCGCTACAGAAAGTGACGTGGCAAGAGTTAAAAGAGTTCTGAGGTATATTGCAGCTACCTCTGATCTAGGAATTCTTTACAGTCCTACAGAGTCAAATGAGTTACGATGTTTTGGTGACGCTGACTTTGGAGGATGTAACAAGATAGAAAGGTCGACATCAGGAGGTAAAATCTCTTGGTCAAGTCAACGTCAGTCAGTCACAGCTACGTCAACTACTGAAGCTGAGTTGATGGCTGCTAATGCTGCTGCAAAAGAAATGATCTGCTTAACAGAATTATTTTGCAGAATGGGTTGGAATGGCGAGACACCTGTCCTACAGGTTACAATCAGGCAACTGTAAAATTAACTCAGAACCCAAAATTTCACCAACGAACAAAGCACATCAAGGTGAAATATTTCTTTGTGAGGGAGAATGTTATTGACGGAGACATCAAGGTTCAATATATCTCCACAGAAAATTAGGTTTCAGACGTGATAACAAAACCTTTAGCTGGAAGAAGATTAGAAATCGCTAGAGGACAGTTGGGGCTAGTTAAAAAGAAAAACTAGGGAAAGTGTTGAAGTTAACAAAGACAGTCTTGAACTTTAGCAGGAGTTTTTCCTTTACGTATTTATATTGTAACCATAGTGCTCTGTTCTCGTGGTAACAGATAGTCAACAGTATATGTTCATTTTTGACAAAAAGTTTTGCTTCCGATGTAAAGCATTTTACGTTTAATTATAAAACCTTTCTTTAATTAATTGTGTTTTTTGTTATTGCCAAAATCCCAATAGGTAACGTCGTGTTTACGTGCAATAATAAAGCAAAATTTTTGTTTTTATGGTAAAACTCATAGATTACCTATTGGTGTAAGAGAAAAATGTAGAACACCAGGAGAATTGGTATCAGGAGACATCTGTGGACCTTTCTGTGAATCCTCAAAATTCAAGTAATAGATTGTAGTTTACAAGGATGCATTTACAAAGTTTAGGAAGTGCTATTTTTAAAAGAAAAGGATTTATGTCGTACAGAGAAATCCCTGAGACATATGAAGGGGTTCTTCAAGGAGAAGACAGACACAACTGGCAGTTAGATATGAAACAAGAAATGCAGTCCCTATGAGAAAATGATACTTGGGAGCTAGCAACCTCGCCCGCAGCAGCAAGAGCAGTTCCATGTAAATGGGTTTATAAAGTAAAAACCAAACCTGATGGAACCATGGAAAAATATAAGGGCAAGATGGTAATAAAAGGATTTAGCCTAGAGACCAGGCATTGACTATACGCAGACATTTAGTCCAGTTGCAAAAAGAACACCAATAAGGTCAGTGCTAAGTACTGCAGCAAGAGGGAAAATGCATCTTATGCAATTCGACGTATCAACAATCTTCTTATATGGTCATCTGGAAGAAACATTGTTCATGAAACAACCTGAAGGTTTCAGTGATAATACTAATGAATTATGCAAGCTAAAACGCAGCATCTATGGCTTAAAACAAAGTCCAAGGTGTTGGTCTAAACGTTTTAGAGATTTTATATCAAAATCAGGTTTAAAGGAAGTTCAGCAGACCCGTGCTTACATATTAAACGTAGCAACGACAATTTTTTAGCAGTTGCTTGCAACGTGGATGACGTACTAGTCATGACATCCAGTCAAAAAGATGCTGAAAATTTTGTGAAACAATTGCATGTAGAATTCAAAATTACAGTGCAACCAGTTTCGTATTTGCTAGGCCTGGAAATTGAACAATTTGATGACGGATCTATAAAAATTTGTAAGCAAGGCCAAGCAAAAAGAATTTTAAAAAATTTCAATTTTTATCAGTGTAAACCAGTTTCCATTTCCGATTATTAAAGAATCATACACAGATGGCAAAGAAGATAAATTGGAAAGAACCAATTTTTCGTATCGTCAAGCAGTTGGTGCGCATATGTATTTGATGATAGGAACAAGGCCGGACCTAGCATATAACGTTACATTTCTGTCAAGAACTTTTAATTGCGCTACAGAAAGTGACGTGGCAAGAGTTAAAAGAGTTCTGAGGTATATTGCAGCTACCTCTGATCTAGGAATTCTTTACAGTCCTACAGAGTCAAATGAGTTACGATGTTTTGGTGACGCTGACTTTGGAGGATGTAACAAGATAGAAAGGTCGACATCAGGAGGTAAAATCTCTTGGTCAAGTCAACGTCAGTCAGTCACAGCTACGTCAACTACTGAAGCTGAGTTGATGGCTGCTAATGCTGCTGCAAAAGAAATGATCTGCTTAACAGAATTATTTTGCAGAATGGGTTGGAATGGCGAGACACCTGTCCTACAGGTTACAATCAGGCAACTGTAAAATTAACTCAGAACCCAAAATTTCACCAACGAACAAAGCACATCAAGGTGAAATATTTCTTTGTGAGGGAGAATGTTATTGACGGAGACATCAAGGTTCAATATATCTCCACAGAAAATTAGGTTTCAGACGTGATAACAAAACCTTTAGCTGGAAGAAGATTAGAAATCGCTAGAGGACAGTTGGGGCTAGTTAAAAAGAAAAACTAGGGAAAGTGTTGAAGTTAACAAAGACAGTCTTGAACTTTAGCAGGAGTTTTTCCTTTACGTATTTATATTGTAACCATAGTGCTCTGTTCTCGTGGTAACAGATAGTCAACAGTATATGTTCATTTTTGACAAAAAGTTTTGCTTCCGATGTAAAGCATTTTACGTTTAATTATAAAACCTTTCTTTAATTAATTGTGTTTTTTGTTATTGCCAAAATCCCAATAAATTTACATATAAATGTTCAGATAAAGGCGTTACGCGTTACGTTCAAAATACCATGAATCGTAGAAAGCTTTTTGCGAAAACCAAACTGCTTATATGACAGTATATTGCTAGCATTAATGAAATTTGAGAGTCTAGTGTACTGGATTTTTGAAAACACAGAAATGATAATAGTAACATCCCCACTTAAGTAAATCCGGAAAACTGCGGCATTTGTTGTTAATAATAGCATGGAATTTCATGAAATACAGCCGATTCCCTTGCATTCTATATTTTTGATAATTCCAGTAATTTCAACCTGATCAGTTGGGAGCAGAAGCATTGAATTACGATTGTGATAAGGATCTAAATCTGATAAAGTGATAGGCGTAGTTACATTATGTATGAAGTCTATGAAATAGTCCTTAAAGGCGTTGGCAATTACGTATTTACCAAACGCATCTCTAAATTTGCTTGGATAAACAGATAAACTTCTTTTTGTGGGATATAATTTCATTTTTAATTATTTTCCACGCAGCCCTACCCTTATTACATCATCATTGTGGTTTTCTTTAACTTTATTAATCATGTTGTGGTGACGTTTAAGACGTTGTTGGTATAAAGAGAGTGGGGGAATAATCATTTGACGCCTTTAGACTGTGACTATTAATGCTTATCGTGATATAAGTTTTTGTCCTTAACTTTTATATCTGATGTTGAAATCAGCGCACAAGAATAACGTCCTACACTCTAGGTTTTCATAAAAGATTGAAAAACTTGCGTCGGGGGTGCTATAAACAGACGATACATTAATTATGACTTATCAGATAAATAAATATTGGTAGGCGCGTACTCAAAATGGCATTCTATCGGCGACAACGATATAAAATTCTTTTTAAATTGAATTCAATTTCTTACAACAATCGCCTCCTTTCCTACAATAAGCTCTACAAAAGTATTAGTCAAGTAATACATAACATTCAATTTTGCAATTGTCATCTTAGAACATTTCAGATAAACATATGGAAATTGAAAGGATTGCAATAATCAGGCGACAATGCTTCACATCACTCTTATTATTTAAGTAATCTATTACCTAACTGAAGTAGTCTCCGTGTATATTTGATTTAAAACTACACCGTTAGCCCCGAAAAAATTGAAACCTCTTAATAATTACTTCAATAGACCAGTTTCACAATATTTAAAAAATATTTACAATATCAAATCGTTTTTCAATACACATTCCCATAATCTATTCGTAGTTTTAATTACCGTACCGTATCAATCAATGAATCAACGATTTAAACGGTAAATTATGTAGGTAATTCGTCTCCTTCATTAATTTAAGAAGCTTTTTTTGCGAAATAATAAATGCTTCTAAAATCTGGTCATAAAGATTTGTAGGAATTTAAGCTTAAAAGGGGTTAAACTGTAATTTTCTCTTAAAAATGTAAGTATAAGTGCTTATTTTGTGGCGATAAGATTAAAATTCGTATTCCATCGCGACTTTATCACGCGGATAATCTAAGCGGAATAAAATCTTCTCTTTCATATTCAAAATCTCGGTCAAAATAAGTTACAAAAACCCCTTTTGTTAACTTCAATCTATCTACATTCAGAAAACACGGTTTAGTTGGAATACACACAATAATAATAAGATATTATGCATGGATATGCCATTTTTCCATTCTTAAATTTATAACAAATATATGCGTTCTCGCTGGTGCAAAAAAAGTTTTAAAACAAAATATGTGTTGCGGGTAATATAAAACAATAAACTTACAGTTTTAAATAAAGCACTTGCAAAACGTTTGAATGAATTTATATGAACATGATTTAATAATTGACAACGAATTGTAATTACAGTAAAGGTTAAAGCAAAAATTTGATGGAACCACATGAAATCTCTAAATTTATAAGAGTTGATGGATAAATAATTCACAAAACCTTCCATTTATCCATCAACTCTTATAACTTTACGTACCCCATTTCGAGCAATACAATTCCATCCGATATGGACCACACTTATCGAAATCTCTAAAGTGGCACCATCTATAATTAAATTGATAATTTCATCATGTTTCTCATTCAAAGCCATAAAACATTTGTCTGAAACATTTTTTGAAAAAACTTCTCCTTTTCGAGATATTCATCGCGTGTATCACTTAAGGTAGTTCCTCCGGGGAACGATTTATGACAGAATTTGTTCAAAGTTGACGTATACGTTATTAAATACGTTATCCAAACATCTGTGGAGTTTAAATGAGGTTTACCGTCCCCAAGTCGAGATATTTACACTTAAAATTGGCGTAATTGACATAAACCTATATACAAAAAAACACCGCCCACGTAGCACATATCTTTCAAAGGCGTCCCAGAGACATTCTAAGGACTTCTATATGTCCACATAAGTCCCCAGGACATCCGAATGACATTCTGAGAACTGTCCGCATAAGTCCACAGGACAGATCTCATGTTATGTGAGTATTCACACATTATCAATTGTACTGTCAAAACTGAATGTCAGAATCTAATAAAAAACTAAAGAATGCTGGAGAGGGATTATACGAATATTGTGAAAAAATTTGAGAATTGAGAATTGGTTACCGTCTACTTTGAAGACATAGCCTTGAGAATCATGACGTTTTTGGTATTGTTAGATATGTTTACGCAAGCGAATGATTGTATACGCAATCTGTTCCATGACAATGCGGACAGTCCGAACAAAAAGTGTACTTCCACTGCCGTGACAAAAATGAGAAGTTACTATGGTTACATGGGACGAAACTTTTGGTTGAGATTGTCGCGGAGGAACTATCTTAAAATGTCTACTGTGTATTGTATTCAGCTTCTGTATTAGATAAGGACACTGCTCTGCTTTCTACTTCAACAGGAGATAACAAGAACCACAACGTTTGAAGCAATAGTCAGACCTTTGAACATGAATGCATTTATTTTTACTTGATGTTATTTGCTGATTACTCTGCTCGTTGCAAACAAGTTCCAGTTTTATTATAGGGGTGTACTATTTTATTAAATTGGTAACGGTTAAATAATCTTGTGTAAAATAATTTCCCCCTAGAAATAATATTTAACTTTAATACACGTATTGGTTAAAATCAAGGGTCGAACAAATTTTCGTTTCATTCCAGCACCCCAATTTAAAACCTTTCAAGTCGTTTGTTCTACAGTGAGGCCGTTATCGTAAATTGATGTGTGTTTGTTGAAATAGCAAAATTAACCGCCCGAAGTCAATAGTCGGAAATTGAAAAATCATTTTCGAGAGCTTTTATAAATCTAACGCAACGTGGTCTGATTACCAATATGTATATATTATACAGTGTGTCTAGTTAAGTTGGCAACATGGGAAACTTTTTTATTATTAATTTTACGAAAAAAAGTTATTCTTTATAAAAAGCTCTGCATGTTCTAAAATCTAAAATACAATCATCAGATATTAAATTTTTTCATTCGTGTAAGCGGTTTGTCAAAAAATATGAATTTTGCTCAAGAGTAAAGTACCTTTATTTTTGACAATATCGAAAATTGGTATTAAAAAAAGTTAATCAGAACTAAAAACTACGTTCAAATATACAATTACATCCTGCTAGTAAAAAATGTTTTTTTACAACTTTTTCTCCGGTAGGTAGTAATTTGGGTACATCTAGCATATTCGAATAAACCTTCATAGTAGAAGAATTGAATAGAAAAAGGATACTACAAAAAGAGACCTCTTATGCACCTTTCTAGTAATGTAAGTAATACCTAAATATATATCCTCCAAAGAAATTGCCATCAAGTCCTTTTAAACGCTTAATTGTGGAAAGGCCTTCTGCAAGTTTAAACTTAAAGTGATTATTATACTATTTACTTTACTTACCTAGTAAAAAAATGTCATAAACAGTGCTGAGTAAAACAACGTAGATGTGAATACAAATAAAAAATGTGGTAAATCTAAAATAATTTAAGCAGCTTAAATGCATGGTTGGAAAAAATTGAAGTTAATGTTCAAAAAGAAAAATAATAGAAAAGTCTGGGAAAGCATTGTTATCAATGGGAAAAACTCATAAGAAATTAAATTTAAATTTAGCTGTTAAGAAACCAAAAAATGTGTTAATCGCCACACTGGAAGACTCAAGGTACAATTTAAGGGAGGAAAAATATTTTAGTGTTGAATTTTAAACAACGATTTTGGCAAACGAAATTACAACAACAGGTATATGTACATTTATAGCACCATTTACAAGATGTTGCAAACCCTTCCGACCTCAATTTGCGTTAATTATGGCCCCTAAGTAGTTAAACATTTAAAGGATATTGAGAGTTGTTCGTTACCTTTTGCATATTATGTATATAGGTACTTGCTGCAGTCAATAGTCAAGTGGAGCAAGAGAAAATTATATCAAAACTTCTAACAAGAGCGAAAATTTTGGGAATTAAGTAAATACAATAAAGGTAAAATTTATTTTGGGATCAAGTTTGTAAAATATTCTCAGGAAGAGGGATACAGATAGGCGCTGAAACTGTAATTAAAGCAATTTCATCGTTCAAAAAAGGGTTGTAAAATGTAATTGGCATGATTCCTTTCTTAAGAAAATTTATTAATAATCTTGCCGAATTAAACGAGCAAACTTGTGAAAACCCATTACTTCCAAATTATAATACTAAAAATGAAATAGACATTTAGGGTAGTGTCTACTGTAAGAGGGAAAACCTGTTTTTATGTTTCTTTAGAACAACCGAGGCAAACTGCCAAGTGTCAACTATCGTCAAAATATAATGAATGACAATAAAATAATAATTAATTTTTACAACAGTATATTGTAAACGTTACTACACACACATTATTTTAACAAACAATCTAGTAAATTTTTGAGAAGTAAAGCAATCGTCGAGCAATACACACACATATATCTACTCTTACAGAAATTGTAGCGTTTGCAAACCACAACATTTACGAAGCAATTTTCCTCAAAATATAGGTTACAAACGTTAATGCCACTTACCCAGGGCCGGCGCTACCGGCGGTGCAACACGTGCATTTGCACGGGGCGGCGCAGCTTTGAGGGGCGGCAAAATTGGCTAGAAACTTTTGTAAAAATTTATTAATTATTATAAATTAGTGATAAACTTGATAGGTCAGATGTCAAGGGCGGAGGTTGGTAATAATAATTTATTTTTGTTTATATTTAAGTTTACATACTTAAGTTAAGAGCGCCTGTACTCTGGAGCCATATAGCCTCTGCCGCTTGTCATCAATTCTATCGGTACGTGAGGTTTTCAGTTTAATTTTCCAAAAAATTTAAAAGATTTCCAGTCAACTACTATAAAAGGCAATTGTGTAATGGAGAAACATTTGAAGGAAACTGGCTCGTGTATTCTCACAGTAACGACATTTTGACTGTTTGATAAACAAATAAACATCTAAGAATTGTCGGACAACAGAAGAAGGCAGGTGTTTTATAATTTTTAATTGTAGCACAGAAAGCTTTGCAAGTACTGGATTTGTTTGTCGCGGAGGGGTGAGGGCAGTGCTCTTTTTGTCATGGAACGCTTGGGAACGGCGTTTCACCACCTGTTTTCGACGGATTTTTTTTAAATAGCTGTTGGTCTAAATAAAATCGCCCTGTTGAGCAGAGCAGATCGGATATGATTTTGAAGAGCTCTTTAATTACACCACCGTTTAACCGAACCTGCATTTTGGTTACCTAAACACTTAACGCAGCATAATGCAAAAATCGTCCCAATACCGGGCACATCCCACACACTCCCTCGAATTATATTATAAGATAAATTACATTATAATTACAAATATTATACAAAACTGGAAAAAAAAAATTTTTAGCGTTCCACCACCTTTTTTTTACAAAAAGAGCACTGGGTGAGGGTCAATTTTTTTGACAGGGGGCGCCTAAAATATTTTTGCACGGGGCGACAAAATGCCTAGCGCCGGCCCTCGCTATCGTAAGGAGATGAAGCACAGAAATGTTCTGAATGAGGCAGATAAATGTTCGCACAGAAAACGAGCACTTCACCTTTTCACGGAAAAATTTATACTGAATAAATAAAATTTACCATGCATTAATACCGGTTTTATAATATCCGCTTTCCGCAATAACAGGAATGTCTTTTCACCCCCTCTCACATAAACTTACCGCCTTTAGGTTTTTATTTCACAGAATCTTCACCTACCTTTCAGCAGTGCTTAAATTGTAAATTAAAAAGGGCCGGCTCGCGGTTTTACCTAAAAAGGCACATTTCTAAAAAGAAGGCACATTTTTTACGAAAAAGGGCACTTTTTATATACAATCTAAAACCACGTTATATCTTTTGTAAGCATTAAAATATGGATTATTACTGCGACCAAGAGATTTATTTTTTATTTTTATAACCACTTTGCAGAGAGCTATACAGGGTGTTTTTTGGGAGCTTTAGTTAGACGTTCCCAGGAAAGTTTGATACTTAGGTAGATTTTTGAAAATTTGTACTTAGGGGTTACTCAGAAAGCCGAATCGATGTAAAATATTTTCAAAATGGCAGCACTTCCGGAAATGTCGGAAGTGGCTAGTAACTTCGTTATTTTAAATGGCAACCCCTATTTTTTATTGCATTTTTGGATTCTACGTGAAATTTCAGTTCTTTTGATACCACATATCAATATCTACATGTTATGGTTTTTAAGTTATTTCCACTTATTTAAAAAAAATGGCGGATGCAGAGGGTACTTTAAGAATTCATTACTTGAAAACCGTTGTAGGTATGACAACCGAGTTTTCATCAGCGCATAGAGGAGGAATAGGCCTTTCTTTTGGTGTACTTAAAAAAAGGCTAAGTTGCGTACGACCTCATCTATGGGGTTCCAAATTTAGAAAAATTCAAAGACTGAAAACTCAGATTTTTTAAATGAAATGACCATTTTCTTACTATTGCATTTGATAGAGAATCAAAATGGGCATATTTTGGTATTATATGTTCCTATCCCTATCTTTAATACTTTCTGACTTATTCTCATTTCATTGCAATGATGCCATTTTTTTCGGATTTTTTAGTAGTTGGCTGAAAGATATGCCTGTTATGTGGAAGTGGGAAATGGTTTTAAATCGCCTTGATCGCAGTTTTAAAATTCGACCTAGAAAAATTGGGCCGTAGGGATCTAAATTAAAATGCGAGCCGGTGAAAAACTAATAAGGGCACTTTAGCCGGTTCGCTAGTAAAAAGGGCCAGCTCGCAAGGGCAAAATCAGGGCCGGCTCGCAGAGCCGTTTCTTCCAGGGCAGGCCGGCTCTTAGAGCCGGTGCGAGCCGGCACAATTTAAGCCCTGCCTTTCAGTAAACAAAATTTCAAAAGAGAATACGATTTGATCTTCGAACTTGCTAAACATAATGGCTATCCTTGTCACTTAATCTCTAAGCTTTACTTCAACTATTCTCATAAATTCAATCTAAAAAATTTTACCATCTTACATGCCATCGATCACCCTAATTTGTCACCGCTTCAAAAATTTTTCTCCTCGCCCTTCATCGGTCCTCCTTCCTATTTTTTCAAAAAAATTTTCAATCAACATAGTCTCAACATTTCTTTTTCATCTAAACACAACCTCAAGAGTCACCTTGTCCACACTAAAGAAAAAATTAACATGATGGATAAACCCGGTGTGTACAGGTTAAATTGTGGGTCTTACAATTGCTTTTACATCGGTCAAACCGCGAGGAAGTTTAAAATTCGGCTGTCAGAACACTTTGCTTATGTAAAGAAAAATAACCTTTTGTCCTATTCATCCTTTGCGAATCACATATTAAATTCAGGCCACTCCTTTGATTCTAGTATCCACTATGATATCCTCCAGATTTGTGACAAAGGCATCTTCTTGAAACTAAAAAAATCATTAGCAATTACAATAGCAATCTAACCTGTTCTCTGAATGAAATCTTGAATATCAATAAAAACCTCTTCATTCTAAACTAGTTTAACCCCTTATCTAGCCCTCGTATGTTTTGGCCCCCGTATATTCCTTACTGCCGATATTATAGTTCCTCTTCAAGATTGCCTTCTTCTTTTCGCCATTTAATTGCTAATCTTGAACTTACGAGCACTTGGCTTCCATTTTATTAATTTTCTACTCTTCCAGGCCACCACGTTGTGGCGGTTCTGCGTTTAACTTGTTGTTTTGTTTGTTGCTTTGTGATTTCCCCCCTTTTCACATCCTATTTAATTAATTTTTAGCATGATACGTTAATCTTCTTTTCACACCTGGTTCAGGTTTTCCAGATGTTGGTTTTCGTCGTTTGTTCGATTCACTTTTCAATTTCCTTGGTAAGTTTCTCTTACCTTTCTTGTTTCTCTTTTAACCTTTGTTTTCAGCGATGAACTCTCGTGGTTTATTCTGGGTCGGCCTTGTTACATTTATGACTCGACATTTCCATTAATTCAATTATATGAATTTAACTATTATTATTAAAAAAATTTCCTTACTTCTCGCCGCTATTGTAAGTGTTAGTTAAGTTTTTGCTCAATGTTACCTGTAAAATTATTTTAGATAAGCCTGATGATGACAACAGATAGTTGTCGAAATATGTTGCTGTATTAATGTATTCATCCACTCATAACGCAATTTAGTTATTATATTAAAAGTTCCATGGGGAAGGTTGAGAGTTATCCTTTTAATTAACCCCAGATAAATATGTGAAACATAAATTCAAAAAACAACCATAAAAATATAATACTATTCTCCCTCTACTATCTCCCATTGTCCTTTAGAACATTTGATAGAGTCCCCTTTTGCAGAAGAACATTATAAACGGTAACCCATGAATTATAACATTTATAACTATAACTTCTGGCCTCATTTAAAAGCTGAAAATACAAATGAATTATTGTGGCCGTCACGATAATTCGAAATAAGGCGCAGATTATTAATTTAGGAGACAGTAGCAGCAGTGAGAGTTCACATTCTGATAGTGATTAACATTTTGCAGTTTTTGTTCTTGTAAATTCTAGATTTTACTTACTCAGAAGAAACCTGTAAAGGTTTTCTGTACTTTATGTCTGATGTATATAAGTAACAGTTGATACCACATTATTATTAATAATATTGACAAGTACTTTTCAGTCTCAGACAATAAACTATGCCATTGCCATAATCCAGATATCTCTACATTATCCTATACAAATCTAAAATTGAATAGAAAAGATTATTATCCTTATAACAAAATGTTCGTTAATATTAATATTAATATAATATAGTAGTATTAATTATGTAAGAATTGTAATTTCAACGAAGTCGTGGTTAGCAACATAATTTAAATGAATGAAAGGTACAATCGGTTCCATGGATGGTGGCAAATAGATAGAGCAATTCGGTTCCCAAAGTGAGAACAATTATTGGTAAGAAAAAAAATTTAAATATCAATCAATCAATGTAGATACAATTTCGTGTTTGATAAAATGCAATGTGAGACTTATCGGAGCAAAAGGATGATGGATGTTAGAAATTATAGGGATAATGGTGTAGTAAGGTAAGGGCGGTTCGAGAGAAATTGCGAACGCCTATTAGTTATCCGGAATGACGCGATCTCAAAAGAAAATCTACCGCCAGGAACCTTAACCCTCAAATCACATCAGTTACTAGCAGTAAGCATCCAACCCAACGGTGCGTTAAATTAATAACGACAAGTTAATTGTGTAATAATCGACAGCTTTTCTTTCTCCAAACACTTTATGAAAATAACCCATTTCGGGTTTAGTACTGTTTAATATAAATTCTGAAAACGTTTACGTTTCAAGGGCTTTGCGAAGTTATTGTTTATATAAAACTGGGTTGCCTGCATATTATTTACAGAAAATGAGGATTTCTTAAAGTCAGATACAATGTTATTTACATTTAAATAGAGAAATTTTGTGTGGACGCGTATAGGTTTAGAAAGCGTATATTGTTTCTCATTTAAGTTATCGACTTTCTAATATTTTTGTAAATAATTGATAAGGAAACGTTGTTGAAATTAATTCCACAATACAACTCTCCCGAAATCTAATTTTTCACAATCTGAGATTCATTCTTGAAGGCAGATATTATACTAAGGAGTGACCTAAGAAATATATAATAAGAAATGTTCACTCATTTCTGCATGTCATTGAGTCTCGATTTCCTTAAAAAAATTAATAACTTGAACTTATTTCTTTAATGACGTTAAAACAAAAGGTGTTATAGGGAAAGTAAGTTGCGTATTCTCTACTATCTAGTAAGATTTAAATATCTAATTCCTGCTTTATTATGTAATGTTAGTTCAGCTACTAATTGCTTTGTTTAGACCAGGATTATTAAAATACTCAGACAATGATTAATTCCACCTAATCGTTTCCTCCACGAGATGACAAACATAATTGTTTCACGAATGCGATACATAAATCATTAAAAAATACAAAAGGTAGAAGTTGTGTTATACGAAATAATAATGAACCAGTTAGACACGCTGATTAGACATGCAAGTATTTAAACTGCCAAATACTTCGTTTTATAACAAACGGAATTATGCTAGTATTGTGCAAACTCTATTTTCTTTGTGTTTCTTTAACGGTTCCACTGTTCCTTTACTATACTTGTGATTAAGCTCAGTACCCCGGTGATGGAACGGCGATATAATTGATATGATATTTACGAACCTAATGATAGTTAAATGTTAGTCATAACCTCCGGTAAACAAAACACCATTTAAATGAATGAAATCGGTCATTCCAAAATCAAATCGAGCTTTCATTTATTTAAAAATGCTCTGCAGGCACTACGTCAATACAAAGTCACCTCTAGGCTGGTTTCCGACTGTCACCAAGTACTAGTAACTAGAGCAAGTAACAAACAGCAATACACTTCAGCTCGTATGGGTTAAAGGGCATGCTGGAACAACAGGCAACGAAAAAGCCGATAAGTTATACAGTCAATACAGGACCATAATTAATTAACGATGATCATATATCCATAAACACTGTGAAAAGGTTATTGGGAATTAGACCTGCTATGTGTTAGTAATTATTATTATTTATTCGATATTTCGCCGTTTATTAACGGCTTCCTCAGGAAAAAATAAGTTAATTAATTGAAATAAGCTTATACTGATTACAGATGGAACAATTAACATTAAGATCATAATAGTTAAGCAACAATATGTACCGTCTCTAGTCTAGACGAACAATGAATTAACTTATTTTTTCCTAAGGAAGCCGTTAATAAACGGCGAAATATCGAATAAATAATAATAATTAATTGCACATAACAGGTCTAATTCCCAATCGCCTTAGTCAATATCGAACGTCTGAGATGTCATAATACCTTGATTTTTCCATAAACTACTCTTTACTACTTTACTTCAATATACGATAAAAAATTTTTAAGACAATTATATTTCAACAACGTTAACGATTGTTGTAGTAACTGAAATCTTAAACAACTGTTCACCAGGTTGACAAGTTGACAAAATTGTTCAACCCTTAATTACAGCTCCAAATGTCTATTCCAAATCGTTGAAACATTCAGAAAAATTACTATACATTCCTGAAATTTTTTTAGAACTTCTTTTTTCTGGATTGAAGAGGAATTCCGCCTATAATGTATAAAACGTAACGACATTAGATGACATGTCTTCGACAAATCGATGCTATTAATAATGACATAATCATTACGCCGTTCTAAATTACAGCAGTTCACGATTTATAACCGCATTAAATTAGAGGAGAAGTGTTTCAATTATAAAATCACGTTATAGTAATATAATTATTACCTTAACGTGTCAAGTATGTACTTGTTGACGTCAAATTTGAAATTATAATTAAGCGTAGGTTATATTTTTGTTTTACTTAGTCACTTAAACATAAACCGTCTGCTTGACTTGCCACAATAATTATAACAAGCTCCAAAGCATCTACCTCAAGTAACTGTGGAAAAACAAGAACTGTTAAAGTATTCTAACAAACTTCAAATTATAATTAAGTAGAGGTATTCTCGTAATTTAATTTCATCCCACATAAAATACAAAGAAAGCCAGTTTAGAGCATTCATTTCGCATGACTACCAATGTGAACCTTTCAAACGATTGAACATAATATATATACAGGGTTTTTCAACGAAAAGGAGCCACCCTTTATAACTTCTAACAGAATCAAAATTTGAAAAATCGGCGATACCCGTCTATAATAATATCGAGGGGGACACTTTTTGACATAAGTTTGAGATTTCATACCTTAACCCCCTGGGTCCCACAAACATACCCTTAATTTTTTTAAATGGCAACATGGGTCATGTGATACGTCATTTGAAAGGTCTTTTGATATCTTGCATTACTGCGTTTAAAATTTTAAAATCGTTCAATTCGTTTGTGAGATATTTTAATTTAAAGTTTTAGAGAACTGATATAATTTGTCGTTATAATAATGCAATATAAAAGTATTACTGACTTTTTAATTTATTTTAAGTTTTATTTCCATGTAAATAAAAAAAAGTTTAATACAATGAATTTCGTATCAATTTATCTTGACTATAAAAGCAAAAAAATAAATAAAAAACAACCATTTTGAAGAAAATTATATCAGTTCTCTAAAACTTTAAATTAAAATATCTCACAAACGAATTGAACGATTTTAAAATTTTAAACGCAGTAATGCAAGATATCAAAAGACCTTTCAAATGACGTATCACATGACCCATGTTGCCATTTAAAAAAATTAAGGGTATGTTTGTGGGACCCAGGGGGTTAAGGTATGAAATCTCAAACTTATGTCAAAAAGTGTCCCCCTCGATATTATTATAGACGGGTATCGCCGATTTTTCAAATTTTGATTCTGTTAGAAGTTATAAAGGGTGGCTCCTTTTCGTTGAAAAACCCTGTATATTAACGCAATATAATCTAATTTACGCGTACGATCGGGTGGCGAAATGTGTAGTTAGTAAAGTAATTAAAATCTATTATCGGTGAGCCTTCTATTCCTAACTTTACTGTCATAAACTCAAGTTAAATCTTGAAATAACGAATTATAATAACTGGAAACACGTTTACCTCCCTTCGTGAAACAAAGAATCATTTTATAATATTCAAATCTCGTGAAGAGATTTAGGGTTGAAGTTTTGTTATGAAACCTTTGCAGCGATTTTTTGCGGATCAGTTAGTTTCCAGTTAATCGTAATTAATTTTAATTTAATTAATTTAGCTCTAGTAGTTCACTTAGCCGATCAGAAAATATTTGAAATGGGCAAAAAATTGTGTGAAGTTTATGATGAGGATATCTTGGATTTATTCCACCACCAATTATTGTCATTTCGTCAATGTTTTTTAGAAGAATTAAAACCAATGGAGCTTTGAATTTATTCTTATTATCAACTATTTGTCAACTAGTAGTTTTAATGAAATTTTTCCAAATTAAAATTAATTAAAAAATATTTGAGGAAAGCAATGCCGAATAAGAAATTAATTT
The DNA here is from genome assembly GCA_036250285.1 of Pyrocoelia pectoralis. Classification (NCBI taxonomy): domain Eukaryota; kingdom Metazoa; phylum Arthropoda; class Insecta; order Coleoptera; family Lampyridae; genus Pyrocoelia; species Pyrocoelia pectoralis. The sequence goes on along the minus strand of CM070074.1, from coordinate 88,562,965 downwards.
TTTTGTAAAAGTAGTTGTAGTGCAAAGTTTATCAGTGATAATACTAGTTTTAATTGCAGGAGGATGGATGAAATTATTATTTGGCTAAATTGTGGTATTTATATAAATACCTTTTTATTATTTTGTTTTATATATATATATATATAACGTTTCTCCCATCTTTGTAAGCTTATTCATATAAATTGTAAGGTTTGAAATCAATAGTTAAAAATTCTTCAGCAAACACATCATTAATTGATAAAATTACATAACATTTTGTAAAATATGTATTGGGGGTGAAGGGAATTAGCACCTCCTAACGTTTTAATAACATCGTTGTTGAAATTAACTATTTACCTTATTTAACGAATTGCAGATAATTTTTTTTAATACCACAATTTAGCCAAATAATAATTTCTTCCATCCTCCTGCAATAAATATTCCCACGGCTAATTGCTAATTAAACTAAATCCTAGTTTTAATAGTAATTTATGTTACAAACTCCGAAGAGTGTTAAAGCCGCGGAGGCCGTTGAGCGAGTGGGTGACAAAAGCGAGTCAGACTATGCAATTTTCCTGGGGGAGTTACATGAATTTTTGTATAATTTGGACCATAAGGAAAGAAGATGAGATAAAATTGGAGGTCTTTGAGATGTGGGTGTGAAGAAAAATGGAGGGGGTAACGTGGGAAGAAAAAATAGGAAATGAGGAAATTCTAAGGATAGGGGAATGCCAGACTGGTTATTAAAAAACGCATTAGAGGAAATGGTAAAAGGAAAAAAGGAAGAGGTAGGAAAAGACACCAGATGCTGGACAACATGAGGGAAGGGGGAAATATGAGAATATGAAGAGAATGGCAATGGACAGAGAGAAGAGGTGAGAAAGAATCCTGACTACTCAGGGCAGAACGACCCGTGATGATGATGAGTGATCACATAGTATTTCTTTTAACTTTTCTATGCTCTTGAAGTCGACAAAATGGCCCACTGAAATTTTGGTCATGGATAAATTTCCCTTGAGATCACCAAATGGAAAATGTTCAGTTCATGATTTAAACTCTCAAAATTAGGTAATAGGTATACTTTATTTACGTGTAGTATAAAGAAGGAGGAAATAATTTAGAAAAAAAACCTCTAAACCCAGAGAAAGGATCATTTAACGACTTTTTAATTTCTTTCGTGTAAATATTTATCATAAGATTCTACACGCCAAACAAACAAGGAGAGCAATTTACAATCTATTAAAACGGTAACTTGAACAGGCGCCTTAATTTATAAGTTATTAGAAAAAAGGAAATAATTTGGGAAAAAGGATAGCTATTTGTATTCATAATACTGTGGGAAAATACTTAAGATTCCAGAAAGAAGTTATATGATTACTAAAGCTGCTATTCACATAAGTTTATATGGCAACGACAAAGCGTCATACAGTTTCGAATTTGAAGACCACTGAAAGGTCGAAGTGAAGAAATCCTGAATAATAATTAAGGGTTGGTGTTGACTGGCCGCTGAGTAAAAATGTCTGTTAGGTATTGCTCGAGAATATCAGAAACTAGTGCTACTAAAATTCTACACGAAGATTAAGAAATAATCATAATGTCGGTACGATAGATTCTTCAGCTGTTCACTCCGGGAAAAAATGTCAAATCTCAAGACGAAGGCTTTTTCTTTAGAATTGTAATTGGGTTAGTTCATAAAAATAAATTTCAAAATAAACATAAGATTCTGCTTTTGAATCGTGTTTGTAAACTATTGCAGTTCAAAAAAGTTAAATAAAACGTACCATTTCCGAGAAAAAAAGAATTGAAGTGTTCAAACATGAGCGTTCGCGCTAAATCAGTTTTAAACAGATAGTGACGTCACGTACTGGGAAACGCCCACTGTCAGTCGGCTATCGTTGCGTTTTTGAAACTGATTCTTACGATGGTGGATGCAGGTTATTTGAAAGCTATGTCGGATAATCTTGCTCGAGTAGATGTTTTTATGTTGGCCGAGTTCTTAAAGAAGGATGATCGATTTAATACTGCAGAAATTCGTGGAGCAAAAGCTTGAATAAAACCTAACAATGTGAAATTCGTTTGCTTGATAGACTCTTACTACGCAGATATTTTGCATATTGCATTACTTTTCTCGTTTACCACGTCTCATGTATATTTATTTTTGTCAATTACTTAAACATTTAGGTTTGCTTAGTAAGTAACTACATCTTACATCAAAGTGATCCTCGCAGCAGTAGAAATCCGAAGAAGTTATTTTAGAATAATCTCTTCTAGCTGCTTTGAACCACATTTTTCGAATTTTTACGTCTCGAGGCATTGTCAAAAATGTCTTTTCAGGTGTTGTAAAAGTCGTATTAGTGCACATAGGCACAAAACACCACTTGTAACACCTTTTCGACGGCTCCATGATCGCCAAACAATCATTCGTAAATACCAGTTTAGCTGAAACCCAGTATATGACGTCATGCCGTAGTCGGCACCTGTCGCTGATTTGTCGTGCAGTTTCGACGCTTCGCGATTTAAAATTTGAAAAAAAGCTGTTTAAATTATTCTAACGCCGCTTATTTTTGCAATATCGAAGACATCTGACATCTTTGCATTTATTAAGCGTATAAAAAAATTATGTGAATTAACCCAATTGTGTATGAGATCCGGATACGTGATTACTAGATCCCTCTTACAAGAGAAGGATTCATGTAATGCGTTTATAAGGGCTTTCTACCACTAAATAAAGTGGAGACGCAGTTTTCTCAAGGAGTTGCGACGGGCTCAAGTCTTCTTGTGTGTCTACACAATGAAGAACTCGAAAGCGACTAGATGTGAAGGGTTAATACAAGGCAAATTTTAATGTTATGGTTATTACCGACTTTTCTGTTAGTAATTTTTGCTTGCTTTTACTTCTTAGTAATAATGAGACAAAGGTATTAAACTACAAGATGAGTGTGAATGTCAATGATTGAGGTAACGTTGGTAAGGTCCATAAAAAAGGGGCGTTTAACTTATTTCGTATAAATATTTACCAAAAGATTCTGCACGCCAAATGAACAAAGCGAGCAGTCTGCAATCTATTATTAAAAAGGTAACTTGTAGAGACGGTTTAATTTATTAGTTATTATGTGGAGGTATTAAAAAGGAATTTACAATTATTACAACGTTATAATATAGTAACTAAGTAGTAATCTAAAGCTAACAAGGTTAATTTATAACCTAAAGCCTTTAATTAGTCAATGTTTTAAACTACCTCCAAAGAAGATACGAAATAGATTTAAAACAATGTAAATTTACCGCTTACGATAAAGTTAGAAACAATTCAAAAGCAACGGAACGTTCAAAATACAAGATAAAGGATAAGCCGTGGTTAACCAGGGTTTCCATATTTTCATGATAACTAACCGGAACTTGCACGGTAAAACACATAAAGGGATATTTTCCTAGGAGCTTTAAATTAAAGTAACGGCGACCGTGTGCAACTCTTTTTACATATTTTATTTTTATTACAAAGCAGCTTAGGCAATTAATTAATGGTAAACGTACTTTATTCTACCTAACTAATTTTACTCTATCAAATGTTTGAAATAGTTGTTAGGGACTGTAATACTTTGAGAATTACGGTTAAATATGAGTTTCATTAAACCTTATTCGCTACAAATTACTCAGTTTGTATGAGATAAGGGTGGTGACCGCTTTATGTGTAACGTATTCAGAACCTTTTTGGAAATACATGACGTCTAACATTAAGAGCACCCATTTTAAATTCTACTAGTAGAAATGGACGGCTATAAATTTAATTAATGCTCATATCTTGCCTTTAACTGTCCAAATTCCAGATCTGTGTGACAGTATGAAACTGGAGTAGGTAATTGTATAAAGAAACTTGCACGAGAACTTTCGTAAATTCTAAATTTGAAATACTCTGCTTTAGTGCTATACTTAGTTAACTAATGGTTACAGACACGTAGTGCAGTTATACGTGACGAAGGAGTTACAATAGGCGAATTATGAACTTCTCTATAATGGCTTGTAGTGTCGGTGAGTGCATAAAAGAACAATACTCCACAATCGCATTAAAGGAGTGAGTTCATTTCTATATGTAAATGTCATACCTTTCCTGTACAATGGAATAAGTCTTAAGGTAGTATCAGACACAACTACTTTTGTTGCGCTCCACATTAAAAAACTGCGCAACTTGAACTGCTGCAAGTGTGAACAGTATACATAACATGCCTGAGACCAAAAATGACACACTCAAACAAAAAGCTTGCCCAGAATAGCAGAAATGAGAACTCTAAGAAACATCACAGGTAGATAAAAAGAAAAACGCGGAAATGAGATAAACATGTGAGGGGGGGGAATACGTGGTACTATGGAAAAAATAGCAGCGGTAATAGATAACTCGAATAACAACAAGGGGGAACAACAAAATCGTCAAAATAACAAGGGATAATAAACCTAACACTAGAAGGTTACGAAGAGGATCACCAAAAAGATGGGCTGATACTGCGACATCCTCGTACCAGGAACAGCCATACAAAGAGATAGAAAGAGGTCCAAGATCCAGTAAAAGGAGAAAAAAAAATATTCTGGGTTGTAACCTAGAAAGTTTCCGTAATGAAAACATTAAAAATTTTACACTTCTCTCCTGCAACGTTTCTAATTCATCCTTTAGGTACAGAAGTTTGCTGATGAGGTAATTAAGTAAAGCGTCGCACACCTTCTCGACATTACAGTGGAATTTTTGAATGGCGTCCACCAATATGAAATATCGACTGACCAGAACCCCACGTTCAAGAGTGTGAAGAAAACTTAATCGATGTTTCAACAATAATCCATCTTGTTTAATCTCCTAATGACAACAATTTGTGGTTGGTACTGTAACAGAGTAACAGACAAAAATTAGGGTTTGTGACGAACGAAATCAATTAACGCAACTCGGGGTAATAATTTTCTAACGTTATAATTTTTTTCCCCATCCCATCCTGATTATATCATTACATTCGGATTTGGATATTTTATAAAATATTTCCCTTAAAAATACGTTCGTGATTCAACCAAAATTCCAGAAATTAAGTAGTTTAATGCGTTTTGAGGATCCTCTTACTATCTGTCACAGAATTTAATGTAACGAGGGAACGCCATCTCTTTTATATAATAAAACTGATGGCTTGAGGGTGAGCCGAAAATTCATTTCAACGTGACAGCTGTAATATTAACAATAGATATAAACGTGTGGCTCTTAAATTTTCTACCTCGATCATTTACTTTAGTGAGGTTGATATAATCTTTGACAGCTACTCGTCCCAGTTTAAAACTAATTTATTCACTAAGTGCATATTTATAATTTAATTTAAAACAACCATGAAAATCTATGCTCTTAACAAGAACCTTTTAAGTACTTTTTGCACTTCCAAGACTAAAATAGATACTTTAGTCTCTGTCTACAGGAACTAAAGTGGGTCATTTGTTTCCTTGGGATTAAATATGAACTTTTTGCAAACATGGCTACCGCTATTTGCTAATTCCCATGCTAACAGACTCGTTTTTGTTTTTTCGGATACCAAGGTTTCTAGATAATTTTATACAAATTTGTAGGACTTACAATACCGGAAGAAATTTTGAATACCGGCTTTCGGTATTTAATCAAGTGAATTCCGGTATTGATACCGGTATTGACTTTTTTACCGCTGAAACTATAAAATAAAAATAAAAAACGCATAGCTTAGAAATTCAAAGTTCAAAATTCCAAATTCAAAGTATTCAAGTTATTCAAAGATGTAAATATAAAATGTAAATTAAAAAAACCACATAAAATTCAAGAATTTCATATTCAAAATAGAAATTTGAAATAAAAAATTAAAACTCAAAATATTAATGCTAATGAATCCTAAATTATAATTTGAAAATTCAAATTTCAGAATTCCAGACGCAAAATGTTTAAAGTTAAAAAGTTTAAATTAAATTCAATATTGAAATTGGAAATAATAAACAATTATAATTTTGTAAATTCATAATTTAAAAATTAAAACGTAATAAAGAAAAATTGGTAGTGCCATTTGAAAAATCAAGTTACGGTTTATAGAAATTTTGTCAATTGACGTAGTAATTTCTCCGAACACAAGGAGATTTCGGATTTGACCGTCTGGTTCACGACAGTAAATGTTCGTTAATAAACTCACAGTCTACCATCCACACACTATTCGCCCACCCTGTATATATACAATATTTTGCACTATAAATAAATATCATTAATCCAAAATATTTTCTACTAAAATAAAATTAAATTATTAGGTACCGAAATACCGGTATTTACGTATGAATACCGGTTTTAAATACTGCATGAATTTTGTCCGGGATCCTGGCTTTCGAATTCCCGGAATTCCGGTATTGTAAGCTCTACAAATTTGTCACACGAACAAATTTGGAATTATTGTACAGGGTGTACAACTAAGAAAGGAGACCGGCCATAACTCGGAAACTATTTGAGATAGAACAGTGAAATAAAAAATCTTATAATAAATGTGGCCAAGAGAAAATGCTGGAAATTATTTTCAATTTCCTACCATTGCCGCCAGAGGGCGTTTCACTGATTTCAATTTGAAATTCCCATTTTTTGGGCAATTTTCCTCAGTAAGGTATTTAAAAAAATATATTCGTTGTAAACTAGTGATCAATATGTAAAACTTTGTTTAATGAATTTTTACGATTGCTGTCAAAATAAAGGGAGGGGGAAGTAAATTACGTGTTACTGGAAAAAATCGTGTAACTTCGAAACCGTTTGCTTAAATTTGTCAAGATTCGTCTCGATGTAAAGAGAATACTTGATATTACCAAAAAAAATCCAAAACCACAACAATTTCTGGTCGTATTACACGTTTATATATTTTTGCTTTAGTGTCAACACAGAGGAATTTGTTTCTAAATATAATAGTAGTGTTGAAACATCCCGTTATCCTGTTCGCCTTGCTAACTTGGTGTTTTACTTCCTCGTCGAATTTTCCTGCACAAGATAGTTTGATTATTTAATTCAATAATTACAGTTATTTGGAACTTCCAAAATTATAAATTCATTAGATGAGTTGTAATAATAATATTTACCGTCTTAAGTGATCAGCATATTATAGCACAATGACCCAAGACAAGCAGTTCGAAAGAACTTTCGTATTGAAAGGCGTAACTATACCGAGAGTTGCTTCTGACGAAACCTGTTTTAGGTAATACTTAAAAAACCTAAGATTGCAAACATGTATTTTTATTTATTTTTTATTTATTTGTATTTATTTTTATTTACTTATATTTATTTATATGTATTTTTAGGATTCAACTAGAAACCCCAAAAAACGATACCGTTGCTTAGTGAAAATTCACAATTTTGGCAACAATTAAGTCAGATATTAAACGTTTGTGACATAAATAACTTACATATGATTTCCAGTTTGAGGAAGTCAAAATACACCGCAAGCAATTAAAGATCCTTCACTCATTCAATTAACTACTCAAGGATCAAGGGTTCCAGTCATTCTGCAATTCGGAACTTGCTACAGTGTCATTCATTGATTACGGTTTAGCGTTCGCGTAAAAACACGAAACTGGCGAGTATACCAATCAAGAGTGAAGAAAAATACACATATTTTATGTGTAGATAGGAAACCTGCACATGGCATTGGCCATGATTGTGCGAAAGGTGTTAAGGAAAAGAGGGCTTCACATTTCGACATATCATTTGCATTCCAGATAACGATGGGTTTGTGGCCTACAACGATCCAACGTCATCTCCCCATATAATTTTCCCATTCGTAACACAGCATGCTACAAACCTCCACAACTTGAACGGCAGAATTATGTGTATGACATTACAGGGGAACCCTTGTTAGGTATAATAACAAAAAATAAGGTTAAACACGTACGGAAAAACAACGTCTATAAGTAATTAATTAAGAATTCCCAAATACCGTTTTCAGCAGATTAAACACGTACGACTGACTATTATAGCAGGACCATCTTTTTCAATTTATAAGAATTTATTTATTCAAAAAGAACAAATATTTGAGAAATAAAGGTATGTGCACTATATAAATTTAGAAGGCCGTTATATTTCCTTTGAAAATTCTCCAAGTAGCAATTTTATCAAATAATTAACTTAAGGAACATGAAAGACACGCAAAAAATTGAATATCAATCAAACTTTGTCGTTACACAGCGTTTTCCATGTCTAATATTAAGACGGACGGAAAGTCGTAATGAAAATCAATTCCTTTCAATATAGAGCTACAACGGCTCCCTATAGCTTTAAATCAAACTACGTGATGTTCAAAAATTATAATTTTTATGCGGAAGTAAAAAATAGTTCCAATTAAACAAAAGGTTTCGTTGGAATTTGAGTTTTCATAAATTAACTTTTTTTCGGCTCCATTAGATAATTAGGGGTGGTTTAGTGCACATAAACTTTTGTAATAAAATTTGATGTCAATTTTCGAAATAGCTCTACCGTAATGAATAAAATTCTGTTTTATTGTCTAATATTGTGTTACTCGTTTCGAGTATAAACTTAACCGAAGACAAGCTCTCAAGATTTAACTTCTCATCAATAATATGAAGTTTTTCGGTAATCCCATTCCCTGGTAAAACCTCAATATTTAGTATAGTTTCTATATGTGTATGTTTAATGGTAGTCGTGATAAAGTACAACCTTGTTGCTACAATTTGGTTCATATAAATATCGCCCTTGTTTTATATACGCAACGTTAGATTTGTGCAGTTCTTGAATTATTTCAGTGATATGTTCATTCCTTCCAGCCATCCCCAGACACACCCACAGCTTATTCCTGGTACAATATGTTATGCTTTTTTAAGTCTATGAATGTTATATGTACTTCTTCGTTCTTTCGAGTCGTTTATATGACAATTGTAATTCAAATATTGATGGACACAACAATAGATATTTCGGATAGTGATCAATGTGCCTTTGTGGTCCGTTTCGTATAAGGATACGAGGTTTATGAAAGGCTTCTGGCGTTAAAATGTGTAAGAACTACTACAGCCGTGAGGCTTTTGAAATCCCTGACACAACAATTTTGGAAGAAGCACAAATACCTATCGAAAACTGTGTGGCAGATGCCTTTGATGGAGTATCAAGTATGGGTAGGCCTTACAACGGACTTACTACCAAATTGTCAAATGTTGTACCAAATCATATTCATACTTGGTGCTATGCCCATGTGCTTAATCTGGTACTCTCTGATACAGCGACAGTTTTTTAGATGCCTAAGAACAAAAGTAAGTTTAGCTAATTTGCCTAGGAGGTACTCAACATGATGATTCCAGCTAAGTCTATCGTCTAAGTAAATACCTAGCACTTTGGCACTACATCCAGAGACTAATGTAGGGTTTGAGGAGAATTTCATTGAGAGCGTTTTTTCTTTGTTACGTATCAAGTTGTTCTGTGCAAACCATACGTGAGCCCGTAATAGCGTAATAATTTTCTTGGAGTTCACAATTAAGGAGGTGTCATCTGCATAGGCGATGTACCGGATCGGTTTTATAAAACTGGAAAAAGGCATTAATGTAAGTAATGGCTCCAAGATTGAGCCCTGCGGCACTCCATATTGCGCTAGAGCCACGAACCCCCGATACTACTTGCCCCCTTGGAAAATTTTCTGGCGGCGCCCTTGCCTAATACGCCTTCACACGAAAACTACAGTTTATAAAAACGCTCATTTATAGCAGTGTCAAATGTAGCTGTAATCAAACACTTCCTGTGACATTTGTTACACATTATTTCTCTATAATCATATTACTGAATTTTTCTCTTGTATAATGCCAACTTATAGATAGAAGATAACGCAATTTTCGATCACTTGTAAAGCCAAACGGAATGAGAAATAAACATTTACTTTGTAAAAAGGGAAACTTTCTTTTATATTTTCAATCCATAACGTAAGAGTAAGTAAGGGTAGACAAAAGAAGATTACTTCTGCTTTCTAAAAATATTATGAAGATCAATTATTTGCTTGTATATGGAAAAGTTAGAAGGAAAAAGAAAAATAAAATGTATGAATTGCTACATGCAGAACATTTAAAGTTAAATAAACTAAAAAAGCGTTAACAATGTAAAGTACGAAAACTTTTTCAATCTTATTTTCATTATATTAACACGAATGAATGAGAATGAAAAGTAGTAGGTAGAACAAAAGCAAAAAACTTTTAAAAACTAAAATAATAAATGGCTAGTTATGAAATCAAATTGTGTTTTCGTTTACAAAGCGTAATTATAAAATATTACTCGCTGATACATGAGGAAAAACTAAAAAGATATAATAAATGAGAGAAAATTGAAAGCAACTGTTTATTATAGCAAACTTGGCGAACATTTCAAAGGAAATAAAATACATGACGACGTAGTACAAACTCGAGAACTGCAATGTTTCGAGCCGTTTAGCTTACTTTTATATGCAAAATGTGTGAAAACGTAAACGATGGACAGCTTTTGTAGAAAAATTTGATAGCGTTTGGAACCAATATTGGAATGTTGAAGCCACCTTGATTATCCGAGAAGCATTATTATTATTATTATTATTACTGCAGGGGTGATACTATAATAATAACAATCGCGATGCCATTTTATTTGTGTGAAAAAATTATTTAAAGAAAAAGTGTACCTAATCGTTCATTTTAAAAATCGATTGTGAAATCCTGTATATTCTTGTAGATTCTTAACTTAAATAGCTCAACTCCGCGTAAAAATACGATCAACGAAATTTCAGACAAACAGCCTTTGCGAAGGTAAATACAATTTTCTACTCAATTCTAGTTGGCTTCCTTAGAGGTATATTATGTCTTATAACCAAAATCCGTGAAATAATGCGTCTCGTGTAGTCGTACGCATAACGTAACCCTCATACACATACTGAAGACCATTTCCGGCATAAATACAAATAAACGTCAAAGTATATACATAGTAGTACACATTCCATATTCAAAACGGAATTAGAAATCAACTTCGACACAATTTATGGATATCATGATGTTAACAATGGTAACTGTTTTGAATTCCGGCTGGAAAAGTGTGGTTTCTATATTTGAAGACAAATTTCTGCATATTGTGCTCCTTTTGTAGAATCTTTAACGTCAAATTTGAATAAATGCTCCGATTTTACTATCCTCTTTCCGTTCTAAAGGGAATTGTAAAGATGTATTGCTTTATAATTTAAGTGCAAAATACACTTGGAAAATAAGAATCTTTGAATGAAAGTTTCCGTTGTCGAATGCTTCCTGAACATTTGATACATGAACATTATTCATGTAATCGAACCTTTATGAAATCAATTCGAAAACTAATTTACTTATATTTCAAAAAAGTGTTATACCTACAATATGTATAGTTAGGGTGGGTATTATTACCGAAAACGAGTTAAATAACGCAATTAATTTGAGATATAAACAATGCTTATGGAGTTCCGTAAAGTAAAGTAACTACTTAACCACTACGGAATATTATTTTATATCATTATTTTGTTAGTTGGAGATCTCGTTAGCCAATGAAGCTACAAAAACTGAATACATTTTAGCTCTAAAATAATCACAGATTCCAATATCACAAATCTAGAAGTTTTGAACATCCTATGCTGTGTTCTCTTTATAAATTATAATGTGGGTTATTGCTCATATTCTTTCCAATTTATGTTGTCATTAAAGTGATAACCGAATATTTTTATTAAAAACTGCTTTCTCGCGTACCTATTAATAATTTGACAAAACATAAGCACTTAGTATTATTAATAAAGTTTCCGGCTCTTTCATGTTTTCCTTTCAAGAGGAAGTACATACTTATTATTTATTAATATATGTTAATTACGGACTTTTTCTCAAATAACTTGTTTCGCAAAGCGAAAAATGAATTGTATTGAAATAATTATTTCTTTTTTTCCACCTCAATAACATTTTTCTTGGCAGAATCGGCTCTTTTTCCATTGGGGTGGTCTCGCCCAAATGCACGGAATGTCGTCACCGCGGGGGGCCGCTGTAATCAGATACGCAGATCAGATATCGGTAAACTGGTTAAGGTCGGAGTTAGGGAGAGTAGCTCCATGGGAAGGATCGAAACTTCGATTCGTCGAAGCGAAGGACATCCCAAAACTAGTATGAGCACATGCTTGGATCCCCGGGACTTAAGCAAAACCGGAAAAGATCCTGAAAAGGAAAGGGATCCAAAATGCTAGTCTGGTAATCACTAACAGGCGTATGATGAAAATGCAGGAGGATCCCAAGTGACAAAATTCACCAAGATGATGGTGGAGGGAGAGGAGAGGACGAGTATGGAGTACGAAGAGGCAACAGCAGTTGAGGTGCCCTCAGGGGAACCACACCTTGACACCTGACTGCACCAACTACCGCATTTTGGTAAACACAGTTTTATTTTTTTAACGGTAAAACTTGTACAAATCAATAAATTGTAGCCCAGGTAACCTTGGACCTAAAATAGGCAAATACGAGGTCTGAGACTGAAAGGCTTATTACTGAGTCAACCGAAATCAATCCCAGATCGTGCATCATGGCTAAAAGTAGCGTTAAGTTACAATTACTCTGGGAATTCTGTTGCAGAGACTAGGTGGCAGTGCACTGACAGTGGAAGGAGGCGGGAGCGAGAGGAGACTTGTGTACCTTTCCTATGACCAACCATATCCATCACCAACCACAGAAGTTATCAAGCTGATGGAATACTGTCAGCGGAAAGGAAGGCAAGTCCTTCTCGAATGTGATTCCAATGTGTGGAGCAGCACCGACATCAACAGAAGACATGACTCTCCAAGATTAAATTATTAATAATAACCTAAAGATAGCTAATATAGGCAATCAGCAACCTCATCAATAATTGACGAATCTAGGTAAGCGACATAAAATTTGGAAGTGCAAAAATGGGATTTGTCGGAAGAGCCATATGACCATAGATATATTCGTTTTGACATCAATCGGGTCAAACGAACCGGCATCTCTCTATACAGAAAGCCAAGGAGAACCAACTGGGGCCTCTATAGAGCGAACCTAAAGGTCAATCCCGAAAACTGTCTCGCCGAAGTGAATAATTCGGCGGAACTGGATGTCATGAAAACAAACCTTCGCATGGCAATCAAACGTGCCGATGAGGCAAGCTGTCCCATGAAGGAGAAGAGAACCTCAAGTTAAGTGCCCTGGTGGTATGAGGGACTCTCTGGATTACGGCCACAGTCTAGAAAGCTCTTTAATAAAGCAAAAAGTACGGGGAAATGGGGTTCATATCAAACCATACTCACTGAATACAATAAGGCCATAAGAAAGGCCAAAGGGATTGGTGGAGGAGGTAGTGCCAGGAAATTGAACAAATTTCAGAAGGTGCCAGACTCCAAAGAACGTTATAAAGAGGAATAGGTGGTAGTATTGGTTCCTTGAAGAAAATTGAGGAAGACCGTGAACGACACCTTGAAACTTCTGGTTCAATCACACTTTCCGAGATCAAAGACCCTCGCTAAAACGGACGCAGGCGATACAATAACCCTGGAACCCGTTTTAAGGGGGAGCAGACGGGATTGGGTTTTGGCCCGTCACATTTTGAACCTAACCAAAATTAGGTGGGCACTGAAGAATTTCCATCGTACCTATGAATCCCCAGGGAGGGATGGAATTTTCCCTGTTCTACAACAAGACTTCAGCCTGTTAGCCTCCACACTATGTACGTTACTAAGGGCAAGTATTGCTCTGGAGGGGGACGTAAAAGTCGTATGCATAACGAAACCTGGACGAGACTCATACGCCCAAGCCAAGTTGTTTAAACCCATCAGTCTAACTTCGTTTCTCCTAAAACTATTGAAGAGGCCCATTGAGCGATACATTTGGGGCCAGGTGCTGTGGCTTGAGCCTATCAGTAAATATCCACTCGAGTGCAACCTATGCGCCGACTTAAACAACAACATTAGTCGTTTTGTATCAAAAATTTGTATCATTCTGTATAATTTTAAATTTTAGTACAATTTTGTTATTTTATAGTGGCGACATCTATCGTCATATTAGTTTGTAACCACTTCTTGTTCTTGTCATGTTTACAACTGTTCGTTAATTTTCAGTTTTATCTGGTTTAATCATCTAGCTCTGGCGCTTGCCCCTATGTGGGTTTGCTAGTTGCAATGTTTTTAAATTTATAATGTTTTGATATTTTGTTAATTAATCATCCCCTTCACGTGAGTTTTTGTCATATTGTATCACATGTTCTTTAACACATTGTTTTAGCCTTCATATCGATAATTTCTTGAAAATGGTACGAGTTTTGTTCCGAAACATGTCGCCTTAATAATCCTTTTGAATTAGTTTTAATGATTTGAAACAACTTAGGCTCGAATATTGCCGTAAAGTTGTCATAACGGTCAAATTTTTATTTCTGCTTTTTGTATATATTATGGCAGTTTAAATTCTTATATAAAAAAAATAACCATCATTTCATTCATTAAATTGGCAGAAAGGGGAGGTTGTGCGGTTTGATTTTAATGAAATAGGGCATTTAGATACCAATTTGAGAAAAATATACTAAAGCATCGTGAATGGAATATGGAACATATTTATTTAGTTCATCGTTTTCATTCTCCGTAAGCAAAATGAAGGATATTCGAAAACTGTTTGGAAAACCAATATCTTTGTCAGAAAAGTCAGTGGGATAAATGACATTAATATTAGCTATAATTCCTAATTAATAAAATCTTGAATTCCTTAATTACTGACTTTGATTTTTTACACCCTTAATATACATAATCACCTCTAACTAAAAAAAGTTCTTTACTACTATCTAAATAATGATTTTTACGAACTTACTGTGTCTATAACAATGATGGTAGGTACCACTTTTACAGTTTTCTTAGCGATTCGTCATCATAGTAAGACCATTTTTTGTTATTAATAAGTTCCCTAGCGTTATGTCTAGAATGATGAGACAAAAGGAAATTATCATTTAACAGAGAGTTTCCAAATGCATGCACAAGCACGAATGTGATACCACACCAGACAACTTAGCAAGGAGGTTAAAGAGAACCTTGATCTAGGAATTGTTAACAAAACCTAATTTCGCCTTATCACGAGCAACGGAACTTGGAATATTATTTGGACCAGTAAAGCAATTTAACCCGAATCAACAATTTATTCCTAACGAAAATTGTGACATCTTATATAGAAAATAAAATGCTAGCTATGTTTGCAAATATAGGAGTTACACAATGCGTAATACGTACACCTTTATTCTTAAAACTGCTGTAATCAACTTTTTTAGATTGGCAGTAGTGATGGGCATAATCGGACAATTTCGATAATCGGAATATGCCGATTCGAGGATTGCGATAATCGGACTATAAATCGAATTAAAAATAATTCAAACTTGAATAGTAGTAATTTAGTAAAGTAAAAGCAACAGCGGACTATAACCTCTATAACATAAGCAAATTAACTATATTTAAGCGTCGTAAGCATAAACTTCACAGTTCACAGCTTCACACAGACATTCGCTGAGACAGCATTCATTCAACAGGACATTTGATATTATTTAAGGTGAAATTTGATAATAGAAATACGCAAATCTTGCCGTTTTATTATGTATTTATATTTATGTTATTATGTTCTATAAATAAATTAAAACATGAGAGGAAAACTCATAAAGTCATAATTAATAATCGTAATTCATACTCGAAACCGATAATCGGACTAAGGCGATTATTTCAATAATCGGACTACCGGTTATTTTTAATTCGAATTTGCCCATCACTAATTGGCAGAATAGTTAGAAAGGATTGCATCTTAAACCCGCACTAAATACGACGTTAAAAGTTTAGATTTTATGTACAAAATTGAAAGCATTTTATAAATTCACATCGACCCGTCAATTTATTTTATGTAACGAGAAGGTAGCGAAGCAAATTTTCGTTCTAAATAGATTTTCATTTAACAATATTACAGCAGTTTCGAAAAAGTTTACTATTATTCAAAAACGACTGTTTGTAATTGCGTTTGTAAGGAATTAGATTATGATGTAACTGTCGTCGCTTTTTAATGGAATTTTAATATAATAGACTTTATTCCATTTCTAAAGTTTCCAGTATGAATAACGTATATTCAAAATCGATAAATTTATTATGCAAGAAAGAAGGAAGCTTAATCAAAGTAAATGTGAAAGAAAGGTAAAAACTGACTTTCGTAACCTTATATTGTACACAATAAGAAGCATAGTGAAATTATGTTACGCAATAGTTATTTTTGTATCTAGTGCACGAAATGCCACTTTGGTGATCGTGAACTGAATAGTCGAGATCGCCAAAGTATTTCGGGCACGAGTCGCAAACAAAATTTTTTCTACAAAAAATTGTTTTAACATTAAAATACAAAACTCATAATTATAGTTTACATGCAGTGCGCGAAGTAAGTACTTCGCGCACGGTGTCATGGTAACGTAGGAAAGTGAAAAAAAGTGTCACTTCGCGTATTGTTATCAAGGCGCAAACCTTGTTATTTTTTGACGTTTATAAAAACTGCGAACAGTGCTCAAAACTTCGTTGTAACTCACCTAAGGTTCATCCCTGGGAGGAGCCGGAATCAAACTGAGAGCGCCTACACATTGACTATGGGGGACCATTTGAGTATCATCACTTCTTGATTGTTGTGGATTATAAATCTAAATCAACGTTTAATTTTAATAATATGTAATCGAGACCCAAAGTTACACATAATGACATGTACAAATAATACGTTGAAAGCATTGAAGAGCATTTTATGAACAAAATGCAGTCCGTTGGAAAGATTTTTTGCAAAACAGTATGATAAATGGAAGAATGACCGAGTTTCATAAGTAAAATACAAAATTTAGTGGACAAGTTAGCTGTAGGATCCAAAAAAAGAAAGAAAATGTTTTAAATGTAATAAATTAGGACACATGGTTTGGCAAAACAATCAACATAAAATGCTATAATTGTGGTAATTCTGGCCATAAGGAGTTCGAAAGCAGAAAATCAAAAAATATGCAAACAATCTAATCATGCAGAGGAAAATTGTTATCACAAAAAAGGACAAGGAGAGCAGCAGCAAATTTCATTTTATTTCGACAACAAAGACCAAATAGAAGAAGTAAATGAAAATAGATGCGTAGTAGATACTGGTTCTATATCTCATATGGTAAACGAAGACAGGAATTTGATGAATCTACAAGACATGAAGAAGGAAATTGGAGTAGCAAAAAACAAATACGTGTAATGGCAACCGGTGATTTGGAAATAGATAACTGTATATCGAAGGATGTTATTTATGTCCCAGATTTATCAGGAAATCTATTATGTATCTGCAAGTGCAACAACAAACAACACAGAGCAGAGGTAATATTTAAAGAAAACAAAGTAGAGATTTTAAAAGATGTTGAAATAATCAATTTTCTAGAAATTTTAAGCAAATAATAGAGTTCGCTTCATGTGATTGCTGCAAATTAAACTTCCGTAATGAATCCTTGACTTTTCTTTTGACCCTATGGAGAACTTTAGCGTTTAATGGACATAGGACTCTTAGTCTGTATGGAATAAGTGAAAGTGCTGTTGTGAAAAGACCATTGAGAATGTATTGCATGTGAATATGTAGGTTTCAAAATTTTTGGTGACAACACTCTCCCATTCACTAACTAACAGTGGATTGTGATGCTCGGAGCACACATAAATATTATCCAATGATTGTCATCTGCTACCTTCTGTTTTTCACTTTTAGTTTCCTTAAGACTGTCCTCAAAACAGGTGTTTTACGGTCCAGAGTGGGCTCTCCCATTACAGTATCAACTGTAAACAACTTAATCACTCAAGACACAAAAGCCCAACACAAGGCTAGGTGGAACTTGATATCAGGCTGCCAAGCCGCCACGCGAGAGAGACCTTCAGAGGACCATCTCGTAGCCTAGTGCGCTTTGCAGACAACTATCAAGACAGAACCTGCGGCTACTTGTGGGGATACTTTCTGGGCACTGTAAACTAAACAAGCACATGCACCACATGGGATGGGTAGAATCACCATCTCGTAGAGGATATTACATAGACGACGAGACGGCACACCATATACTTCGCGAGTGTCCCCCATCTGAGACGATCCATGCTGGAGGAATCCTGGCGGGACATGGCTACGATTAGAGCCGCTTTCTCATCCAGCATCTTCAGGTTCATTTCACGTGTGGGATGGTTTGAGTGACGTTGCGGGGTCGGACGACTCTAGTCAGGGAGGCAGTGCAATTTGAGGCCTACATACACGTGGATTATGTCCACCATCCCATCGTAATCCAGAATCCAGAATCCATCCTCAAGATTGTTTCCCATTTTACAATGTTAAGGAGGGGTTCAATTGTCCTAAGTAATAAAAATTTCATAATCGCACTCCCATATAAAAGCCATGTTAAAATTGGACTTTGGCATGCATTTCTGGACAACTTGCTCTGATCATAGTTTTACTCCGATCATGGAGTTTTATGTCTCAAAATGACCCTAAGAACATGCCACGGCTCATATGCCTAGTTTTAGCAAAAAGTATAATGTTTCAAGCTGTCTATGATGTGTCAAAGTGAGGCAGATACTGTTTTCTTGCGATATTTTGCGATTCTTCCAAAATTTCAATAGAAATAGCATACCCCAATGCGATATCGATAAGCATAACTGCCGTGAGGGTTCATTGGAGTCATTTTCAGATATAAAAGTCAACAATCCGACTAATACAGTGGTCAGAGCGAGTTTTCCAAAAAATGAAGTCCGAGTATTTTCCAATGGCGAGTGAACTTTTGGCGTACTAGCAGGAAAAATTGTCGTTCCATCACAACTCTTTACCTCAGGCTAAATTTCCTCGTAAATTGCTCTCATTATTCGAAAATTTCGGAATTCATCAAACAAATTCGTAGAGATTTCTTCAGTGGAATGGGCCAACTTAAACCAAGATCGGTACGTGCAGGTGAAAGAAAGGTGGCTAAGAAGAACACCAAACTGGGCAGACGTAAGAGAGCTTTGTAGGCTTTCAACGCGATAGAAATCAGGGTCAATATTGGATCGAAAAAAGTTCTTGAACCCCCCCTTAAATCAAAACATTCGATACTCAAGTCAACGCTCTATAGTGAGCAAGGATTGCAGCTATACTTCTTATGATCGATGACCGCATTTTCTGATCTTGATAATAAGGCATTGTTCTATCAAATTTTAAAATGGTGCTGTTAAAGTTTACCGCTACGATCCTGTATTTTTCCCTTGATTAAGGATTGACTTGCTTTATGAAGGTTTTGTTACATTCAGAGCTATCAGATGGTGTAAATTGCTGTTAAAACATTGAACTTTTATTTAAAAAATACACTATTTTGAACCATATGTGATTCGTTGTGAAAGAATATTTCGTATGTGCTCAGGCTCACACTAAAACACCACAATAGTGTTCTCTTAATTAATACCTAATCAATGAAGGCATATTGATGAGTAACATTACCTACTGCATTTATAACGTATTTTACTTATTTTTTGAGAAAAATGTTTCACTGCACGGCGATTAATCATAGCTGACTTACGTAAACATCTTTGTACGTTTCCCTCATAGTTCGAAATATTGCGCAAAGTTTTATAAAAAGCTCTCAAATTTACTCCTATAACTTTATATTAAATAACTTTTTAAAAGGAATGAACTTTCTTTGTTTAAATGTGAAGCTTCGAGCTTAATACGGTTTAGTGCTCAAACAATCTCAGAAACTTCAATTTTATCAATGAAATTAACTCTAAAAAACAAAGTAATTTGTTTATTTTTAATGCAACCGGCATTAAAATATAGATATAATCCCGCTACGCTGTTTACTTAAAAGTCAAATATGAACTTCATATCTTAGCTCACGATATTTATGACAAGTCTGAATTAGTCTAAAGTGGAAGTTTCGGAAGATTAAGTTTTTTCTAAACAAAACAGAAAAAGATAAATAACATTTAGTTAGCTTAAGGGTATTCATTAAGTTGGAACGTTGTTTGTTCGTAGACCCCATGGCGTTTAATCTCAGTTGATTGTTCTTGACCTCTTTGTTAAAAGTTGTAATAAGTTGTCCCGCTCTCTTGTATTTGTAAAGGATAGATTCACAGTTTCTTAATCTATTTACAATTTAAGATTTAATCTTTATTATTTATACGTGTATGTATGAGGGTCATGCAATTCTGCTTAGAAGTTGGGATAAAGTGACCGATGGTTATTAGAGTAGCACTCAAAAGGGATCATGTTTTAATTAAATCTTGACAATCTGATTATAGGGCGTATGAAAACGGGGATAAGAGTTAAATTGTTAATAGATATTACCTTGTTTGACGAATTGTTCTTATTTAGACATGCATCATACAAAAACCATAACTGAGGATACGTTTATTCGCGTGCAATTAATGGAGAACGATTTGCATAATTTTCTTGAAAATGGGTTCCCTTTTTCGTCAGTTGTGTAAAAGTCGCCATAATTATGTACATCAACTTTCATGTGCTCAAGTAATGAATTTTTAGCACATTTTTCTAAAATTAAATAGAAAGGTACGTGCTATTGTTAGTATTTTTCTCATCAAATGTACAAATGGACCGACAGACTCATCCATACATCTGAACCACTCTCTGCGATTTTGAACTGCTCTGTGGTGAATTATTTCAACGAATTAAACCCTCTTGCAGTGTATAGCAACATTCTATTTGAGGTATCTTATGAATCTGGATAATTTTATTAATCTCTCTAACAACGAGCGGGATCCGCACGGACTCTATTATGGAGCAAATTCATGTCCATAAATTTGGTTAAATTCTATCGAATGTCATGAGGTTTAAAGGTGTGAAGGGAGCAGCATCTTTCCGTAGCCGAAATTTCCCACAATGCTAAAAAGGCACAATTACCTTTAAAAAGTATAAGTTCCCCATTATACCATTATGAAAATGGTCAATAATAACTTCATAATAAGTATGGGAAAAACATCTAGGTCTACGACCATCTAAGGATTCTAAGGGGCAGAAAACGAAATCCACGTATATTGTCCCAGTAACTACACGTCATACAATCACAAAAAATATACATTACGAATCAATAATAGTGCTATAATACATAAGTACGAGGTAAAACATCCAGGTTCACGATCGTCCAAGGGACAGAAAAACAACCCCCGTACATTATCTCAGAAACTCCACATAGAATTAGGTACACAGAATTACATTACAACAATTATGTTATAATAGAACAATAATAATAAATAATTACGAGATAGAACAACTAGGTGCCCGGCTGTTCAAAGATTTAAAAATAAACCCCGCGAATATTATCTATTATACCCTACGTAAAGAACTCTTAGCCATAATTTTTTTAGATTTCAGGAACGCCGTTAGAAATCTCAAAACGGGTAAAAAGTTCCAAGCACTTATGGTATTTGATCGACTTCCATTAAATACCCATAGATGGAATGTTTATAACCCACCTCGTTTTTGAGATACAGGGAAATTTTAAAAACGTTCTCCCTTCCCCTGCGCGTATGGTATGAATGAAACAAATAGCTTTTTGAATTTTCTTGTTTTATTTTATTCAATATTTTCTTTTGGATATAATTTTGGAATTTATGTTTTCATTTAAAATGATTGATAGAAGAGTTTATGAAAACTTGGAAGGTATACCATTAAATGAAAATTCCCATCAGGCTGTAGAACTGAACCTATTAATAGTTATTACTTTTTTCTAATCTTCTTACTATGTATCATTGACTTATGGATACGCTGTTCATTCATTTTAGGTAGTCGGAAAGAAGATATCAAGGATAGAATGTTCAATAGGGTGCGCTGTTGCCGCTTTGGAATCCTCTGTCTTAGTTCGCTTTTAAGACGACAGTTCGAAAAATTCGTTAAGAAGAATATCAGAAATGTAAACACGTGAGGGGAATGTTCGAGTGGATCAGATAAGAAATAAGGTAAATTACAGAATTATCCTCATATACAAGAGATCTGACAAAAATCTTTTCCAAACAAAAATTTGTAAACAGTCACAACTTCAGAAGGTAGTTTTCAAAAGCTTCTAGTTAACCCCAAAGGCCGAGTAAATATAAACGGGAATATACAAAATCAGTTGTAAAGATTGTAATCAAGTACAAATTGGACAAACTGAAAGATCACTCAAAATTCGTTTTAAAGAGCACTTGGCCCACCTCAAATAAAATACATTAAAAATCGTGTTCAGCGTTTTGTTCATTCGACGAAATGTCCTACATCAAAAAAAAGTAGACTATCATATGTTTTTAATAAGCCTAAAGTATTAGATCGTAATGACAGGAGTAGAAAATACACCCATAAATGTGGAAGAAACTAACGAAACACGACTAAGTTTACTTTGCCCTATGCTAAGTAATATCCATCATTGAAATGCATCATTGGGATAAAAAGACCTTTTTGAATTGAAATGTAATTTCCAAGACTAAGCAATATGTCGGAAAATTGGGTATTTTTCCTAAAATTTTATACGTAGAAATTGTACGTTACATCTCCAGGTGTTAATTCAAACAGATGCTGCTAAAAGAAATTTCGTTGGCAGTGAGTACGTGACTGAAATACTCATTGTAAAACATCTTATATGACGATATGAAAAAACGGTGTGTAGATTTTATTTGATTTAGCACTTAGGGCAGACATTTGTACCAGAGAGGTGCTGTTATAAATCAAATGGGGAAAGATAAGAAAAAACGGAAATAAAATTTATATGTAGGTACATTAAAAATTATTCCGAGCAATAAATTTTGTTTCAATCCTTTTAGTACATATTAAAGCGATACAAAAGTAGACCGCTGAAAAATGGAATAGGAATTCACAAAATGTAGCAATTGAACAAATAAAATTTAATTCAATTGTTAACTAGACTTAGGAACTCATTCCGTTGCCATTGAGTTATTATAAATTATAAGAATATTTGATTCGTCTCCTTTATTCGAAAGCTTCACTTTGAATTCTGTGACGTGCCTTTGTTGATCAACGTGGCGTGGATGTATCTCAAACACACTCCATTGAATTGAATGAGGAAACATTTCGCGGGGATTTTTATTTATTACCTCTCGAAAAGCAAAGTTTCAATATAATTTGTCATCAGGTCATCCGAATTCGACAAACATTAAATTGACTTTTATGTCATACTAGCTTATTATTTCACCATAACAACTACTAAAACAAGAGACATTAATGACTAAATAACGCCCCTTTACATGACAACCGGATTTTACATAGCAACGGGCGTTATTTTTTATAAAGCTAGCCTATAACGCCCGCAAATGTAAAATATTATACCTCATATTATATTGTCAAGGATGTTAAATGTCAGTCTATACTGATTTTATTGTTATCATTTGTTTTAATCATCTTAATCAACTTTTTGCAAGTATGACATAAAGTTATGAAGGCACCACGCGCGTTATGAACATAACGCCCTAGTTACCTTAATTACTATAATGTAATATTAAAATTGAAACTGTCTTCACACACTGATGGTTTTAGTGCTACCTTATAACTTCGCAGCCAAGGCTCTGTTGAGAGAGCTAACCAGGACGTCCGTGACATGTTAGTGTCTGGGTTGAAGAAAATAATGACATGAAGTGGTCGAAGGGATTGAGATTTATACAGTCAAGAAAAAATAGATCATTTCATAGAGTAATAAAGATAATGAAGGCGGTAACGTAGAGGGAGGAGTAAGCTTAGAGGAAACGTCGCAAAGTACAGAAAATGTAGATAATATAATCAAGATGGCAATGAAATTGAGCTCTTAGAAAACGGCAACGGTAATATGACGACCAATGATAATTTAAAACCCGAAATTCTCGAAAGAAATATGAAAATTCTAAATGAGCGTGAAGAATTACATCAAAAAATGAAGATTCAAGCTACTAAGATGTTATAAGAGTCAAATCAATGTTTTGCTGCATTGCCAGAAGGCACTAATATTTTAGTTAAAATTCCAGATGTTGACAGAGACCGCCTTACTTCAAGAGACCAAGAAATGTATTGGCCGTTGTTACCGATGTTATAATGACGGGTTATACACATTGAACACCGAAACAAGCTGATTCACAGCTTATTTCGCAATCACTCCATAGTAATAAGAACATTCCTTTGCAGACTGCAGCAAATATGTCAACAAAGGGCTCAGGACAAGGTTTTCTTAGATGCAACTGCAAGAGATTTTGTACTAACGATAAGTGTTCCTTTAAACAGCGGAATGTCAAATGCAATGGTAGCTAGAGTATATAATACTCCGCACAAGTACTAGTAATTGCACTCAAATTATTATGTTATTATTATAACATAACTGTGTCGCATTCGTTTACTATTTTGGTCACTGTCGGAATTTTACCTTTTATGTAATTACTGAAATAATTTGGTTTTTATGCTCATTTTCTAGCACCTTAAAGATATCAAAAGAAGCACCTTTATTCTTAATTTTTTAATTAGCTTAAGATTCGTGATTAAGCAACTCTGTTTTGTCATCTCATTTATGTAAAAACTGACAACATTCCTTGCCTATCGCTTAACATTGTTTTATAATTAAAACTTTTATCCTTGAAGCACATATCCTTATTAATTCAAATTGAGATCAGACTGCTAAATATGACGGTGTTATACAGCATGGGGGAAAGCTGAAGAATAATTAATATCCGTATTTATAATACATACGCGGTTAAACGGGAATTTCGAAACTATTTGAGAAGTGGAAAGAAAATAGGTTTGTAGTATTCCATCAAAGTGAAATTGGTAAATAAATTAATTACGTGTGAAATATTTACTATCCGTAGCGATGAACATTAATCATACTGAACACGAAGGTAAAATCAAATTTCCTGAGTACCTCTGTTTTATTATTAAATTTCATTTATGGGATAATTTAAGTTGTCGGATCATTGTTCCTATTTGCAACTCAATAACACACACGACTGCTATAAATAAGTGTCTTGGCAAAACGGTGATTTCATTTTATGATTTTAGAAAATACTGAAAAAACCCACCCTCGACACTGACTAAAAGAAATACAGAAAAACTTTCATAAAATGGCATATTTATTACAAACAAACGAAAATATATTGTCATACCCAAACAGATAATCTACTTACTCATAATCCAATATGATGAGGAACTGCAGCAAAATTATTTTGTAACACACTGCATCTGTAATGATTTTGCACAAACGTCACGAAGGAGAAATTACATCTGTTTTCATAGACTCACTGTAAGATTCAGGATTCAGCAGAAACCTATTTTAGAAAACGAAAGACGGATTAAATGAATTGCACATTTGTTAACATATACACTGTGTCCAAGATAAGGAGGGCCACTATGGGGATTTCGGAAACGGTAAGAGATAGAGTTTCGGTTAAATGGGAGAAAAGTTGAGCAATTTTGAGTTTAGTAAAATGAAATTCTTAAACTGACGAAATTCCGAACCGTTCCGAAGTTATGCGACAAAAAGCGAATTTTCAGGATTTCGTTTTTGACAAATTGTTACTTTGTCGTTGATGTTAAATTAAAAGTAAAAGGAGCTTCTACAGGTATTTCTAACGTTCTTTAACATGACATACAGCAAATTGGAATCCGACGTTTCGTTTTCGAGTAACCATCATCAACTTTATTTTTTTAAATACGGTCCTGATTTTTTTATGCATAATATTAGAAGAGCTTTTTGTTCTGCATTCAAGCATGTATCACACTTTATGGTTTAATTGCGATATTATACTTATTTTACAATTGTACTTAAATTTACTAGATTCTACTTTGGAAGATGCTCTTGATATTGTACCCTAAGCCGTAGTACGCAATTATTGGTTTCAGCAGGATGGTGTACTTGCGCACAATTCACGGGTGGTTAAGGATTACCTTTCAAATTGGTTTGCCGAAAGAGTTTTTTAAGCACCAATTCTGAAACACCCCTGGCCAGCTCGTTCTTCCGAAATAACCCCGCTGTATTTTTTTCTTTGGGGGTACATAAGAAATTATGTTTACAAAGATACCTTTGGAATAGAAGAACTCTGAAAGTTTGTAGATACTTAACGCATTCCAAACTGTAACACCTGCAATGTTAAAGAATGCTTTGGATTCTACAGTTAGAAGATGCTATTTACGATTGGAGAACGAAGGAGGGCTTTTCGAGCATTTATTATAATTTTTTTTAAATTATTGGTATGTGTCATCTTTAAATTTTCGTTTCATCAAATGTTTTCTGTTCATTTATGACGTGTGTTGTTGATTATTTGTAATTATGTACTTGGTTATAAAATTTGTGTTCAAAATTGAGAATTCTGTGTCATTTCATTAATTTGACGAGGAAAGCACAGTTAGCACAAGTCCATTTATAAATAAAATTCAGTTTGAATGTTATTGAAGGGGGATACAGGTTCGTACTTAAGATTTTTTCCGCTAATCGTAAAGTAAGTATAAAATCGCAATTAAACGATAAAGTGTGATACATACTTGAATGCAGAATAAAAAGCTCTTCTCATATTATGCATAAAAAATCAGGACCGTATTTAAAAAAGTAAAGGATAAATACTCAGATCTTATCCTACAAGTGGAAGAGGCTGAAAATGCTCAAATCAAGACACCACTTCATCAGAGACGATTAAAAAGGTGTGCTACTGAGGAATTGTATGATGGTTATTGATGCAGCCCACAGATCTGTAGGACACGGAACTAAGCATTGGAATATTGCAGACACACTATTACAGGTTAGTTACGCAGCAATTTATTCATTTCTTCTGAAATTACTTAAACAGTCGTGGCAATGAACGTGTTAATGACCACGTTTCATGTGTTTGTTGCAAAACTGAATTCAACCTGTGTACTCAAAAATTTATCTAAGAAAGTGATTCAAATCAATCAAGATGTTCAAATCTGACTAAGAACTGCAGCTACCAAACACTCCGTTGGGACTGGACAGGGTTTTGTGAGATGCACCTGTACCAAAAACTGTGCTACAAATAGGTGCCAATGTAAAAAAAAGCAACAATTTGTGTAATTCGATATGTCACCACAGTAAAATATTAAACATTATGTTACACTAAGTAGCACAAAAAGTTCATTTTTAGTATTAGTTAGATTATTTTTATTATTTCATTTTGACTATTCGTAAATATTTTCGAAAGACATTATCATCAAAAGTTCATGGCTTGTGTTGTGTGACGTCTAATCAATAATATTTTTCATAATTTGGTAGACTATTGCCCGTTTTCACCATATAAATTAAGTAATGCTTAAAGTTAGGCAGAACTTAAATACCATAGCAACCATTGTCTCAACAATCGTTGCCATGGCATTTAAGTTCTGCCTAACTTTAAGCATTACTTAATTTGTATGGTGAAAACGGACATAGGTCTGAATAAATATTGCTTATTTAATTTATTGCCTTTAAATTTTAAGCATTCTAGTACGGGTACTATAATTTATTTGAATAATAATTCCAAATTAGTTCGGCCTAGGCCAAACTAGTTAATCCTAAAGAATTTAGGCCAAACTGGGCTAAACTAGTATGTCCTGACATACTTAGGATGAACCGGTTTGGCCTAGGACAAACTAGTTTGACCTGAAATCGGGTTTGGCCGGTAACAGATTGTTTTTTAAATATAGTTTTTATGAATTATTTATATTTAGTATAAAACTATGTTTTGTTTATTTATGTGATAATCATAAATTAGCACAATTTTTGGAAGTAAACCTTCTGCTTGAGCATTTTTTAAAAAGGCTGATATTTATGCTTCTAAAATAAGTTTTAACCATTAGGTACCTTTCCTTGAAAAGTTTATTATTAGATGCCTTAGGGATTATATATGGAAAATATTATTGCATATACATAATGTGGGAGTTTTATACATTGTAGTTTAAAATATACTGAGAGGGTTGGTTTAGGGTGGTACCTCCTTGTAATTGTAATGGTTCCATAATATATTTCGTAGTAGTTTTGGCAAACTTCGCCTACATACTTTCTATGTTTCCATGTACACTCAATTAAGTGTTAATTATCAGTAATTACAAACAAGATTAACGTTTTAAAATTATAATCACAAATTTCAAATAGAAAAATTCCTGACAGCAGCAGTGGTACCAACACAATATTAAATGTTGATTATCCAAATAATTACATATTTTTATAAATATTTTATTTAAATAATCAATAATGGTAGCACAAAAAATGTTGTATGTGACTCGCCCCATAACACTCGTCACGCTATAATACTTTTCGGCACTTGTAACATAAATTACTATTAATGGATGACGAGTTTCCGTTAACCCGCTACCCCTATTTTTTATTTGCTAGGTTACAGGAATTGTGCCGGTTTTACACAGCAAAAGTTTTGCCGGTAATTGAGGCGTTTTAACGAAAAATCTTTAGAAAACAAACTAAGTTTACAATTGCCGCATGATTACAGCGAAAAATTGTGGGATTAATTTATTTGAATTCTAAGTGCTTCACAGCAATAGGTTGCAACGTATTGTGTGATTCAAAAATTAAACTTACGCTATAAATTTGAACATGCAGCTTTATCGTAGAACATCAAAAGTTATTGTTGCGGTACGTCAAATAACACCTAACAAAATGCTATACACCTGTTAGTTACAATCTTTCCGGAAAATTAAACACGAATTTCCATCCAAAATAACGTATGGCCGTATCACGTAAATTTTCCTAAGGCAATGAAAGGGTATGAATAACTTTATCCCTTCGTCTCCTGCAGGTAGGAAAAATTTATGAACGAGTATTTGACCTGAAGTCTTGTGCAAGACGATAAAATTTAAATTTTCGTAACGCTATAGTCCCACCAAGGGTTCTTTAGATAATTTGTACGTTAATATGTATGTGATTATACTTAAGCTTGCTTGGCTCTATCAACGAATACACTTAAATTACCATATAAAGCACTATTTAAATTCCCTTATCTTTTTGAAGATTTATGTACGACTTTAATTCGAATTTTCCAACAACTAGCGTTGAATATGTTTTTGGGACGAATGCAAAATAGTCTAATTTAAAATATTGGGTTTGGGAAAACTATAGGGCAAAAAGTTTTCTCATAAATCGTTTAAATCAAACGGATGCGTAAATTACATTTAGGACAACACCACTGACATTTTCCAATTAAACAGATTCATTACACTACTAAAGAAAATTCAAAAGTTTAAATTGAGTTGATCAAGTTATATAAATTTGTTGTAACTAAACTTGATGTGTTCAAGTTTAAATTCGTTTAGGGTCGCCTTTCAAGTAAAATTGTATTATTGATAACCGTGAGTGTTGTGGCTTCATTTATTAATCAAATCAATTTATGGCGAATAAAGTTTTAAGTGCTCATCATTTAAGTATCTACCACCTAAAGCTCTGCCCTTATTTAACCTATATTCAAACGCTCGCTTACTGCATAATTTACACATATTCAGTTCAATAAAATATTTTAAAGCCGTTCTTTGATGAATAATTCAGACTGGTTCCAACATAAAAGTCCTTTATACTACTTTTACTCTTATTCATATTTTAGTATTTACTTTGTTTTATTGTCGCGTAAAACGATTATGCACAACAAATTTAAACGAGCCTTTGTTTTTACTGTGAAGCGCCTACGTGTGCACATACATTATGCAGGAGTAAATTAAATTCAGAAATTGAGAGGGTACAAGCACGGACGGTCTCCTAATTGATTGCGATGATAATTTGACGTCACTTCATTTTTAACTGATCAAGGAACAGTTTATACGGAATTAATGGTGCGCAATGCTGGCACGTGTAAAAAATAAACCGATGGTAGTTATCGACGTTAAAACTCATTTTTAGAGAAGAGCTACTGTTATTGTTACCGTTAAATTTCATCAATACGTACACAGTATTTTAGTTTTGTATACCTGCGTTCATAATGCTTGAATTAGGTAGGTATAAGAGGAGAAGTTGGGATTACGTAGAGAAGTTTTTTTGTTAAAAGGATACACCTAATCTGTCATTCAAACGTAACGAGCGCGATATAATTGACGTCTCTTTTATAATTGATCGGTATCATTATGCTAAGATTTCATGGCGGAATTATTCAAGAAGCGTCAAAAGTGAGGGATCGTAATGTTTGTTACCTTCCCGTTTCATAGAAAATGATTATTGTAGATCTAACCCTTTTATCTTGTTCCTGAGATATACCTAGTAGGTATGTAGGAGAAATATATTGAATGGAATATACTTACGTCGTAAGTTGAAGTTCTATGAAGATTTTACATATTCTTGTTATACTAATTGCAGCTCTTGTATGTTAATATAAGTATTAATGCTCTCTAGTGTCTCTCGCTATCCTTTAATTAAGTGATTATAGGTACGTTTATCTCTGTATTGCTTATTTTGAAATTTTACTACATTATTATTACAAATTGCTATTATTATTATTATTCATTTTTTCCTTTTTCTCTCCTATAATGTCGTGCATATTA
Source organism: Pyrocoelia pectoralis (assembly GCA_036250285.1). NCBI lineage: Eukaryota > Metazoa > Arthropoda > Insecta > Coleoptera > Lampyridae > Pyrocoelia > Pyrocoelia pectoralis. Next base: position 88,532,518 of record CM070074.1, on the reverse strand, counting down.
TCTTCGTGTACTGAAACTTATTCATGGAGCAGTCTTTCATTACCTTTATCTGACTTTAATAAAGTATCAAAAAGGACTATACAACTTGGAAAATTGATATACATTTATTCAGAGAACCTACAGAGGTGATTGTAGTGTCAATTTGTACAGACCAAGTTTTGAATCGCGTAGTTCGCTAGTGTCGAATCGCACCGTAACGAGCGCTAGCGGTAGTTACGTTAAAGGTTGCTGCCTTCGCTGGACCTGGTTCCCTCGACCTGACACCGCTAGATTTTTTCTTATGGAGATTCTTCAAGGCTATCGTGTATGTACCTCCTTTGCCGGTTTCTTTACCTGAACTTAGAGCAAGAATTTACGCCGCCGCTGAGCAAGTTACACCTGCAATGCTACAGCGAGTTTGGGAAGAAATTGACTACCGATGGGATGTGTGCAGAATAACCAACGGAAGCCACATAGAGCATCTTTAGTTTAAGGTAAAAAAACTTGATGTGTTTCCCATTAAAACAACACTAAAATCAGCAGCTCTGTAGGTTCTCAGAATAAATTTATATGAATTTTCAAAGTTATAAAGTCCTTTTTGATACACCCGGTATAATGATATCTTCATATAATGTGATTTTGCATTGTAACTATTTTACTCACTTTTCAACCTACCTTTTCTTTCTATATATGATATATATACATATATGATAGTACGCTATTTCCCCTCTTCTACTTTCTTCATCTTGCTTATCTAATACCTCTAACATCTCTTTTTTTTTTAATTACCTATAGCGACCAAACTTGTAAAAAAAAGATTATTCGGACCGGCGTTTTCTCCTTCTCCTATCCTTAAACAAATAAAACAAAATAAATAAAGTAAGTAATGGCCAAAAATTCCATAATGTACCGATTTTCCAATGTGCATCACAACGTCAGTTATTTATTTACATATATGGCGAAAGTGCGGAAGAGTCTGTCCAAGGTTACCTTTAAATGTGCCCATATGTCACCCTTAAAACTTAATCGTTTTATAGGGCTCCCAACCTCGAATAGATCTCGAACGACTCCGCCCGTTGAGTGAATATAAGAAAGTTTTCTCTAACTCAAACATTACTGAATTATTCATTTTTTTGTTTTTTTTTAATTTATTCACATAAATTGTTTATTGTCATTTACATTAACTGAATTTACTCATGTTTATTAAAAAAATATATATTTGATACCAAATTATCGAAATAAGCTTGCGTCCTTTTAAAACGCCACTATACTCTGTTCCCCCAACAGATATAGTAAAGCGTCTCCCAATAAATTTTGACCAATGTAAGCAGCGACCAGTTTTACACCAGCAAAATTATAACTCCATTACAGATGTCAAATTCATTTACGCCAACTAAAACCATTTGAAATCAAGTGATTGCTTATGTTACGGGTTTCGAAAATTCGACCAATAAAAAAGTTGCATTTAAATGTGACGATAATTTTTGAGGAGGAGCTTTACTATATCTGTTGGGGGAACAGAGTGTAGTAATTTAGGTTACAAGTGTACATATAGATTATTATTATTTTTATTTGTTGCAGACTAAAATATGTATGTTTAAAACAAATAGATCTTATTCAGTATGATAATCCTTAAAACATTCTTTGGAATTTAGTTCATTCATTTTCCCCCTTGTAGTAGGTATATGAATTTGCCAGGCATTTTGAACTGCCATATCAACGCAGGGTGACGTCCATAATACGGGACCATAGCTTCGTCGATGCATAAATTCTCTTCAGTAGGTAAATAGAGTAAAAATCTTTCAATCAATGCGTTAGCGTGGCGTAACTTTTGCAAATTTATTAGTTACATACAGAACATGATTGTGACAGAAATGAATATTTTTCATGATGTATGTAAACCGGACACGTGAAATTGCAGACTGAATCAAATTATTATGACAGTCTTCAGCTGTTTCCCAATGCATGTATCGTTTTGGCACCCTAACATAGCCACTGACAAGTAAAACATCTACAAAGCACTGGATTTCTTCGATAGTTATATCTGCAGTTCGGTTGTCTTGCGTACAGGAATTGTTGGTGTAATGATGTAACAGTTTCAAAACGACATTATCAAAAAAAAAGTTCGATGGGCTCCAAGGGATTATTATTATTTTGTGGTTCAACTGGCGCGACAAAATCGGAAAACGCCTTGAGTGAAAAACAATTCATCCATTGAAATGATTTGGCCGTCATATTACACTCTTTTGTTTCCACTCTGTGATTGGAGATATAAATATGTGGTTCTACCACACAAAATTGAGAGAGGTATGTTTTCATCGGGATCAGAATTAGTATTTTTATCATTATCAAGAGGTTCAATGATTTCTGTAGGTGCCCTCAATTGGCTTCCAGGAAGATCCACTAATTCCTCGTCACCAGAATCCTCGTCAGTTTGGACTTCGTTTGCAGATTCAGGAAGAAAAATTACTACATCTATGGAGTTGTCATCTACTTCTTCGACATCCAAATTTTCGGCAATCTCTAAAAGCTTACAACTAATTTTTGGATCTAATAAAAACAAATTTAGTTGGGATCAGTTGGTTACTCTATCGTCCTTTTAAAAGGACAGTAAAATATGTCGCATTACAGACCACAGCTGAATAATTTATTTTTGTTTTCTAACATATTAGGTTACAAGTACAATCATTGTAATAACAATGAAAACATATATGTATTGTCAAAAAAAGTTATATCTCCTATCTCGGTACTTACTCAAGTTATCCATGACAAAGTCTAATATGAGACACAATAAAAACGCGCTATTTTTGTAACAAAATTCTTGTAGCTAAGCACTTGCTAGTATAACTATCGTATTTCCATTGCAAAACCACTAGTGACATCCTTCTCATTAACCCTTGAGCAGTCGCGTGGGTAATAATAACACCATTGATCGCGTGGATGACAATGGTCATTCATCAGTGGCTAGTAGAACAAGTTAGTTGTTATAATAATTGTGTGTAGTTACAATTCGTGTAATATAAAAATATATGTGAGATTCTTAAAAAAGAAGTATTATTATTACAACAATAATTCTTGAGTTTATCAATTTTATTTCTATTAGAAGATGTAATTTAATGAATTTACTAAATGATAGACAAACACGTAATAGTTATTTACGTAACCAGTTATGAAAAGACTAACTTTATTTGACGAAATGTAATATTTGCCAAATCGAGCGAGCGAAGCGAGCGAGTTTTGCAAATTACATGAGTCAAATAAAATTAGACTTTTTCATAACGTGTTAAGTACAAAACTTTATCTAATTCCGTAATTTTATCTACCTTTTGATTTTTTAATGAGAACATTAATCTGAAATGAAGTAGTTTTAAGTTCATGGTTACTATGGAAACAAACATCGAATTTTGACAATAATTAACCAATTACTTATAGTTTCAAATTGTCAGTTGTGTAATATTATTACATAACTACTTTACATAACTGTGATGAGAGTTTTGAAAAAGATCACGTTACCTAATTTTAAACAACAACGTAAACTATCACTTTTATTAACGGAATTAGATAAAATAATTGTACTTAAGCTTTAAAAATTGTTATATCTGTATAATGTATAAGGTAAAGTACCTTATAGCCGCTAGAAGTACATAGTCTCCATTTCAAAATTATTACTGAAAAGGGCGAATTAATTTATTCAAAGATTTTAGGTGGCAGAATTTTCAGTTTAATTTCAAACTGAAAAAAATGTCTTACAGATCTTTTTTATAAACCAAAAATGCAAATAACGTAAAATATAAAGCTCTTGGGACATAGAATATTATACTTCAGCTGTATTATTTATTTGTGCGCTAAAGCTTCCCAAATGTTTTTACTTTTGTAATTTTGTGTTCACCAAAACCGTTGAGTGAAAGATACATATTATTTATGTATTTAATTGAAATATCATACAAAAACTAATAATATTACTAAAACTACTGTAAACAAACATTTGAATAAAAGAGTACATACAGCTCCACTCAGCAAACAAGATAGTCGGAAAATATGTCAACTAAAATAATGTATTTGAAATTTTTGACGCGGCAAATTATTTGGCCAATCATATTTGAGAATTCTAAGGTGTACATTCACAGCTGAAAGTAAATTATTACAGTTTACAGCTGACATTTTCCGCGTACGTTTTATTACTTAATCCTTTTATTGTATTACCCTTGTTTGTTAAAATGAGTCTTTCTGATGACTTCTCATGCAGCATACAATACATTTATGTGTATCCAACAATACACATTTAAATTAAGCGCCCAAATATTTTTTTCCGGATTGTACCTTAAAAGCTACTCTAGCGCGGGTATCCCCTCTCCAACTATCTTGTTTGCTGAGTAGAGCTGTACTTACAGTAATAGTCGCGTGGATGACAATTGTCACAAACTTAAATTTATTGTTTTATTATAGTACAACTTACCACGTTGAAGGTTGAAATATTGCTACTATATTCGTAAACAAGGAATACTGCAAACTTGAACCCCCCTTTTTTCATAGAAAGAATATTATAGGCAATACAATAACAGCGGATGACAAATATTAGTCATCCACGCGACCGTATAAATGATAAACCAACTAATATGGAACCATGTTATAATACTACTGTCCTTTTAAAAGGACAGTAGTATTATTTGTGTTGAACACCAAAAATTGGTCTTCTTCCACCTTGTATTACTGTTACGGTCAATCCCAAATTCCTTTTGGCCCAGAATTAAATTTGGTTTGAAAGATTTGGTGCAAAGCATTACATTTACCATTTTAGAATAATAAATACATTGGTCAATCGTCATCCTCATCAAACTTAGAAACAAATACCTTAAAATCCCAATGGAAAATGCATCCTGAAAAATCCAATTTCATAGAAAAAATTCATAACTTCGTTATAAACTTCTCGAATCGACTCAATTCGGGTTCACGGGGGTTTTCGAGGTCGCTTATTCCGAATATGACCTCCAAATTGGCTCATCGCCCACCTCGAGCTCAGGATGGCTGAGCAACGTCTCCGAAGCTTTTCTGAAATTCACTTTCAAATGATTCTAGACATCTCATCCGGGGGTTTTTTGGGATTGCTGATTCCAAATCAGACATCGGCAACCGCCCCCCGCCTTCGTACCTGGTGTCCCGCATCCGGAAATCAACGCTATCCTCTGACGTTTCAAGCCTATAGGGAACCGAAAATTGTTTTCCGGTGAAAATTAAAGGGAAACTTTAGAAGATGACGTTGGTGCCCCGGTGTGGTGCACCAGGTATCCGTTACAAAGAATTCGGTGCCCGGATTCCATCTGAGCGACCCAAAAAATCCCGAAAACAATTTTCGGTTCCCTATAGTCTTGAAACTTCAGTGAACCTCCAGTAAAACTCCACAAATGCAATTTTGAAAAAAAACATGATCAAAAGTAGGTACAAAGTTTCCTATTGAATTTAGGAAGCGAATGCAAAAAACCCCATCTCAATCCGTCTTACTACAAAAATTTGGTAAGTTTGGCTTATTTTAGTGCTTTATTTCTTCGCCTATACTTAATGTTCTGCTGTTCAGATTAACAGTTCTCGTGTCTAGTGATTTCATATAAAACGTTATTTGCTTTTGTGTCAGTCTTTATATGGTTTGTGTAGAATCCCACGATATCTTCCATATGTGTTAATTTTCGTGCAAATGCGAACTAAAATTGCGAAACATATGTTATTACACAGTCTTAAGAAATTTATCAATTCAGACAGATCGTAATGATATTGGGTGAACTAATCTTGTGTTGCTACTATACTAAAATACACACATATTAATGACTATTCATATCTTGAAAATCTACAACTTCGGAACCTAATAAAATTTAACATTGAGAGTTTGTACAGATGAAATAGTCACGTTGCGAAGTAATAGAGCGATAAACCAATAAAATCAGAGGAATCCACAATTCCAAATCAAACATATAATATGTAAATTATTTTTTAATACTGATATATTATCAATTTAGTGGATCCATTAACAATATGAAAGTGAAACATTAACAAATGATATTCAGAAAGATCTTTACGAATTCACAAAAGTGTAACGAAAAGAATCCTCGCCTCTTAAAGTTCAAATACGCTTGTAATTCATCAAAGAAATATGAAATTTTATATACATCCTTTGGAACATGACCATATTACGATGTTATATAACAGACTTTTATCATTTACTACGATTCGTACGCAAAATAAACCGGTTCAGTGAATTTTATAGAGAACTTAAATAGGGTTTTATTTGTCAAAAAAGGAGCACGATATTCCTCTTATATGGACGTACTCTAGAGATAAATAAATTAAAAGTTCGTAATGCACTTTGAGGAGATAAGTACTTGTCACGTTAAATTTCTCGGTGTAAATCACGACATACATTTTTCATTCGCTCTTAAAATTAGTTGTCTTTTATGAAACAAACATTTGTAGCAACAAAGGGAAGGCGCTTACTTGGGAATGACCGCAGATCTCCCTCCCTGTGGATTTACTCAAACATATATCTGTTTCATTTCCTGACTTTTGTACATTTATATGGCTTTGTAGACTCTAAAATAAACCTCTAAGCCTCCCAGGTGTGTACTAATATCTTTTTTCTCAAATAATTTGATATGCTATTGCGTGAAAATAGTGGAAATTCTTGTAGTTTAGTAACACCACTTCTGGGTTCAAGGAAACTAATGACATAATAAAACTTTAATAATACCCAAAGCACACAGGCCGTATTTCCAATTAGACTAATGCCGAAAATACGAAAAACTTACGAAGATTCTAAATAATGTAAAAAAGTAATGAAATTCTGAAGTAAAAAAACGTCAAGGGAATGGGGGAGTTGAAATATTGCTTTTGGTAAAGCTTTTTTTTATGGTGTGGTTGACAAAATGAAGGTCCTTCGTGTTAATAAATCATAAACTTGCCATTTAAATATTCATCGAGCGCCTCATAAACGAATATTTATTGTAAAGTACTTCGAGTGTGTATTACACATCCGAATTAAAATCGAACGTTCGACGCAATCAACCAATATTCGTATTTCAGTATATCTGGAATCCTGACATTATAATACACTTGGGTGTTCGCTTATGTTAACAATAAATAAATATTTAGCAAATAGAGTAACATTTTGACATGATTGCAGCACGATTTAGTTAATTAGCGGTATTTTTAATTGGTCACACTGAATTGTTACAATTGTACCTGTCAATGATCAATCAACGTGTACTGCAGTTTTTGATTTGAAAAATATACAAAGAATAATTTATGTTTACGGTCACAGAATCATGGCTTCGACGGATAATGCTGAGGCAATTATAATAATAATAACCACCCTTTTTTACTTCACACTCATTTTCCAGAGTTTTATAAGTAACTTCTTTTTTTTTGGCCGCCCGAACGATTTCAGGTCGGTTATACAACTTACTGAAGATGCGCTTTCGCACTTTATTGGACTACCGTGCGTTTTGACAAATATACAAGGAGCTGGAGCTAAACATTGCTTATTAAAAAGAAACCATTACACGCGTAACAAATTGGATGTGCCTAAAAGGAGGATTGCACTAACAGTCGACGGAATAATATATAATTCAATGTTTAACAATGAAGTAGGGAAATATGAGGGTGGAGTAAAAATATGTAAATATGAAACCAACAGATCTGTCATTTCATTCGCTGATGTGTCACGTTCCTCTGACGGAATAGGTTTAAATAGCCAGGTTTTTCTTTTTCAGTTCAGTGATCCAGCGTGTGCAGTTTACTGAATTTGTGCGTGTTGTTCGCGTTGGTTCATTTGGTAAGAGTTTTTATTTTTATTATTGTTTTGTTTCTTGTCATGGTGAAGCCCTTTACGAAAGTGGGTGAAACGTTGACTTTTCGTTCAACATAGACACGTTCCAACCCCGGAACTCGATTTTATCTTACTGACTCTGGCCGTTAACGCCTCCGCTTTGAATTTCTAAGTATAAACGCAATAGCTTCTTCAAGGACCTCTTAATTATCATCAGTAGGGTTTTGTCGTGGTAGAATGGGAGCTCGTGACGGAGTTGGAGCTAAACGTTCGAAATGAACTACGGCAGGAATCAAAACGCTGTTTGTTAAAATTTAAAATTACATCGGAGTTTCTTTTTGTAGTTGAAGATGGCCCACCAAATGCACTTCAGACTGCGTCACTACTTCACTAGTATTTTCTGAATCTCTTCTAACTCTACCAACACCAATGATGATGTCGATTACAATGAATTATTGCATCCACTTAGGGCGATTGATAATAATCATATTGCAATAAATAGTTGTACTTAGATGGCTATTGTTTATCCAGTTCTTTTTATACGATTTTGAAACTAACGGACGTAACCCCGATTCAGCGGCCACCTATTCAGCAGTCCCCGTTTCGGCGGTCCCGTTTCGACGGTGCCCCGTTTCAGCGGTCTCTGTTTCAGCGGTCTCTGTTTCAGCGCTCCCCGTTTCCACGGTGCCCCGTTTCAGCGGTTCCCATTTCGGCGGTTCCTCGTTTCTGCGGACCCCATTTTAGCAAGAAAGTGGACCTAGTTGCTCTAGCATAAAAATGAATGAACTTATCAAGTACTTTGGTTGTTCAGAAAAAAGAATAATGGTTGTCACATCATGTAATTATTGGTTATATTCTATATGAATAAGTTAATTTTAATTAATAGTTCACATGTTAATACTTTCAAATCGACTTTTTGATGGGGTAAACCGCGTCCTTTTTCCGCGGCGTCCTTTTGACGACCTGTTTGCCTTTTTGTCGTAGATTAGTTTTGTGCAGTGCATACCGATTCATATGGTGCTTAAAAACCAAAAATTCTAAGCGCTTTTGAAGACAAACGAAGGAAACCGAAAAATTCATTTTTGAATACTTATTTGATTTATTGTAAAAGGTACAAGAATTTTTTAATCAGAAAGTTACTGCTTTTTGGCACAAAATACCTTTTGAGATAAAAGAAATATTTATAGTAACGTAATTACAAACAATTTCGTAAGGGTAAAAGTATGGGAGCTCATCGTATTTTTCAACATTATGCTTTCTCGTTAATTATAAGTTACTACGAAATAGTGCAAAGGGGCTCCGAAAAAGATATACCGCCGAAACGGGGACCGCTGAAGCGGGTGACCGCTAAAATGAGAACCGCTGTAACGGGTGGCCGCTAAAACGGGGGCTGCTGAAACGGGACCGCTGAAACGGGGACCGCCGAATCGGGAACCGCTGAATCGGGGTGCAACCGTCCGCCCGTGTGCGTGATAACTATTTTTAGAAGGGACCAATGGTTTCAATATATCGTATATTGGATCTTTATAGATTAAGAATGACGCTATTGACTTTCTGGTCCCTAGGCCAACAGGGACAAAAGTTATAGGGGTTCGTGTACATTGGGAACGGTAGAAAATGACTGACAAATATTACTAGTATTGTTTAATAAGGCACTTCCGGCCCGGAAGTCCCCTTTAAACTTTAGAGTATGCATAAGATAATTTTTTATTGAAATTTTTAATGTTGAAGTTAGCTACTAGCGATTTACATGCACGCGTTTTCAGTTTTGTGAGTTTCTCTTATTGCGGTACAAAAAGCTGGTTATTCTTATATACATAGTAATATTTTCCGGAAATCGTCTTGGAAACAACATTTTCCTGCTTATTTCCGCGCAGAAAAATTGAATTTTCCACACTAGTACTGGAAAGACTTTACAAGACGCAAAATATAGTTTGTAACTATAGCTACCAACAAAATTGACAAACTTGATTTTTGTGGAATTTATAAAAAATGTTTCTAAAATTTGTAAATTTCCGGAAAAATTTAATACAGAACGTCAGTAAAATCTCTTACTTGACTCTCAGCTTTAAACACAAAGTGCCTCGTATGTCAGTTTAGCTCCTCTTCAGTAATGTAACATTTTCCTGACTTTTATGTAAATAACTATTTCCGGAAATCGTCTTGGAAACAACATTTTCCCGCTTATTTACGCGCAGGAAAATTGAATTTTCTGGACTAGTACTGTAAAGACTTTACGAGACACAAAATATAATTTGTAACTAATAGTTACCAACAAAATTGACAAACTTGATTTTTGTGGAATTTGTAAAAAAGTTTTCTAAAAATTTGTAAATCTCGTTTTTATGCGATTTCCGGAAAAATTTAATACAAAACACGTCAGTAAAATCCCTTACTTCACTCGGAGCTTTAAAATACTCGGCACAAAGTGCCTCGTATTTCAATTTAACTCCTCATCTTCAGTAATGTGAGATTTTCCTGACTTTTATGTTGTACGAATTTACAGTAGAACTGCGAAATTTAAGAGGACTGTTTCAATATTCTTTCTTTAGTTTACTAGCAACTTTCAAATGATTTATAGAATAAGCCATCAAATCCAGAAATGAAAGAACCGTCTTTTATAACTTTTATAACGACGTTGATCATCATCCACGGTCACAACGTCTCTTATATTCCTGGTTCCTGTAAGCTAAAGGTAAACAAAAAGGGACATCAAACATCAGTATTAACTTTGTAGTGCATGTGAATGCTAATATTTCTTGATGGAATTGTTCAAGCATACAATCTTCTTAACTCTAAATATACGTTATGTAGCGTGTAAAACCGTAGTATAAGAATTGTCATTTCGAAACGTGGCCAATTGCCACCATTTCAAACTACAGAAGCAATGAACTTTAAGTGGCTGAAACCACTAAAGCAAATTAGCTTATTTGAAGCTTCATTATAACGTCAACATTGAGAAACTGAAATGTTACTTCTCATTATTACAGGAGGCATAAACGTGGATGCATTTAATAACGTTTCGCACACTATTCAACTAATACCTACCTACCTATTCGCACAATCTCTTATCAAAACGAAAATATAAACGAAAGGGCTGTTTTACATTTAAAACATTTCGTCATGAATGCGTTTATGATTGCGTACTCTCACTAAATTGGCATTCACGGTTTATGCCGCAATTTAAATTTTAATCAAGTTTATTCATTTTGTATTCATAGCCCAACCCAAGCAATGTCATAATAACATTTCCAACCTTGTTTTAATATAAGAATTCTCACTGCTATTCCCCAAATGTACTCCTAGTCAAACTGAAAGTTTCGCCTTGCTCCAAGGAATATTTTCCAAAAAAAAAGACCTAAAAGATTTTAACATCATAGCTAAAACAGAATTTAAAATTACAGAAATTATCGTTCCAAAATAAATTGTTTTATCCACCACTTCCCCGAGAGTTTCTAATGAAACTTTCAAATAACTGTTTCAATAGTATTCTTTCTACAACGCCAGTCCTTAGGTTTTTAGAAACATAATTTGTGCATTCAGTAATATCGCGAACGACAATTTCGATTAATAAAATTTTCTCTTAGAATTATTAATTTCTAAAATGAAAATACTTAATTAAGGAACGTTTCAGAATGTAATGAAAAATTGCTCTCCGAAGAAGAATGAATCTAAAGTCATTTTGTATTCAGATAATATTAACACTAATTAGATTTTCATTGTAAATTCGTATTTTGAGTGTTGTCTTCAACGTAATAAATAATGCATAATCACTTTCGACATAAATAAATGAAAATAATGATCTGACTAATTTGTCTTCTAATAATAAACCCTTGTTTATATTTACTTATAGGGAAGTAATGCTTATAGAAGATTTGGAAACCAAAAATTGCGTAAAATAAGTGGTGCCATCTACCAATGAAAGATTTATTTAGATTATAAAAACCTTTTCACAACGGCCCTTGTGAAAATGGTATTATAACGACCTGTGGTATGAGGTTCTGGAGGAAATTGTAAATTAAAAAAAAATTATTTACCTTTACTTGAATCCTATAAACATTGACTATTAGTCAATGCTATAGGTATGCTATAAATAAACAAAGAATAAACTATCAAAAGTAGCGGTTTTTCCAGCTCTGAACTGTATTATTGATGGACAGTTTGTGTTTCAAGCTTCCTCCTCGAACAATAGTCTCGAATCTTAATTTAGCTCCGGTGGATCAAATACGGCTCCATTAACTTCCCCCTCTCGTCCCCATTTAGTACAAATCTTTAATAGTTCGATAGACATAAATCGTTAGTTAAGCGGAACTTTGGAAAACGGTGCCTGTTCGTATTTTCTTTTCAACTTTTTGACTTCCCGAGTACGAAGTAAAAGGGAAGTATTGTATTAGTGTTCCAAAAAAAAATTGACCTATGCAAATGTTTACATATACATATTTGCATTTCTGAATACGTAGATTCAAAAAATGAAAACAAAATTTTTCCGTCTGTCGTCTGTAGTCTGTCCGTACACATTCCTTGCAACGCTCTAAACTAAACTCAGAAACTATTAAAGTTATCAAAATGCGGTTTTCGCCAATAGATTGCGTTCGGGCCAAGTATGAAAATGCTGATGTTACCTTTGGTGAGGTCACTTCCGGTATAAGCTAAAATGGCGGCACTCATTTTTTTATAAGATGAAGTTGCAGTTTTTTATGTAGTTTAAGAGTATTTTTCAAAAATTGTGTTAATACGAGGGAAGTCTCGTGGCAACTTGCCAGATTTTTTTTAGGAACATAGGACACCAGTGTTCGGTTTTTTTTTAAAGGCAAACATACTAGAATACAGTGGTTTGTAAGGTGCTGGTAAAAGTTCTTTTGGTGTAAAAGGCTTGTTTTTTCTAAGAGTACCACATAATGTCAAATTTCGGTCCCAAAGTTTATCCGCAAGTTGTAAGGAGGTGAAAAAATTATCAGTCATGATACCAGAACCGAACCACCTGGTCAAATCTAAAACACAATAGATAAAAATATACCTACCAAAAGTAGTACCTAAATAAACCTGCGTATTTATGGTATAGGCTGTGGTGCCATTGGCAAGGGCCCAAATTTTTATGCCGTACCTACCCGGTTTAGTTTTCATGTAGACTCAGAACGGGGTTTTACCACGGTAAGGCACCAATTGTTCATCAACGCATAGATGAGGTCCTGGATGCTTCTTTACAATTTAAAACCAGCTTCTCAAATACATGTCGAACTGGTGCCAACTTGTCATTGGCTCTTCGTTCTAGCCGAGGCTCAAAATTATCAAACCGTAGAAAACAAAGTTCATTCTACATATCTATTTCTAGACATAACAGCCGGAAAAAATGGTCTACAATAAGCGTGGTCGCTACTCCACAACATGCTGATTGGCTCTTTTAAACCTTGAAGAGCTCCTAGTGATAAAATCAAACCAATATATGTTTCAATTCCCACGACACTAGTCGGTCTATAAACCTTTGTCTTGTCCGGATTGGCAATATTCCATTTACTATACCTACACATCTTCAGCTTTTCTATTAGTTTCTGATACAATAATATCTGGTCAAATAAATAGGTGAAAAACATCTTCTATGGTAGAAAACTGTGCGCTATCTTTTGTAGCACCAGTAGAAATATTTTTTTTTTGAAACATAAACTGGGCTATCACATGACTGCGTTTCTAGTACATTTATTCCTTCATTACTACATTTAACAATTTGAGAAATTGCATCATGTTCTTCTTAAAAAATTTCATCTATCCAGGGCGATCCAAAGGAAACCTGCGGCTACTTGTAGGTATACATTCTGGACACTGTAAACTTAACAAGCACATGCACCGCATGGGCCTGGGGCTGGTAGATTCACCATCCTGTAGAGGATGCTACACAGGCGACGAGACGGCGCAACACATACTGTGTGAATGTCCCGTACTTGTCAAATTAAGACGATCCATGTTGGGTGAATCCTGGCCGGACATGGCTAAGATTAGAGCCGCTTCCCGTCCAGCATCCTCAGGTTTATCTCACGTGTGGGATGGCTTGAGTGACGTTGCGGGGTCGAACGAATCTAATCAGGGAGGTAGCACAAAGGGCCTGAATAGATGGTCTAGGTGCGCGTAGGCTGTCCCACCCTCCCATCGAAATCCAGAATCCAGGTATTTCATCTTGTTCTGATAAATAATCTTCATTATCATCAAAATCCGCCCAATTTATCTCAACATTATCAATGTTCGAATCATCATGCTCTAGAAGCCAAAGCATATCGGCTTCAGTTAAATTTTTTGGATCACGTATTTTGTACATTTTAGCTTCAACAGCGCAATTGCTAACATTTACATTGCATAGCAAAGACTACATTCGGAAGAAAGTGGGGATTTCCCAGAATAATAGTGTTTGTGGGTATTGGAATATATACATCCATAAAATACCAACCGGGGTACAAATGTACCCCAGGTCTGAAAACTTTCATTATATTGCAGAATCAAAATCGAAATAATTTTTAGTTAAAGTAAAGCTATAATTAGAAGCTACTGAAAACATAAAAACATTTTTTTATTAAATTAAATGGAAAAGTTGAACGTTGGGTACAAATGTACCTCGGCTGGTATTACGAAGACTTACTATGTGGAAATCTATTTAGTAATTATTGTAATATCACTCAAATTTATTATTATAAATTAACTATTTATAAAATAAACAATTAACATATTGGACATAGCTTTTCGTGGAACTTATCAAAACGGAAAACAACAATTGAACAGGGTATCTACTATTACTTCTTAAAGGTACATCTCACCAAAGACATTATCAATATTCAATAATCACAATCGATAGACATATTGTACATAATTAACCACATGCCTACAAGTACTGTGAGCTCACGTAAACGTGCACATCGTAAAATATCATCTAGGAACACACATAATTTATTGTTAGCGTAGAAGAGTTTAGTTCAATAAACATTTACAGTAGAAAGGTAATTGCATTATACAGGCTGTCCCAGGTTTAATGATCAGCACTTTGACATTATGTAGAAAAACATATTTTAAGGTGGGTTGCTCCTATAAACACAGGTCCGAAAATTCTTTGTTTCTGAGATACAGGGTGTTAAAATTGTCTAAAAAATAAAGCTTTTATTTATTCATTTCCTATCTGTGGAAAATATTCCAACTAAAATTGGCACACAAGATACATGGACAGAGGGTCATAAGATTGAATAATATGAATTTTTTTAATCAACCAGTGGCGGAGATATGGGTAATCTGTTCTACTAATTTGATAAATAAAAAGAATACGACTCTGAATTAAATATTCTCAATATTTTTTTCGATGGAGCATTCAATTCTGAACAAAAAATGTCTCTTGACTTTTTTCGGTTCTGTTCGGTTTCACGAAGAACGTATTTTGACTGTGTACAAAAACGATGGTTGCCATGGATCTTATGACCCTCTGTTCGCATCTTGTGTGCCAATTTTGGTTTGAATATTTTCCACAGTTCGGAAATAAATAAATAAAAACTTTATTTTTTAGAAAATTTTAACACCCTGTATCTTAGAAGAAGAGAGTTTTAGGACCTATGTTTATAGGAGCAACCCACCTTAAAATGTGTTTTTCTACAAAATGTCAAAGTCCTGGTCATTCAACCTGGGACACCCTGTATGTGGAAACTTGCTATTGTTCAACTGTCAATGGGAATCATAACAACACATATAAAGTATGTAATGCACTGAATTTTTAGCTGCTGCTGGTTTGAATATACATGCCTTTCCCTGATATTTATTGATTTACGCTACGCGTATTCCTTTGAAAATTTGTTAATTGTCCTTAACAACAACGATAACAATAAAACACCGTAGTTTAACGAAGAAGTAAAGACTATAACAGAACAAAAACGCTTAGTTACTACACCTATCCAAAAAGACCCATGAATAGAATCAAAGGTATAATAATAAAAGGAAGGAGTATAGAGATCATGTAACAATAATTGCAAAGCAGAAGATAGTGAAAATATCCATGACCATCGCCCCCCCCCCCCCCCCCCCCCCCCCCTCCAAAGATACGACTAAAAAGATGGAAGGACAGTAGGTTCTCTAAATTTCAAAGATACTTGATTTACTGTCGAATAGGTTTATGTCAAATATTGATGTAGGTAATGCATTTATTGCTGGCAAACAGTTCATAAACATATTATTGAGATGTGACACGTTCGTTTCACTGTTTAAATTAATAAAGTAAATCTTGTTAGCAAAGTTGTCATTAAATTGGAATTAATTTTACTTGTGAAACTTCATAATTAATTGTAACAATAAATACAAGCAGTTCCACTAAACTTTAATGATGTCTTGTATTTTGTTTTTTAGTATTAAAAAAAATGTTAGAATTAGTTTTAAGGGCTACTTTATGAGTTTTAAGTTTTCGAATTATGTGACATTTAAAATAAAAAAAGTGTATTGGAATGACTTATGTTTATTATTACAATTTGTAATTAAATTCCATATTTATCCTAACGAATAGCTCTCACCGCAAATACTTCATAAACAAATTTGTCTGCATTCTTCACTTGAGATTACTATAGTGATTAGAGTAGCCTCTCATTGCTTATTACGATTCCAACCAAATTTGTTCCGTTTTCCTTTTTGCTTCCTTTCATAAAACAATTTATCATTACCCGTAATTATAACGTGTCAAAATGCCACAAAATACTAAAGTAGAAAAAAACGAAATTTATTTCCATAGTAAATTACAATTAGGCATCAACACAAAGGGAGACATTCCCAAAAACGTCGTTCATTCATTATTTATTGGTCCAATAAGCTTCAATTATGATCTGGTTAACCAATATCAAATTTTCCAAAATCTACATTTACGGAATAATGAGAAATGAAATTATATCTAACGACAGCATCCGAATTTGTTTCAACATCAACGTTAATCTTTAACTATCGCTTTTACACATCTATCTAACTACTGCAATTATTATCTGCAATTATCCATGAAGGCTAATTACGCTCTATTCATTTAACAATCAACCCTAATTGCTACCGAAATACTGCCACGTTATCTAATGTTAAGCATTGATAATATTTTCTAAAAGAAATCAAATGGATTTTATATTAAATGAATAAGTTGTTGGGCGAGAAGATCTGAGAAATAATGTGCAAGGATTACTCATGTATTTTTGTAAGGGATACTTTAATTCTATAGCTTCTGACAGTATGATTAATATCGCTACATTTTCAACGCGTTATAACTTAACCAAGGTCGGTTTTCACAATTTTCACGTTTTTATTTTGAAGCAGTGCTTTCCACTACAGTTTTTTGGAATGACACCTAATTTTAATCAATAGTTACGAAACGACTAAACTGAAAATTATATCGTTCGGTATTTAAATTATTTCTTGCAATAAGTATCGGCAGAACTTACGTTAGTGTTCGTGGTTTAAAGTTACTAGGTAGCAATTAACAGCGTGGAGTGAAAATAGCAATAACATATTACTTCAAGAGTGTAACGAAAATATGAATATTCTGATGCTTTAGCCACTACATTAATACATTTGTTTCAATACACGTCATTAACTACACGAACGCGACACGGAGTCGATCTCTAACAAAAATAATGGACCCTGCTTTTATAATGCCGTTCACTAACTACAATTTGTCGATTTGTAGTGCAGAGACTACAATTTGTGCTTATTAAACGAAATCGAAAAATGGCTTCTATCATATGAATTTTCGTTATTTATGTTATTTTATTTGTGTTAAATACAGTGGAATTGTTTACATAATCAACATTTTGTAATGGTTGTATCGCAGTGTATTGTTGTTGGAAAACAATTTGGAAAGCACTTCTTTGCAAAAATTACACATTGTTGGTTGTGTAAATTTATTTGTGTGATTGTATTTGACGGTAACAACTGCAGCGATAACCTTTGAAGAGTGCAGCAATGGCAAAGGAAAAAGTAATGTCTTTGTCAACATTCGTCAACTAAATTAAAATGAAAGCACTTACGTATTTCTGTGTGTCTGTGAATTCGTTTAAGTTGAGTACACGAGGAAATTTTTGTTTGTCAATGACTATCCTATCAAAAAAAAAGTGAAAGCAAGTGAAATTGATGTTGCAGCTTTCCTTCAAAAGCTAACGCAAAATCTTGAGGGATTAAAGCAATACAGTCTGGAAGAATCGGGAGAGGTTGATCATCAAGATATTAAAACAGAATTAATTTGTGATAAACAATCTATAGCTTATTAAATAATTTTGGAGGTATCCTTATTTTCTCTTGGAGCAATGAGAATTTCAATTGAATGGAAAAAATAAATGAACGAGCTTTTTGATCAAAATTCAGTTTTTTAACGAAATGAAGGAAAAAGAAATTAACAATCCAAACCTGCGAATAATGTTGTACTATATCTTCAGTCTTTTAAAAATGTTCCGATAGAGGTTTTTTTCCCTAATGAATAATGCATTGTCTGATGACAGAAGCTTGATACATGAAACCACAAAGAAGTACCTACTGATGTGCAGAATTCAGCTACCTATGTAGTTCTTCTGAGAAGGTTACGAAATATGCAATGTTTTTAAAGAAACTCGAATCAAAATCAAAACACTAATTAAGATAAATTTATAACGAGTTTTCTTAAAGAACCAATCACTCAATATATTTGTAGCTAATTGTACATTAATATGTTCATAAAATATAGTCTATGAATTGAAAAATAAGGTAGTATATAAAATCTTAATAAAGTGTTGTGAACAATTTGCTTACAAATTTTATTAATTTATAACTTTCAAGTAAAATCATCAGTGTCAAACGAAAATATAAATAGTTGTCAAGTGCACAATTTGTCAAGTTTTACACAAAGCAGCTTTCTTTTAAAAATCAAATTAAGCAGTATATTGCAGAGAAAGGTTGTGGTGTTTTACTAAAAATAACTTATAATTTACTAAAAAAATGCTTAAAGTTATTGTTATTAAAGCGAATTAATGAAACTTTTTTTATTTATAGTTAAGGTTAAGGTTGGGTTCATAATTTACTTAAATTCTTCTTCCGAGTCTTGTGCTATTGACCTCTTTTATTGATGCATCACAAATTTTCTTGGAACCTTATGTTCTCAACGCAGTTACGGCTCGCCTACGTCTTCAGGATTTTCGTGTTTACAAATACGAATCCACTCTCAGAGCGGAGGCTTCCACGCCCAGAGTCAGTAAGATAATAACGACGTGCGGGGTTGGACCGTGCCAATGTTAAAAAAGTTTCGCCCACTTTCGTAAGGGGTTTCATCAGAACGCAAATAAATTTAAAAAACAACAATAAAAATAAAAATATGAAAAACCCTTACCAAATAAACCAACGAAAACAACACACACTACTATACTAAACTGCACACGCTGGAACACTGTGTTCACACACGAAACGTTGAAGTTTTCAACATTGACAGGGCCAATCCTAAAAGTCGGTCTTATATCTTACTGAATCCCATTCTCCTCGTTTTCCTCCGCCTCAGTTCCACCAATGAGGAGACACTTCCTCGGTCGCATTCATTACAAGCACAGCTTTTGAATATAGTAAGTTTTGAAATGTACAATTGATTCAAGACAACCTGCACTTTTTGAAACCTTCATCAGCGTTGCATTCTTCGCTTGGGGAATTTTCTATAAACTTACTTTGTGGAATGCCATAATTAATTATAATAATAAAGACAAGTAATTCTCACTTTGAGTAGAATTACTTGTTTTTATTAAAATTATTTATATTAAATGAGAGATAGAACTTTTCTAAATACTAACACTTACCCAAAGTTACTCCTCGCAAATTTCAAATTCTGTGATCCATTTTACTCGTTAGTTGGCGGAAAAGTTTTAGTCGATTCATTTTCGAAGCACAATATTAGCTGAAAATCGCTGAAGAGGTTATCGGGTTCTCTTGAGGACGATGCTTTAGGAAACAAATTATGAAAATTCCATGAATTGTGGTGTCCTAAATTGCCACACAAGGTAAGGTAAAATGAAAACTGGATTTTCCAGAGCATTTAAACCATTTTACCCGTATCGTTCCCAACACGGGACATATAACATATAGGTAGGTAAGGCCAAAGAATGCTTGCGCAGAAACCAAAAAATGTTTGCACTTTTCATACGGCGTTTGAGGTTTCCACATTACACATTACAGTCACTGTAGTCCACATATGTTAACCAAAGATAAATACTTACAATAAGTTCACACAGTGTGTACAGCTGATTGTTTTAGTTAGAATTTATTTCGCATAATCGTCAAATTTCGAATTTATCCGATGCGCATCTCAGTATTCTTTAGTCTTGAAACGGTCTCTAGAGATTTGCAGTTTTTGAATATTTACGTAAATATTTTAGAGACATCTTGTTAGGGAAGTCAGTGGGTGTTACCTGTCCTATCAGTTGCATTTTTTCTCTTTTTTAATGCCCTTAGCATATAATTATTTTTGTCTAAACGTACATTGTGGAAATTTATTGGTATTATAGCCTTGAGTGATTATAGTAGTAATAACACGTAATTCCACTCAAATTTTGATTTTACATGCAATCCAACCGCCTTTTTTGGATTATATTTGAAACTAAAGGTTGAAAGAAATTATGTGCTATGACCATATTATAAATTAAATAAATAAAAACGATAAAAACTGATTAATGGAATGAAAGATTTGCTGCAACATCGTACAGCTTCTTCTTCATACTCTCGTACAAAATGCGACAAGCGATCTTCAGTCTTCAGAGTAGTGGTCCGAGTTCTAATTTTCGTTCACTCAGTTTTTTACTTTGTGGTAACTGTCACATGCATATTGGTTTGCTTCTTATTACTGAAATAAAAGTTGCTGCAGTTCCTAGTTTATCTTTAACAATGCTACTTGTATCTAGTATGGCCGCTTTATTCATTTCTTTGTTTGAACAAAGTTGTGTATACAGTAGGGTTGTTGTGTTGGTAGATGATTAAATAGTAGCATTGTTAATAACTAATTAAACTCTTAAATGAAATACATTATTCATTGCTAATGTAATATGAGTTTAACTTTAAACGGTCCTTAGGTATCACTTTCCCTCTTGAACTGTCGTATGTCCTCTTAAAAAGCGTGAGCACGTCCATAACCAGTTTCCATTGAATTTACATTCTAAAGATTTAACCGTTTCACTTTCGCGTTTGTGGAATCGCCAATCATCTAAAGATAACTGAGTAATAAATGGTTGCACCCCGATTCAGCGGTTCTCGATTCGGCGGTTCGCGTTTCAGCGGTCCCGTTTCAGCAGCCCCCGTTTCAGCGGCCACCCGTTACAGCGGTTCTCATTTTGGCGGTCACCCGCTTCAGCGGTCCCCGTTTCGGCGGTATATATTTTTCGGAGCCCCTTTGCACTGTTTCGTAGTAACTTATGATTAACGAGAAAGCATAATGTTGAAAAAAATAATATTAAACGATGAGCTCGCATCCTTTTACCCTTACGAAATTGTTTGTAATTACTTTACTATAAATATATCTTTTATCTCAAAAGGTATTTTTGCCAAAAAGCAGTAACTTTCTGATTAAACAATTCTTGTACTTTTACAATAAATCAAATAACTATTCAAAAATGAATTTTTCGGTTTCCTTCGTTTGTCTTCAAAAGCGCTTGGAATTTTTGATTTTTAAGCACCATATGAATCGGAATCCACTGCACAAAACTAATCTACGACAAAAAGGCAAACAGGTCGTCAAAAGGACGCGGTTTACTCCATCAAAAAGTTGATTTGAAAGTATTAACATGTGTACTATTAATTAAAATTAACTTATTCATATAGAATATAACCAATAATTACATGTTGTGACAACCATTATTCTTTTTTCTGAGCGCAACTGGTCCACTTTCTTGCTAAAATGGGGTCCGCTGAAACGAGGCACAGCCGAAATGGGAACCGCTGAAACGGGGCACCGCGGAAACGGAGAGCGCTGAAACGGGGACCACTGAAACGGGGCACCGCCGAAACGGGACCGCTGAAACGGGGACCGCTGAATAGGGGGCCGCTGAATCGGGGTTATGCCGTAATAAATCTACCACAATTATCACTTTACTATTTAAAGAATTACGTAATGTTCACATAACGTCCAAAATTGTTGAATTAAGTCATTATTTTTGTTTATTGGTAAATTATAGACAATTTTTAAATGAAGATTTATTTTTGGGTTTGGATTAGCAAGTAAAAAAGTAACTAGAGTAGGTACATTCACGAATTCAAATTTTTCCTTGAATTAAGGTATCTTAATCTATTGAAATTGTACTCCTTATAATTATTTAACACTTAACGTCTTAAGAGCATAGTTAATATAATTACCATCTAAAACTTTTCTAGTAAACTAACATTCTCTGTTCCCTTATGAAGATATCACCGATAGAACCCTTGGTGTGTCAGTTTCATATGCAAGGCTATTATGTGAAGCGTAACTTGAGGAACAATTCAAACGTACCGTAAACTATTAATTAACAGTCAAGAAACGACAAATTTCCTAGAAGGTGCGAAACCTAAAGTGCGCAAGTAAATAGTTATAGTTATAGGTGTTAACGCCTGTTCAAATATTTGCAAACCTCAAAATAAAGGACACAATGCACGATTACACCGTAAACAATTAATGTCAAATTTACACTTACGTTAAGAAATTTTGATTTGTTTATTTATAACGTTCTTAAACTATCAGAATATGTTTTTCTACTACCTAAAACTATCATTTGCTGTACTTTATTAACCTATTACTTGTTAATCTACACTCAAAGTGGGTCTTATTCCCTTTATAGTTTTTGTATCAAAGATGGAAAATAGTAATTAAACACGAAAATATTACGTGTGGAAAACGATAAATTTCCATGTCAAATTTGCCTATAAGTTAACATGAAAATTGGGTCCATCACTAAACTAGGAACTGGTATAATCTAATCTGTTATCTCATTTTTCATCAGACACGATATCAAGTTGATATGGTCATTGACGCGTTGATCACAGAGCTAATGATACTCAAGCTGCCTAATAATCTACGCCTCAATTTCTTGATTAAAAAATAATTCGGTGGTTGAAACCCGAGCAAAATTCACCATAATTGTAAGATAACATGGGAACTCTCAAAGGTACAATTTAATTTAATTGTTTTATTATTTTAGGACTTATCAATTAATATTCACAATTGTAAGTTGTGTTACTCAACTGAATAATGAATTCATTTTACAATAACAGGCTTGCTTCTTATCAAAATAATCTTCTGAATCCCTACTTTACGTAACACCAATCTCGAACTGTATGAGATAATACAAACATTTAATAAGTGTAAATGAAACAATAAGTCACTTTCGTAAGCATCAAATGAAATATTGAGTTAGGCACGTATAAATTAAACTTCAAAACACTTTCCAAAACCATTTGTAAGCTAAATTAACTTTTTTTGTTAATTATTCTTGTGCAAGAAAGTAAATTGGTAACAAAAAATGTTTAGTAATGACGCATAGCTTTGGTATAACGTGGGGGAGATTAATGAGGTTTTTGTTTTTAATACTTACAGCCGAATCGTGAATTCATTGAAAAATGGTTTGCTTACCTATGGATGTAAAAATTCCCCAGAATCTAGTAAATGGTTGAAGACAGTTAAAGAACTGTGACGTTATATTATTACGTTCTCTGTTTGGTGTGGGTGAAATGGTTCGGCTGACACTATCACTGTTAGTATAAGTAAGGTTTGGAAACATTTCACTGAAGGCCTAGCATACAAAGAATTACAGTTATTCGGCAAATCATAGCTTATAATTTAATTTAGGAGGTAGAATCGTCCCATAGATGTACTTACTCACATAAATCGCGATTTGTTTTAGTTTCAAATAATTGAAGCTAACATACGATCCACCAGTTTTTCACGAACTGAAAATTGAGATGAGGGAGGCTTTTCAGACTCCTGAAAGCTGTAGGACACAGTAGTGGGGTACGTTGGAAGCTGCGGTTGCGTTGTTTTCAACTTCCACAGATTGCAGTTTATACTTAAATATATTCTTAATAGAGCACACTTTAGTAAAGTTAAAATGAAATACGGATTACCCTTAATCATCAAGGATGAAACTTCTTCGTGAGATTATTTTTAGCATTTGAATTAAGCTTCCAAGGATTCGCTTACCTTTCGTTTAGGAAGCTAAAAGGTTTCTTAACTTTACATTTATATTGAGCTTTTGATAAAGTTTTGACTGCAGTATCTAGACGTAGGTAATTCAAGAGAAAACTACGAAATTTAAATTTACATATTTGTATGTTTGCGCTACATTAAAACATGTAAAGGAAGATAGAGATGGCAATACATGAATAGCACGTGTTCTACGTATAACTTTCTTATTCAGGACCAATATTCCCTAAAGACCTTACAGAAGATAGCATCGGTAGATAATATTACGAACACAATGGTAATGACTATAGCTCCTTGCATAACAGTCGACATCTTTTATATATTACGGTTTATTACCTTATAATAATGGGTGCTTCAACCAAATCTGTCATAAACTCATAACTTCCTCGAAATGGACTCATTGATCCAGAGAATTATCTTGGTTGTGCAAGAATCCTTTTCACAACCGAAAAGGTGCTGAAATATTAACATTAACAATTTAAGGGAAAACACCCTAGACTTACGAGGATAATTTACATAGAAAGTACTTACTCAACTACCGTAAATGTGTTTGCAATTTTTGCTACTCACAGTACTGACAACAACCGGCGGCAACCATTAAATTTCTCTATAATTACATTATAATAGCCATAAAAGAATTATTCTATAGCTACATACGCCATGAACTTGAATACGGTGGAGTAATTGCACTAATTCTAGATCTTTGTAACCTGCTCTATGTAAAATTTTGTACACCACGGTTGATTTGCTATACTTCATCATTACCTAATTAAAATTTAGCATTGTCAATGTAAAGGGTAATAATTGATAAATTGGTCTCCCGCTTTGTATAGCTATACGCATTAGCCGACACCATATTATAATATGTAACAAGGGTCAATGTCCATAAATATCGATCATTATTGTATTATAACATTTCGATATTAATGTTCTAGTGAGTTATAATTACAAACGAAGGGAAATATCTACCCCAAACGTTTGTTACATTGTTATACATCAAAAGAGAACGTTTCTTGACTTGTGTCTTAAATGGCATAACCCCGATTCAGCGGCCCCCTATTCAGCGGTCCCGTTTCGGCGGTGCCCTGTTTCAGCGGTTCCCATTTCGGCGGTGTCCAGCTTCAGCGAGCCCAATTTTAGCAAGAAAGTGGACCTAGTTGCGTTAGCGTAAAAATGAATGAACTTAGCAAGTACTTTGGTTGTTCAGAAAAAAAGAATAATGGTTGTCACAACATGTAATTATTGGTTATATTATCTATACAGGGTATACCACGGAACCCGTTCATTAGAAGTTTCTGGGGTCCCTTATTAGTTATGAATAGAGCCAGGATTTTATTGCATTTGCTACTTCAATTTGCTTGAATGTAATGCAATTTAAATAAAATATCAGTAGTATAGCTATGGCACTTCTGGATATAGGTCAAGGTTATGAAGCTGGCCAAGGTCACA
This sequence comes from Pyrocoelia pectoralis, assembly GCA_036250285.1. NCBI lineage: Eukaryota > Metazoa > Arthropoda > Insecta > Coleoptera > Lampyridae > Pyrocoelia > Pyrocoelia pectoralis. The sequence goes on along the minus strand of CM070074.1, from coordinate 88,507,121 downwards.
GGTTCTGAACTTGGACAAGGTCACAGGTTCTGAACTTGCGCAAGGTTACAGGTTCTGAACTTAGCTATGTCCCTTCTGACTCAATTTGACCTTGATCGCTACTCAGTTTGACCTTGAAGTAATGTCACTTCTGGACCACTGGAAGGTCAGGACACCCTGGTGGTGACTTTTAAAACTAAATAGAGGTTATTCGTAATGTGAGATTCTAACTCACTTCACGACGCACCCTGATGGTGACTTTCGTAAGTAAATAGAGGTCATTCGTACTTACTTGCACGTGCATATGACACGTTATAGATAGAACACCTTCAATACTCCGTAACGATTTTCATATTAACAACGTATTTTTTGTGTTAAAGTGTAGATAAACAGTTGCTGACTCATGAACACCTGCATAAGATATCATTTCTAGGAAAGAGATGTGTGTAGAAATAACACCTAACCGGATCTGCATAATAATAAAGTATTCTTTGTGTTCAAATGTTGATAAAAATTTGCTTATTCACAATTTTAGCGTGCACGTGCAGATACCGTAACGATTTTCATATTAACAAAGTGTTCTTTGTGTGTTAAAATGTTGATAAAAATTTGATGACTTCATAATTTGTCATTTCTCGGACCACTTCATGGTCACGAGACCCTGGTGGTGACTTTTGTAAATAGAGGTTATTCGTAATGTTGCGCTTCTGGACCAATTTGCCCTTGATATAATTATATAATTTCTGGACCACTTGAAGGTCACGAGACCCTGGTGGTGACTTTTAAAAACATATAGAGGTTATTCGTAATGTGAGATTTTAACTCACTTCACGACGCACCCTGATGGTGACTTTTAAAAGTAAATAGAGGTCATTCGTAATATAAAACGTTTATGAATAAATCGTAATTCTCAGGCAGTCGTGCTTCGACTCATGGACAACTGCAAACTGCAAACGAATTCAATTACTATATGAATATCGCCATAAAAACTGTACATGTAAACGTATTCTTGGAACTGATAACTGTATATTTAATTCTATATGTAGATCACAATTTGAGTGTAAATTGCTGACGCTGTCTTAAACGCTTATCTCTACTTCTTCTGGGAACGGTGTTATTAATAACTAACCTTTCGATGCATGAAGGTTATGGATGCCATTTAAAGTTAACGCCGTTTGCCCTCTAATTTCTTATCTCTATTCCTGGAATATAACAATGCGCACTGTAAGTAATGGTCACCTTGGCGAGGGTGTCATCAAAAGTGAACTTGCGGATGTAAAGTTATCGATGCCCAATGTCATTGCATACCTACATTCTGGGAATTGTTTTATAATAGGACTTTATTACAGATTGCAATAAGTAAAAAAGGAAATATAAAATAATAATTTTAAAACTGCTCTCGTACGTACATTAACAGCTTCGGATAAATACAAACGAAAATGTTCGCAAAATTAGCATGAGTTCTCCTGACGTAAAAGCATACCTACTATTGTAGGTACGTATAATGCGAAAAAATTGTACTTTCCTAAAATTTAGTTCAGCTATTACAGATTACAATATGTAGTAAGTAAAAAAAAGCAAAAAGGAAATATAAAATGATAATTTTAAAACTGCATTCGTACGTACATTAACAGTATTGCATAATCTATTTATAGAATAATACCCATATATTATATTAGCTTTTAAGGTAAAAATGATGCAATTGCGTTTTCTGACTGTATATTTTCATAATTAAAGCGGTAATTTTGGTGAACTATTTTAAGTTATTAGAATATTAATCAACGTATCTATTTATAACATAGAGATAAAATTCCTTTCGTTACCTACCTATAACAATAGTTTCATTCATTACATAAATAATTTTTACAGGAAATATTCTTATAAACGAGAATGAGAGTTTACGTGCATCTTTTATTAGTGTACATGTAAATAAAATACTCAGGACAAAATTGCGTACACTTTAAATAAACATCTTTATTTTGTTATTAGGTATTAGAGGTACTTAGATGAAAATAGTATCTACACAGAATATAACGAATTCCATCGGTCTTGTTTTCGTATTTGATACCTAGAGAAGGAATAACAAAAATTCATCTTGAACCGAATACTTTTTTCGACGTAAGAGAGTAACGCACATGATTTTCAAATTAATATTGATTGTTACTCGAATATTTGGTATGTACGAACCTCATCCATTTTGACTAAACAATTGACTTGCAATTTAAAATATTTTTGCTTATTTATGTAGGGGTGCTGTTATTAATATTTCTTAGATGCGGAAAGAATGCATTATTATCTTACTTTGTATGTATGAATTAAGTCTACAAGCTAAACCCTTATAAACGATGATCCCCTCCCCCGCACCTCATCTTCAGCGTCGGACTACTTCAAGGTCACGACACCCCCTGATGGTGACTTTTAAAAGTAAATAGAGGTCGTGTGGCACTTGAAGGCCGCCGAATCCCAGTTCCTCGAAACCGCTTACGTGAGCTAGCCCCCCTTCTGGATCACTTCAAGATCATACGAATCCTGGTGGTGACTTTTAAAAGTAAGTAGAGGTTATTCGTAATGTAAACCGATTCTAACTCACTTCAAGGTGACAACGGACCCTGGTGGTGACTTACAAAACTAAATAGAGGTTATTCGTAATGTAAGACCGATTAGGTGAGTAGTGGGATTGTACGATTACTATATAAGGTAAAGGTAATGTATTGCATGTGATGTAGGTATAGCACGGTAACATGTGGATGGCATATAGAGAGGCATCGTGGTCGAAACCGATAGATATTCTAACGGCAGTGGAACGTCTCAAGCAACTGTTTTCGGCGTTAATTTTTGATGCTGAACATGAAGCAGTGTACGGAAGAGGTGACTATAGCGAACAGGAGTGCCACGACCTTGTCACGAAATATGAGCTGGGTGTTAAGATATGTGACCGTTTCATTAATAATAAATATTGCGCCAAGTGTCTCATGAGAAAGTTAAGTGATGCGAAGTTAGAACAATTTAGCAGTGAGTTAAATGAATGGGTTAGCAGTAGTGAGTCTTCTTCTCCGTCGTCATCGCCATTATCGTCATCTCCTGCATTGGAAAACTAAACGGACGTGTTCAAAATGAAGAAAAATGTTACATTTGCTAACGAATCACATAACAAAGTGTACATAATGGTGGCGTGGTCGTTTGCTTACGGCAAAGCACGAAAAGGGTCTTGGCACACTGTAGCCCTGGATCGATTTCGTTTCCGCCGTAAAATCGAGCAGTTTGGTAGAATTCTGTCTCCTGTATTAGAGAAAAATCATCGCGCGGAAGTCTATCGTAACAGATTTCAAGATCATACCTGCACCGTGACAATATAACGGGGGGGTGGGAGTAGTGATCTGAAATCAGCCCGTTAGTGGTTGTCAACTAGTTAAAATGGATTTTATCAGCACGTTTTGCAGACCCTTTAAAAACCCATCAAGGGGATGGAATTTTCAACGACTTTTTGATACATAAAGATGTATTCATTATAAGCACTGAGAAAAACGGCTAATTTAACGTTTATGTAAATAGGTAGGCCTAGTCAGTAAGAAATTGTAATCAATGTTGACAAATAAAGATATAATAATAATTTCCTCTCTATCTTCTAAATGAGAATTAGAACTTAAAATCTACAATTGAATTTTAGTATGATATCGGGGTTAAAAATCATGCTTTGCTTAAAAAAATATGTCGATGAAGCGATAACGTAAAATCAACTTTTCGCTTTTTATACTTCTTCATCTAACGCTGATGTAGGTACTTTATGCGAATTAAAAACGTTAAAGACGGTGACCTTCGAGAACTACATGTGTGTAAATTTTGTGTGAAAAAAATTTCCAAGGTGACATTCACTGACCGTTATAAGATCAAACTTTATTTTTAGTCACTGAAGATGGTGGTGGAGGTGTATTATAGGTGTAAAAATGTAAGATAATGAAAAACTGTTGCACCCCTTTGGCCCTTTCCGCGCCTAAGAAATATTAATAAGAACTGTCAAATTTTGTATTCAGTTTGGAGAACATTTTGTTAATAAATGTTCCGAAGCCCTCTCAACCGAAAATGATCTGGGGCTGGGGGGAAATTAAAATTACATTGCCCCCCGCATTACCCAGGATCAATGTTTACACTGAATTGCATATTTACCTCTTGAGATCTCTTATGAACTATTTACGTTAAAATTATAAGAAGTAAAATAGGTTTTGTACAATGTATTCATTTTTAATGCTACATAAATCAAATAAATCAAACCTACCTGACATACTCTTTTGTCCTTAGTAACTTTTTGCTTCTTTAAAAATATTTACGTACGAGGACGTAGCGTAGTGGAACGTTGTAATATATAAGCTTTTCCTGATTTTATTTTTAAGGTACTTAGGTAAGCATTATGAATTGCGCACCTGCGGGGGGCTTTTTAACTGTTAAAAAATTGTGTACAAGTCTAATTTAGAAAACGTATAGAGATATCGAAAATGAATTTCAGAAAATGCATTATTTATAGGTACGTATAATTTCACTCCTCCATACAATGAGGAAATGCAGGTTATCTCAAAAAATGGTTCGAGGTATTGTTAAATTCATCCCCCCTATCTGCATGTTTTTAGTAGACAGTAAACTCATCACCGAAATTCAAATGTTTACGCTGAATTGCATATTTACCTCTTGATATCTCCATGTTAAAATTATAGTAAACGTTTGCTTCTTCAAAAATATTTAACGTATGACGTAGTTATCGTAGCGGAAAAGTTAAGCTTTGTAATTTTAATTTAAGATATGTACCTACTTAGGTAGCATTATTAATTGTCCACCTGCGGGACTTTTAACTGTTAAAAAATAAAATGTGTGCAAGTCTAATTTTAGAAAACGTACAGAGATATCGAAAATTATTTATACCCCTCCATAATGTAAGGAAATGCGTGTTATCTCAAAATGATTTGAGATATCGTTAAATTCATCCCCCAATCTGCGTGCTTTTAGTAAGCTCGCCACTGAAATTAAAATCGAAAAGCATCACAAATGATCTGAGGCGGGCATGTGATTTAAATTAAGTTCAGAATCTATTACTTATACCTACGTGTAATATGAACCATTTTTTTTTTTAATTTTGCATGAGTACAATTTTGTAGGTTAGTATAATAAACAAAAATAAAAAAGAGCCGGCGTATTTTTATTCAAGCTAAAAAATATTAAAACAGAAGATTAGTGTGCGGTTAAATAAGTTGGTAAACTTACAAGTTGAATTATAGCGAAATCGCTCAAGCTAGGGTGGTCCAAGATATACACATTATACCTATGAGTATTATATACCCCCCTTATTACTTGTGTAAACAGGGGGGTTTCTATTGCAGATAAGAGCCCCCCTCGCACGATGTTGTAGTTATTCTAAAGAATGTAAAATTAATCAGTGAAGAAATTGGAAACATTACTTACCACGTTTAAAATGAGTAAACTTGTTAACACAATTTTCTTTTCTATAACAGAAAAATTAAGTATTTATTTAAAAAACTGCGGATATATTTACCGCATTCAGATAAATCGGGGGCATTTTCGACCCCCCCGTATTGTTGATGGAAAGACTGTAAATTGAAAATTAGTTATGCGTTAACCGTAAAAACACACACATTACCGTTCATTATAATAAGAGGCGAGGATGCGTACTGATATAAAATTTGTCTCCAAAATAGAGCCTTTCTTTCATCTATTGCTAAAAAAGTGCATATTCAGAAGAGTGTAAAAATAGCACGCGGTCCCTTATCAAAAGTTCAGTAACATTGAAAAATGCGTTTAAGTTAAGACATTGAATAAAGAATCACCCAAACGATTAAAATGAAATTGTACAGCTCTTAAAAGTTGATTTTTTTTTTCATAAAATATCGAATAGGAATGATAACAATTCTCATTTTAGCTAGTAAACGAATACCTGTTGTATGCATCTATTTACCAAAAATACATACCATCGTTAATTTTTATTAAAAATTGTTATTTGAAACCGAATTCCAAAATATAAAATTCTTGGAAAAATCTCATTTCTGTTACGTTAGTTTACAAATAGTACAATATCGGAACGGGGGACGGGGATGCGTTTTTAAAACTGAATGTGCTGAAGTTTTTACAGTTTAACCTGAAAAATCACATTCCTGCCTGCTAAAGCTTAGTCATCTTAATACATTAATCAGGGGATCACTTTTTCATACTTTTCAGTACGAGGATGTATTTAACTTAATCTTTATTATATATTTCTACAGTTTGTTTTATTTGATATCTAAAATATTGCTACAATTTGAATCAATTTTGTTTATATAATTACATGCTATCGATCAGTTCAGTTTCACATTACTTATGGGGTTGTCTCTTTCTCTCTCTCTTCTACAGAGGTAGAACAATTTTTGTACAGTCAACGTATTAACCATTTTTAACGTTGTATGCATCTCAAACAAACTCACTTTTCAAAAATTCTGTGAAAGGCCAACCCCCGCGCCTTTTCTTCAGTTTAGCTACCTGCAGATCTGTACTAATAAATTGTTATGTAAATCACATTTATAATAAACTTTCGCATAAATGAAATGTTGCAATTCTTCTTCTTCTTCTTTTGAATTATACACAATACATATGCGAAATATGAATGAGGATAAACGGGATAAAATTGACAACTGTATCCATTATGTGTTTTTCGGGTTAAATATAATATAATAATGGAAGTTCGCTGTTTGCAATCACTATTCGATTTTTTCAAACTCACTACTTAGTTCAGAATCGTATATCTTTTACCAAACAACTAAGTGCTTTTACATTCTCGAAAGGTTTACATTGGTCACGAAGCATGTCGATGCATCGATAGTACTAGATTTGAACTCAAAATAGTCATTTACAGCAGTTTTAATCTCGGTCTTTCTCTCTCTCTCCCCCTGGTTTCAACAATCATCGCTGCAACAGTATAAGTTGAAATCTGAGGAGCAGATTCCAGATTGAGGTCAGAGTTTCGCGGATTAGCGGATTCTTGTCTTACCACCATTAAACCAATGCCACCAGGTAGCGATAGTCCCCATCACTGAGGGGCGACTTGTCACCATACGCAGATTTGATCTCGAGAGTGGTTTGTTTGAGATCCAGTTCGATGTTTGTTGTTTAAATACCTGAAGCGCGTTTTTGAACACTGCTCGATCGATTCGAGAAAGCAAACTTGCATTCGCGAATGGGGCTTGTATGGGCGTGTTTGCTGTTGTGTGTTTTTTCAATTTATCGATAGAGGAGTACGAAGAAAATTTCCACCTGATCGATTAATGCTAGAATAAAGTAAGCTACATATACTACTACTACTACTACTCTAATATGACCCTCATCTGTTTAACTGTTTGAGTCCACTTGAGCGAGATAGACACTTGTTTCGGGGAAGGGGGCGTAAATCTAATATTAGTAATAATTCCTGTGTGACCCTTATCTGTTTAACTGTTTGAGGTCACTTGAGTCAGATAGACACTTGTTTCGGGGGGAGGAGGGGCCTTCAGGAACGGACCTGTTAAATAGCCGTTTACTGCAAACGGGTATCCGTTCATTACCCGTTCATACCTGATCATTAGCCGTTCAATACCCGTTCATACCTGTTCATTAGCCGTTCAATAGCCGTTCATAGCCGTTCAATAGCCGTTCATACCTGTTGAATAGCCGTTCAATAGCCGTCCATATCTGTTTGTGCTGCCAGAAGCAGTTCTACAGAACAATGGATAGCAAGTAAATGAACGGCTAATGAACGGCTATGAACGGCTATTGAACGGCTAATGAACAGGTATGAACGGGTATTGAACGGCTAATGATCAGGTATGAACGGGTAATGAACGGATACCCGTTTGCAGTAAACGGCTATTTAACAGGTCCGTTCCTGAAGGCCCCTCCTCCCCCCGAAACAAGTGTCTATCTGACTCAAGTGACCTCAAACAGTTAAACAGATAAGGGTCACACAGGAATTATTACTAATATTAGATTTACGCCCCCTTCCCCGAAACAAGTGTCTATCTCGCTCAAGTGGACTCAAACAGTTAAACAGATGAGGGTCATATTAGAGTAGTAGTAGTAGTAGTATATGTAGCTTACTTTATTCTAGCATTAATCGATCAGGTGGAAATTTTCTTCGTACTCCTCTATCGATAAATTGAAAAAACACACAACAGCAAACACGCCCATACAAGCCCCATTCGCGAATGCAAGTTTGCTTTCTCGAATCGATCGAGCAGTGTTCAAAAACGCGCTTCAGGTATTTAAACAACAAACATCGAACTGGATCTCAAACAAACCACTCTCGAGATCAAATCTGCGTATGGTGACAAGTCGCCCCTCAGTGATGGGGACTATCGCTACCTGGTGGCATTGGTTTAATGGTGGTAAGACAAGAATCCGCTAATCCGCGAAACTCTGACCTCAATCTGGAATCTGCTCCTCAGATTTCAACTTATACTGTTGCAGCGATGATTGTTGAAACCAGGGGGAGAGAGAGAGAAAGACCGAGATTAAAACTGCTGTAAATGACTATTTTGAGTTCAAATCTAGTACTATCGATGCATCGACATGCTTCGTGACCAATGTAAACCTTTCGAGAATGTAAAAGCACTTAGTTGTTTGGTAAAAGATATACGATTCTGAACTAAGTAGTGAGTTTGAAAAAATCGAATAGTGATTGCAAACAGCGAACTTCCATTATTATATTATATTTAACCCGAAAAACACATAATGGATACAGTTGTCAATTTTATCCCGTTTATCCTCATTCATATTTCGCATATGTATTGTGTATAATTCAAAAGAAGAAGAAGAAGAATTGCAACATTTCATTTATGCGAAAGTTTATTATAAATGTGATTTACATAACAATTTATTAGTACAGATCTGCAGGTAGCTAAACTGAAGAAAAGGCGCGGGGGTTGGCCTTTCACAGAATTTTTGAAAAGTGAGTTTGTTTGAGATGCATACAACGTTAAAAATGGTTAATACGTTGACTGTACAAAAATTGTTCTACCTCTGTAGAAGAGAGAGAGAAAGAGACAACCCCATAAGTAATGTGAAACTGAACTGATCGATAGCATGTAATTATATAAACAAAATTGATTCAAATTGTAGCAATATTTTAGATATCAAATAAAACAAACTGTAGAAATATATAATAAAGATTAAGTTAAATACATCCTCGTACTGAAAAGTATGAAAAAGTGATCCCCTGATTAATGTATTAAGATGACTAAGCTTTAGCAGGCAGGAATGTGATTTTTCAGGTTAAACTGTAAAAACTTCAGCACATTCAGTTTTAAAAACGCATCCCCGTCCCCCGTTCCGATATTGTACTATTTGTAAACTAACGTAACAGAAATGAGATTTTTCCAAGAATTTTATATTTTGGAATTCGGTTTCAAATAACAAATTTTTAATAAAAATTAACGATGGTATGTATTTTTGGTAAATAGATGCATACAACAGGTATTCGTTTACTAGCTAAAATGAGAATTGTTATCATTCCTATTCGATATTTTATGAAAAAAAAAATCAACTTTTAAGAGCTGTACAATTTCATTTTAATCGTTTGGGTGATTCTTTATTCAATGTCTTAACTTAAACGCATTTTTCAATGTTACTGAACTTTTGATAAGGGACCGCGTGCTATTTTTACACTCTTCTGAATATGCACTTTTTTAGCAATAGATGAAAGAAAGGCTCTATTTTGGAGACAAATTTTATATCAGTACGCATCCTCGCCTCTTATTATAATGAACGGTAATGTGTGTGTTTTTACGGTTAACGCATAACTAATTTTCAATTTACAGTCTTTCCATCAACAATACGGGGGGGTCGAAAATGCCCCCGATTTATCTGAATGCGGTAAATATATCCGCAGTTTTTTAAATAAATACTTAATTTTTCTGTTATAGAAAAGAAAATTGTGTTAACAAGTTTACTCATTTTAAACGTGGTAAGTAATGTTTCCAATTTCTTCACTGATTAATTTTACATTCTTTAGAATAACTACAACATCGTGCGAGGGGGGCTCTTATCTGCAATAGAAACCCCCCTGTTTACACAAGTAATAAGGGGGGTATATAATACTCATAGGTATAATGTGTATATCTTGGACCACCCTAGCTTGAGCGATTTCGCTATAATTCAACTTGTAAGTTTACCAACTTATTTAACCGCACACTAATCTTCTGTTTTAATATTTTTTAGCTTGAATAAAAATACGCCGGCTCTTTTTTATTTTTGTTTATTATACTAACCTACAAAATTGTACTCATGCAAAATTAAAAAAAAAATGGTTCATATTACACGTAGGTATAAGTAATAGATTCTGAACTTAATTTAAATCACATGCCCGCCTCAGATCATTTGTGATGCTTTTCGATTTTAATTTCAGTGGCGAGCTTACTAAAAGCACGCAGATTGGGGGATGAATTTAACGATATCTCAAATCATTTTGAGATAACACGCATTTCCTTACATTATGGAGGGGTATAAATAATTTTCGATATCTCTGTACGTTTTCTAAAATTAGACTTGCACACATTTTATTTTTTAACAGTTAAAAGTCCCGCAGGTGGACAATTAATAATGCTACCTAAGTAGGTACATATCTTAAATTAAAATTACAAAGCTTAACTTTTCCGCTACGATAACTACGTCATACGTTAAATATTTTTGAAGAAGCAAACGTTTACTATAATTTTAACATGGAGATATCAAGAGGTAAATATGCAATTCAGCGTAAACATTTGAATTTCGGTGATGAGTTTACTGTCTACTAAAAACATGCAGATAGGGGGGATGAATTTAACAATACCTCGAACCATTTTTTGAGATAACCTGCATTTCCTCATTGTATGGAGGAGTGAAATTATACGTACCTATAAATAATGCATTTTCTGAAATTCATTTTCGATATCTCTATACGTTTTCTAAATTAGACTTGTACACAATTTTTTAACAGTTAAAAAGCCCCCCGCAGGTGCGCAATTCATAATGCTTACCTAAGTACCTTAAAAATAAAATCAGGAAAAGCTTATATATTACAACGTTCCACTACGCTACGTCCTCGTACGTAAATATTTTTAAAGAAGCAAAAAGTTACTAAGGACAAAAGAGTATGTCAGGTAGGTTTGATTTATTTGATTTATGTAGCATTAAAAATGAATACATTGTACAAAACCTATTTTACTTCTTATAATTTTAACGTAAATAGTTCATAAGAGATCTCAAGAGGTAAATATGCAATTCAGTGTAAACATTGATCCTGGGTAATGCGGGGGGCAATGTAATTTTAATTTCCCCCCAGCCCCAGATCATTTTCGGTTGAGAGGGCTTCGGAACATTTATTAACAAAATGTTCTCCAAACTGAATACAAAATTTGACAGTTCTTATTAATATTTCTTAGGCGCGGAAAGGGCCAAAGGGGTGCAACAGTTTTTCATTATCTTACATTTTTTACACCTATAATACACCTCCACCACCATCTTCAGTGACTAAAAATAAAGTTTGATCTTATAACGGTCAGTGAATGTCACCTTGGAAATTTTTTTCACACAAAATTTACACACATGTAGTTCTCGAAGGTCACCGTCTTTAACGTTTTTAATTCGCATAAAGTACCTACATCAGCGTTAGATGAAGAAGTATAAAAAGCGAAAAGTTGATTTTACGTTATCGCTTCATCGACATATTTTTTTAAGCAAAGCATGATTTTTAACCCCGATATCATACTAAAATTCAATTGTAGATTTTAAGTTCTAATTCTCATTTAGAAGATAGAGAGGAAATTATTATTATATCTTTATTTGTCAACATTGATTACAATTTCTTACTGACTAGGCCTACCTATTTACATAAACGTTAAATTAGCCGTTTTTCTCAGTGCTTATAATGAATACATCTTTATGTATCAAAAAGTCGTTGAAAATTCCATCCCCTTGATGGGTTTTTAAAGGGTCTGCAAAACGTGCTGATAAAATCCATTTTAACTAGTTGACAACCACTAACGGGCTGATTTCAGATCACTACTCCCACCCCCCCGTTATATTGTCACGGTGCAGGTATGATCTTGAAATCTGTTACGATAGACTTCCGCGCGATGATTTTTCTCTAATACAGGAGACAGAATTCTACCAAACTGCTCGATTTTACGGCGGAAACGAAATCGATCCAGGGCTACAGTGTGCCAAGACCCTTTTCGTGCTTTGCCGTAAGCAAACGACCACGCCACCATTATGTACACTTTGTTATGTGATTCGTTAGCAAATGTAACATTTTTCTTCATTTTGAACACGTCCGTTTAGTTTTCCAATGCAGGAGATGACGATAATGGCGATGACGACGGAGAAGAAGACTCACTACTGCTAACCCATTCATTTAACTCACTGCTAAATTGTTCTAACTTCGCATCACTTAACTTTCTCATGAGACACTTGGCGCAATATTTATTATTAATGAAACGGTCACATATCTTAACACCCAGCTCATATTTCGTGACAAGGTCGTGGCACTCCTGTTCGCTATAGTCACCTCTTCCGTACACTGCTTCATGTTCAGCATCAAAAATTAACGCCGAAAACAGTTGCTTGAGACGTTCCACTGCCGTTAGAATATCTATCGGTTTCGACCACGATGCCTCTCTATATGCCATCCACATGTTACCGTGCTATACCTACATCACATGCAATACATTACCTTTACCTTATATAGTAATCGTACAATCCCACTACTCACCTAATCGGTCTTACATTACGAATAACCTCTATTTAGTTTTGTAAGTCACCACCAGGGTCCGTTGTCACCTTGAAGTGAGTTAGAATCGGTTTACATTACGAATAACCTCTACTTACTTTTAAAAGTCACCACCAGGATTCGTATGATCTTGAAGTGATCCAGAAGGGGGGCTAGCTCACGTAAGCGGTTTCGAGGAACTGGGATTCGGCGGCCTTCAAGTGCCACACGACCTCTATTTACTTTTAAAAGTCACCATCAGGGGGTGTCGTGACCTTGAAGTAGTCCGACGCTGAAGATGAGGTGCGGGGGAGGGGATCATCGTTTATAAGGGTTTAGCTTGTAGACTTAATTCATACATACAAAGTAAGATAATAATGCATTCTTTCCGCATCTAAGAAATATTAATAACAGCACCCCTACATAAATAAGCAAAAATATTTTAAATTGCAAGTCAATTGTTTAGTCAAAATGGATGAGGTTCGTACATACCAAATATTCGAGTAACAATCAATATTAATTTGAAAATCATGTGCGTTACTCTCTTACGTCGAAAAAAGTATTCGGTTCAAGATGAATTTTTGTTATTCCTTCTCTAGGTATCAAATACGAAAACAAGACCGATGGAATTCGTTATATTCTGTGTAGATACTATTTTCATCTAAGTACCTCTAATACCTAATAACAAAATAAAGATGTTTATTTAAAGTGTACGCAATTTTGTCCTGAGTATTTTATTTACATGTACACTAATAAAAGATGCACGTAAACTCTCATTCTCGTTTATAAGAATATTTCCTGTAAAAATTATTTATGTAATGAATGAAACTATTGTTATAGGTAGGTAACGAAAGGAATTTTATCTCTATGTTATAAATAGATACGTTGATTAATATTCTAATAACTTAAAATAGTTCACCAAAATTACCGCTTTAATTATGAAAATATACAGTCAGAAAACGCAATTGCATCATTTTTACCTTAAAAGCTAATATAATATATGGGTATTATTCTATAAATAGATTATGCAATACTGTTAATGTACGTACGAATGCAGTTTTAAAATTATCATTTTATATTTCCTTTTTGCTTTTTTTTACTTACTACATATTGTAATCTGTAATAGCTGAACTAAATTTTAGGAAAGTACAATTTTTTCGCATTATACGTACCTACAATAGTAGGTATGCTTTTACGTCAGGAGAACTCATGCTAATTTTGCGAACATTTTCGTTTGTATTTATCCGAAGCTGTTAATGTACGTACGAGAGCAGTTTTAAAATTATTATTTTATATTTCCTTTTTTACTTATTGCAATCTGTAATAAAGTCCTATTATAAAACAATTCCCAGAATGTAGGTATGCAATGACATTGGGCATCGATAACTTTACATCCGCAAGTTCACTTTTGATGACACCCTCGCCAAGGTGACCATTACTTACAGTGCGCATTGTTATATTCCAGGAATAGAGATAAGAAATTAGAGGGCAAACGGCGTTAACTTTAAATGGCATCCATAACCTTCATGCATCGAAAGGTTAGTTATTAATAACACCGTTCCCAGAAGAAGTAGAGATAAGCGTTTAAGACAGCGTCAGCAATTTACACTCAAATTGTGATCTACATATAGAATTAAATATACAGTTATCAGTTCCAAGAATACGTTTACATGTACAGTTTTTATGGCGATATTCATATAGTAATTGAATTCGTTTGCAGTTTGCAGTTGTCCATGAGTCGAAGCACGACTGCCTGAGAATTACGATTTATTCATAAACGTTTTATATTACGAATGACCTCTATTTACTTTTAAAAGTCACCATCAGGGTGCGTCGTGAAGTGAGTTAAAATCTCACATTACGAATAACCTCTATATGTTTTTAAAAGTCACCACCAGGGTCTCGTGACCTTCAAGTGGTCCAGAAATTATATAATTATATCAAGGGCAAATTGGTCCAGAAGCGCAACATTACGAATAACCTCTATTTACAAAAGTCACCACCAGGGTCTCGTGACCATGAAGTGGTCCGAGAAATGACAAATTATGAAGTCATCAAATTTTTATCAACATTTTAACACACAAAGAACACTTTGTTAATATGAAAATCGTTACGGTATCTGCACGTGCACGCTAAAATTGTGAATAAGCAAATTTTTATCAACATTTGAACACAAAGAATACTTTATTATTATGCAGATCCGGTTAGGTGTTATTTCTACACACATCTCTTTCCTAGAAATGATATCTTATGCAGGTGTTCATGAGTCAGCAACTGTTTATCTACACTTTAACACAAAAAATACGTTGTTATGAAAATCGTTACGGAGTATTGAAGGTGTTCTATCTATAACGTGTCATATGCACGTGCAAGTAAGTACGAATGACCTCTATTTACTTACGAAAGTCACCATCAGGGTGCGTCGTGAAGTGAGTTAGAATCTCACATTACGAATAACCTCTATTTAGTTTTAAAAGTCACCACCAGGGTGTCCTGACCTTCCAGTGGTCCAGAAGTGACATTACTTCAAGGTCAAACTGAGTAGCGATCAAGGTCAAATTGAGTCAGAAGGGACATAGCTAAGTTCAGAACCTGTAACCTTGCGCAAGTTCAGAACCTGTGACCTTGTCCAAGTTCAGAACCTGTGACCTTGGCCAGCTTCATAACCTTGACCTATATCCAGAAGTGCCATAGCTATACTACTAATATCTTTGCGAATTAAGTCATCAAGAGCTTGCTTGTCAAATTTTATTTTGCAATTTTTTGCTATTTTTGTTGTTTTTGCTATAAAATGCTATTTTGTTTTATATTTGCTTTAAATGTACTATTCTTCTACTAAATTTATGTAAAGTAGAAAATTTTCGAATTTTTCTGATTAACTAACCCTGTGGGGAAGGTAAATTAGAAATTATCATTTGCTTCAAGGTTGTTCCCGGAAAGTCTTAATTCTTATACAAGTACATACAACCAAATACTTTACTACTATAAAGTATTTGATACAACATAAACATAACTAGTCGCGTGGTCCTACGAGGCGCCAGCATTCTTTGTGTGTTCGTCACAAATTATACTGATATTGCAAATTTGCGGAGTACTAGGCGTCAACGCCGCAGTCCGACAGGAATCTTTGAAATATAGTAATACTCACATAAATTGCGAGGTTTCTTTTTAAAACTAGAAGTGCGTTATCCGCCAAAATATGTAGTGTTGGACTGATCCGTATAATAAAACTCGAGAAGTTTTTTGCACCGACATCGACAGTGCAATCTATCGCAATAAAGCGAAAAGTTTATTTTAATTAAAGTGATTTTAAAAACTTTTTGTGCTATTTATTTTACTATTCTGAAATTAATTGCTACTATTTGTGCTATTTTAGATGATTTGAAATGCTAGTTTATAGCGCTATTTTGACGTTTTAAGATGCAATAAAATCCTGGCCCTAGTTATGAATTTGAAACTTTCAGGTTAAGGATAACCCATAGCATTCTTTTGTTCTAAAATATTGTCGATGTTGTACAACTTCCGGAAGGACCGGAAGTCGCCATTCATCTTCTTATTTTAAATGGAACCCCCTGTATATTATTGCATTTTTGGATTATACAATCGATTCTGCGTTAATCTGTATTAGATTATCCTATACCTATCTTCAACTGTTTTTGAGATATTATGATTTTTTTGAAAAATTTGCGCTTTGCGGAGGGATGTTTAATAGCCCACCTTTTGCTCTTCTTTGAACGCAAAACATTCATACTTTACAAACACGAAGTAAAACCATAAGGGTTCACAAAATGCATTTGCAAACCTATCACAGATTATACAGGGCGTTCAAAATTAGTGGCAAAGTTAAAAAACTTCAAACACCAAAAAGTCATTTTTTTCAAATGGAACACCCCGTATATTTTTACATATTTGGAAAGCGATTTAATTTACGCATCGATAAGCTATAGGTATCCTTATACCTATCTTTAGCGGTTTTGTAGTTATTAACACTTTTTATCTAATATTGATTAAAACTGCACTCAAAACCTATGCACATTTGAAAGTAGGCGTGAGTATGCGAAAATAAAATGAACGTCTAACAGGGTTGAGTGCAAGAACAGGTCTCTACTTTTTTTGTAGACACCTGAACTCTCTTCTTTTGAGAACAAGTGTGCAGTTTTAACGTATTTTGAACAATCTTATGTAATTTAATAGTTTGCTCTCAATAAAAGGTATTATTATTATTATACTTCGGTTTTTATCGATACTTAGGCCAAGCCTGGTTAACTAACCGCATGGATCGAAATCAAGTAAGTATTATTATTATTATTATTATTATTATTATGATTAGACAAACGCATGTTTATCTGGATGTCATGCTCATTAAAGCAAATAGGTGGTAAACAATAAACAATTTTATAAAATGGAAGCACTTAACGGTATATTCCAATACTGATATTTTGAATTTATTTTATATCCATTAAAGTCATTTTTATTTGTTTGTTGTATAAATAAGATCATTAAATTCGTTTTGCAAAAGTAATTGTTTTTCCTGTTGTCATACTCACAGCCTGCTTTCAAATGTGCAAAGGTTTTAAGTGCAGTTTTAATCAATATTAGATAAAAGTGTTAATAACTACAAAACCGCTAAAGATAGGTATAGGGATACCTATAGTTTATCGATGCGTAAATTAAATAGCCTTCCAAATATGTAAAAATATACGGGGTGTTCGATTTGAAAAAAATGACTTTTTGGTGTTTGAAGTTTTTTAACTTTGCCACTAATTTTGAACGCCCTGTATAATCTGTGATAGGTTTGCAAATGCATTTTGTGAACCTTTATGGTTTTACTTCGTGTTTGTAAAGTATGAATGTTTTGCGTTCAAAGAAGAGCAAAAGGTGGGCTATTAAACATCCCTCCGCAAAGCGCAAATTTTTCAAAAAAATCATAATATCTCAAAAACAGTTGAAGATAGGTATAGGATAATCTAATACAGATTAACGCAGAATCGATTGTATAATCCAAAAATGCAATAATATACAGGGGGTTCCATTTAAAATAAGAAGATGAATGGCGACTTCCGGTCCTTCCGGAAGTTGTACAACATCGACAATATTTTAGAACAAAAGAATGCTATGGGTTATCCTTAACCTGAAAGTTTCAAATTCATAACTAATAAGGGACCCCAGAAACTTCTAATGAACGGGTTCCGTGGTATACCCTGTATGAATAAGTTAATTTTAATTAATAGTTCACATGTTAATACTTTCAAATCAACTTTTTCATGGAGTAAACCGCGTCCTTTTTCGCGGCGTCCTTTTGACGACCTATTTGCCTTTTTGTCGTAGATTCGTTTTGTGCAGTGCATACCGATTCAAATGGTGCATAAAAATCAAAAAAAAAATCAAGCGCTTTTGAAGACAAACGAAGGAAACCGAAAAATTCATTTTTGAATAGTTATTTGATTTATTGGAAAAGGTACAAGAATCAGAAAGTTACTGCTTTTTGGCAAAAAATACCTTTTGAGATAACAGAAATATTTATAGTAAAGTAATTACAAACAATTTTGTAAGGGCAAAAGGATGGGAGCTCATCGTTTAAAATTATTTTTTTCAACATTATGCTTTCTCGTTAATCATAAGTTACTACGAAACAGTGCAAAGGGGCTCCGAAAAAGATATACCGCTGAAACGGAGACCGCTGAAGCGGGTGACCGCTAAAATGGGAACCGCTGTAACGGGTGGCCGCTGAAACGGGGGCTGCTGAAACGGGATCGCTGAAACGGGAACCGCCGAATCGGGAACCACTGAATCGGGGTGCAACCGTCTTAAATATATCTGGTAAGACAATTTTTTCTAACAATTCGTCGTTGTTATAATTAATTCTGTAGTTTTTCTCTTGCTTGATGCTGTTGGATAACAAGAAACATTACTGTTATACTCATGTATCTCAAAAGCTTCTCCAAGTTTTGAATTAAAAGCTAATTTCCAAACGCTTGATTTTCATCTTATCCTTTAAGAACAATGATGATCGACCTAACTGATGCCGTTCTAAAGAATTCAGTTGATGCGTTCCCATTCTACTATTTCAAATTTTTAAGTCTGGCTCGCTTCTTCCTTACATCTTTCACCAATCACATCAACTCATATTTCTCTAGAGCACCTCATTTTTCTTCTCTTTATTATGGTGATTATTTCTTTACCTTTATTCGTTCTTCTTAAGATTTCTGTTTTTGTCACACATTATTTCCACGACAACTTCCACATTTGATAACAAATAAGTTTATTTCTGTCGCTTCTGTAGGTAATTGTCGAAGTTTCTCAATTCCTGGTTTGCTGTTGCACAGAATGTTATTTATTTAACTATCTCAATGCTTCGTTTAATCCTAGAACCACTGTCCAATTTCTCGTTCAGCTCTTGGTACTTTCTCCAAAGGTGTTCCTTTAATGCTTGGTCTTGATAATAATCATAATTGTTGTTCTTCTTGTGTTCAAAATCATTGACTAGTGCGGTCTTTCATGATCTATGAACCTTCATCTTTACTGTCGAAAAGGAGTATTTGGTACCGTATCTATGATATTGATGTATATTGACAATGTCTCATACCTCATCATCATCTCTTTCTATATTCTGTGTCGTACTGGATTCTGAGGATTCTGGATTACGATGGTAGGGTAGTCAGAAGTCCACGCGCACATAGGCCACCTATTCGGGCCCTTTGTACTACCTTCCTGATTAGAATCGTCCGACCCCGCAACGTCACTCAAGTCATCCCACACGTGAGATAAACCTGAGGATGCTGGAGGAAGAAGCGGCTCTAATCGTAGCCATATCCGGCTAGGATTCCCCCAACATGGATCGTCTCAATTCGACAAGTACGGGACACTCACAAAGTATGTGGTACGCCGTCTCGTCGTCTGTGTAGCATCCTCTACAGAATGGTGATTTGACCAAGCCCATGCGGTGTATGTACCCGTTAAATTTACAGCGCCCAGAAAGTATACCCACGAGTGTCGCAGGTTCTTCTTTGATAGACCTGTGGACAAACGTGCCAAACCGCGAGATGGTCGCCTGTGGGCCTCTTTCGCATCACAACAATCTAACTACAAGTCCACGTAGTCTTGTGCTCGTCTTTGGTGTCTTGAGTTATTAAGTTGTTTACAGTTGAGACCGTAAGAGTCGGCTCTGGACCATAAAACGGTTGTTATGAGGCCATTCGAGCTAACTTAATCGGCTATACAGTGTGTCCACGGATTGAGTTCACTATAGATGTAAATGACCAAAAATTTTGGAATTTCAAAACGATTTTTTCAGATTCTGCGCTGCTTCATTGGAAATGAATTTTCATCATATTTTTAATTTTTTTAATTCAAAGCCGCCTTGATCGTGGAACAAAAACTATTTTCTTTGCAGGTAAAGTACCTTTTTTGTGTACTTTGTCAAAAGCCTTTTCAAAGCCAACTAAACATAATGAACATATCGCAGTTGACATTTCCAGTTGACATTGACAGTTCTATGAATGGATAGTAAATAGTGTCTTTCTGGTCCAAATAACAATAATAAACACAATAAGCAAATAACAGAACAACGACTTGTACAGGAATAATACTTAAACCTAGACCCTTACTACATAGGGTGTTGCGCATGCCATTTTGAACAATGATTGATCAAATTGACCGTCTTGTATTCTTCGCATTTCAAAACGTTCACTTTTTGGGGATTTGGAATGAACATTGATATAATTGGCCATCGTTGTAAATTTCGTTGAATAAGTATATCATAGTGTGTCGGCATGCAAAGTTATCTTCCGAAAATGTCGCGCGGTTTTAATGGAATTGCATCCCCTAAAAATCTGTATCTTGACCATACGATAATTGTGTGTTATATCGTCCATCCAGCGGTCCAGAGAGTCTTTAATTTAAAAACCGTCAGCAATGTTCTATTTAACAGGTGGACTTTTTGACCCCAAACCCATTTGTCCTATAGGAAAGGTTAATAATCTCAGCAACCATATTTTAGGGCTGAAATATAATTAAACATACCTACACATTTGAAGAAATGCGTCTTTATGAATGTGTGCATTTAACGGTTTCATGATCATACAATAATATTAAACCTAAGACATAAGGTTTTAAATTATGAATGGAAGTATATTAATTATTTATTTTACAATAACAATGCTTCAATTTTCACATTTATAGGTATACAGGTTTATAAAAGATGTTAACGAGGTTGCTTCTTTACTATTCCACCCTTTCATTAATAGAGGGGGATGAAGTTCGAAATTATTCATAAATTACCAAATAATTAATGTAAAGGGTTAATGAAGTACTTTCTTTATTTTTAACGTTCAAACATGATGAATTTTTCGTCCTCCTTCATTTTCCATAAAAATCACACCTTAAAAAGTTTCAGTTTTACAACGCCCTGCACATTATATTATGTTTAATAATGAATACCATTTAAAATGAGTTTAGAGACATTAGGTATAAAGAAATAAGTGACAGTACGTTAAAGTATTTTTTTTATACAAGAAAAAGCTTTTTCCTTCTTTGTGATGATAAACTTTCCTTTTGAAACATAATAGTTAATGGGGCTTAAATATTCTTTCTTACAAATTTCCTAACAGGGTATTGTCGGCCGTTGATCACTCCTCTGTAACTCATAAAAATGTTAAAACAGAATTTATTCCGTTCCAATAAATTTAACATCTTTACTGTACTTTTACTCGATAAATTGTTTGTATGTTACTATACAAGAACAATTGAGCATAAAGGGGAATGTAAAATAATTTTCCTTTGGAGAATTGCGGCAAACGAGGAATTTTATGAGTGTGCATGTTGCGGTTATGTGTATGAAATGATTAGGTATGTACGTTAAACTTGTATTGTGATCAATTTTAAAATTTATAGCCAAATGAATGTTTACAACTAAAGTGTTCTCTAGCTATTAAATCAAATTAGAAACCATCAAGCAAAATTGTTGCATAAAACCATCGAACATATCCTATTATGTTGCATGTATGCGGCAACAAAGTTTCATTAATTTCCCCTGTACATTTTGTAAATAAACAACGTGAAAGCGATTCACAGTCTCGAAACTCAAGCTCTTAACTACTGCAACTAAATGCATTAACGTACATTCCTAATGAATTTAAATTACCTCATGAAAAGTTAAAGTGCGATATAATTAAAAATTATATTAATATGAAAACTTCCTTGCATTTTTCCTAAGGGTGGATGGCGACATGGCCCTTAGTCAGCCGTCATAAGATAATAATTTAATTAATTCAAAGTAACTGCTTGCCAATGTGTTAAAATAGTATGACTTTTCGCCGGTGCAAAGTATCGAACGTTAATGAAACGCCGACGCCCATTTAGTTTGGATGACTATTGCTCCGAACGGGACAATTACGTAAAACGTGTTGAATTCTCAAATCGAGCACAATTCCTTCGATATATTTAACTCTTTGTTACTGCAATGTAAACCAAATATATCTTTTCCATGTAAAACAAAACACACATGTCGTGGCTCTATGCGCTAATTTCTCTTTTATCGTACTTGTAACATAACATAGATATACCTAGAGTCCCTAGAGTCCCTAGGGACTCTAGGTATACCTATATGTAGTATGAAACTTTGACTTAAGAAAATGATTTGATCCATGATATGGGCTTAAAAGTCCATTTTGGTGCAATCTACCCAACTTTAATCCATGAATTAAATTGCTTCTCTACCTAATTTCGACATAACACATATCAAGTCAATATGTGAATAAAAACGTCATAAAATAAAAATTAAGAAGGAATGGTAAATAGTTCACACAACCTATCCCATGATTTTTTCTAATTGGAATTAAGAATAAAAAAAAATCATTGGGAAGGTTGTGTGAATTATTTACCATTAAATAGAATAATTTACCCCATTTGGAGTTCTACACCACCATCGATTATGGATACAATCCACTTAAAAATTAAGAATTAACAGGACATGGGACCAGACCACGAGACAACTGCACAACCTTTGTCATTTTTGTGTTACATATATTTTACAAAACTGTGTCCAGTGTATGTAAAAACGTGAATAAAAAAAAATGATTTGCCAAATGGCTCGTACTTCAATTAAATAATGTTCGATCTGTTAAACCTTTCGATGGGAAAAATTTCAGCAACTGGAAATTTCGTATGGAATTCATTTTTGACGAACAAGGTATACTTAGTTGTCTCAAGGATGACCTGTATTCGAATAATTCAAAGTGGTATAAGTTTGATAAAAAGTGTCTAATTGCACAGTATGTAGAAGATCCATACATCTGGAGCAAATACGCAATCGTACCCACGCATATCAAATTTGGAATTCTCTATGCAATACCCATGAAAAGAAAGGACCGTCTGGTAAGTGTTTATTATTAAAATAAATGTCAGATTTAAAATATGATGTTAAAAAACCATTAAAAGCTCATTTTATAAAATTTAACACGAATATTGAGACAGTTAAAAAATAGTGGTGCAAAACTTGATGAATCCGATTTTTGTGTTTTGAATCGGTAGTTTCACAAACAAAATTTAAATCTGGAAAATGTTTGTCAGAATATGAACTCAAACTTGAAATTTCAAATCCGGTAAAAGAAAAACATCACTGGTGCCTTTACTGTATCTAGTAGTTAAGGCAAGTGAAATGGTTAGTAATATAAAATTAAAGAATAAATGTAGATTCTGTGGCCGTTTTGGTTACGACCAGCTAAAATATTATTATTTTAAAAAACATACAGCTAACAATGGTTGTTATTCAAAAGATTTTTTGTTAGATGGTGGTACATTTTGAAAAAAACCGATTACTGTAAAAATTGTTAATGAAAGTGAGGAATTGGTAGCTTTGAAAGTGGGTACTATCCCAGGAATAAATATTAACATTAGTAAAGTGTATAAATTAGAAAATGAGACACAATTTACTCTCTGTACGAACTGTTACCCAAAAAGGCTATAATATGAAATTTGAAGGTAATTTAGTCTCAATTTACAACATCCCTGGTTTTGAAATAACAAGTGGTGCATTAGGTAACAGTTTATTTCTAATGCAATTTAAAGTTTAAATTTTGGACTGGTTAAGTCCAGCTTCAAAAGATTGTGACTTTTAGAACAGTTTCATACCCAAAGTATTTACACTGGTTTGTTGCATGCTCAGGAGAGCAATACTTTGGACTGATTCTTGCTTATTTCCGAGCCCCTACAAAGATCAATGGTTTTCTGCAATGTCTAAGTAATCTTTTTTGTACAATTTTATCTTTAATTCCCATGATAATCCTGTATCTTACAGATCATCTTGATTTGTGTATTCTGTGGTTTGTATTGCTTTTCGTAGTTCTGTTAGGAAAGTATCTGCTTGTAATATGCTGTTAAACTTAAAACGCTCAAAAATGACATTTTTCTTCGGTGAACTGCTTACATTTTTCCTTTATTAGAACAAAGATCGTAGCTTTCTTTTCTTCTACTGATGTAAACTTAAATGTGTTGTACAATTCTAAAGCGTGGTCTGATACGAAATTGAGTATCCAGGTGGTTAAAACAAACCTTCCACAATGGTTGATATCGTTGTTTCCTGTTTGTTAATTCACTATTTTCTGGGTGCAGACACATTAATTTACTTTTTGTTCCCATTTTATCCGACACCATTTATTATTTAGTCTAGCTAACAAATCTCAAGAGCCATTCTGCAATGATGCCACCCATGTATCTTCTACCACCTTTTGTAGGTATTCCACCAACAATGGTACAATTATACACATAAACGTTAGCCTGAAACACTGTAAAATTTAATTAAAGGTGACTGTGTAACAACGAGCAATAAAATGTATATCTGCAGATACGATACAATATCTACAAATTTCTTCCTTTTTAAGAATTAAAATAAATTGTATATAGCGTAGAACGTAGTATTTCTCAAATCATCGTAATTCAATATATTAACGAGTTATGCCTTTATAAAATAAGTTTCATACATTTGACCTAAAAAATACGCTTGACCTAAAAATATTCGAAAATTCTGATATCACTTTCACAGCCTTTCGCACGACTACACATAAACTGATTGATTATGCTATAAGTAAAGGATTTGGAATTTTCGAAGGATTCATTTCGGCGACCGCACATCTATTGACAAATTTTCATTCCAAACTTTTTCATTATAAACGACGGCTGGAAATTTATACTTCCAGTTTATAGGAAACTTTGCAAATATGTAATTGTTGAATATATTATAAGAAGAAAAAAGGAATACATGACGTTCATTTGGTAACTTTAACGACTTTTTCTATAAAAAAAGTACAGCCTTTGTATGTTTAAACAGTAAGTTTGAGAGCGAAATTGACTTACTGAGATATGAAAAATGTATTACGAATCGCAAACATCTTTCTAGGCCAGTTTGATGAAATATTTAATGATGTGAACAGTACACTATGTAAAAAAAGCGTTAGATTCGAGTGCGAGTGACCAAAATTATTGCTCTATTTCCCCAATAAATGGTTGCGTATTTTTACACAACCAATAAGTGCTATGTTTTACCAAACAGTAGAAAATGTGACCCTATTATGCATAATTATATTATTGATTCCATATTACACACTGATATCCATTTACAAGTTGCGTGTATCACTTAACGACATAGCAAGCTTAACATGTAGTGTAGGTACATATCCACTTTCCAAATTATAATAAATTCCACTAATAGCATCCAGGGCTATCCAGAAGGAACCTACGGCTACTTGTAGGAATACTTTCTGGGCACTGCAAATTTAACAAGCACATCTACCGCATGGGCTTGGTAGATTCACCATCCAGAGGATGCCTCTGCAGGATGGTGAAAGCTGCGTGGACTTGTATTGTTGTGATGCGAAAGAGGCCCTCAGGCGACCATCTCGCAGCCTGGCACGTTTGTCTACAGGTCTATCAAAGAAGAACCTGCGACTACTCGTGGGTATACCTTCTGGGCACTGTAAATTTAACAAGCGCATACACCGCATGGGCTTGGTCGAATCACCATTCTGTAGAGGATGCTACACAGACGACGAGACGGCATAACACATACTGTGTGAGTGTCCCGTTCTTGTCGAATTAAGACGATCCATGTTGGGGGAATCCTCGCCGGACATATCTAAGATTAGAGCCGCTTTCCCCGTCCAGCATCCACAGGTTTATCTCATGGGTGGGATGGCTTGAGTGACGTTGCGGGGACGTATCGATTCTAATCGGCGAGGCAGCACAAAGGACCCGAATAGGTGGCCTATGTGCGCATGGACTTTACCACCCTCCCAAGGCAATCCAGAATCCAGAGTAATAGGATTAAATATCTAGGGATAACACTAACACTAATACTATATGAGAGGCAAAACGTTGTAAGTAACCTGCCCATTTTACATTATTAACTGTTACAATCAATCAATCAATATTATTGAATTAACATATTTTTTACATAATTCAGTAAATTTTTCAGTTTCAGTTTGTGTTTCAATCAGCGCCGGATTACCCATTTGGCTAACTAGGGGCGCAAAGCGTAAAGGGACGCTGCCGTTTGTAATCATTTTAGTATTGTTAAGCCGTTTATGCAAATTGGTAACAAAAGCGGGAAGAAAAAATTATTAAGAAATAGCGTGGGAGTGGTGCAGTTTAAACATAAAATTCTATTTATTTGCATTGATTCTTGCAATTTATTATACGCTTTTACTGCCGTAAGATAGTTAATAGTTACTATACATAATTATGGTAAAGAAATAAATATAAAACATTGTATCCTTCAAACTTAAACAGACATTTCCTTTTCTAAAGGTCGTTAATAGTGGAGTGGTTGAAATATGTATTTATTATTATTATTCCTCGAGTGGTTCCTGCCACCTATTGGTCTACTGTGCCCCCCACTGTTGTCTAGCCTTCCAGGATTCCTGTATGTCCAACCATGTCCAGAATTTTAGTGGGGCGATTTTTCGTTGCTTCCTTCCTCTTGTGTAATTTTTTCAATTGTCAAGTAGGTGTATGGCTCACATTACTGGATGACTTGTTATGGCGTTTCATCTTCCGTACTTCCCTACATAACGGGCTGTTGGTCAGTCCCATATGTTGTGCAGGTGTTTATTTATTTCTATCGTAAGGTTTACGTTCCTCCTACTTAAGATGTTGCTAAATACCCGTTTGGGTTTTCGAGGAAGGTCTTGGAATGGTTGTGCTCTGGAATTTTTTACCAGCGTCTGCAGTATTGCCTAAGTCTCCTTCTTGGCTGTGTTATATGTAATCGCACACAGGCCGGTTCGGATCCTATAAGCGCAGGCTCGTCCGCATTAATGTGGCTGTGTTACACTTCCCTAGTGTACATGGGCGCCAATAAGGAGGGGCATTGGACTCGGACTCTAAGCAGTAATAATTTTTTTAATAACGAAACTTTAAACTAATTGTTCAATCTTCGTCAAATTGCCCCCCCCCCCCCCCCCCCCGAAATTACTGTATGGGCGCCCATGTGTATGTACAATAAAGGACCGCAAAAATATACTAATCCCATCAGAGTTTACTGCGGCAATCGCTACTTTGCTGTCTGTATAACTATAAAAATTTCCCTTTTTGCAAAGTTTTTTTTGGGCAACCAGATATGATTTCGCGGCCGTTACCTATAACAGCGGCCGTTACAGTAAATGCCACCTTGATATATATTTCAATACATCGAATCTTCAATTTTGGCCACGAAATCATATTTGGTTGCCCAAAAAATGTTGTGTATGTCTCGTCCGCGAAAACCTTTAACGTACTCGAGATTGTTCTGCCTCGGCCGCAAGCGGCCTCGCCGACAATTCTTCTCATCGTACGTTAAAGTGTGTTTTCGCGTCCTTGACGTACAATAGTTATTTGTGTATCAAGGTAGTAAAAGTGATCTCTTTTGGCCGAATCCGATGATTGCAGCCGAGGCGAAAGCCGAGGCTAACAAATCAGATGAGGCTAAAAAAGAACTTTTAACCGAGGTGCACATAACATTTTTTAGGCGAATATTACAAAAAGATATAAACTTTAATTTCGTAATTTCATAATTTTGACAGTGACAGTTACCTGACAAATACAATAATACATTTGATTATTCATGTTACTTACAGAGTGCTTTGTTCCATCACCTGGACAACAAAAAGCGGTTGTAAAGTAAATGCGGCCGTAAAGTTGTTTATGACAGATGTTAAAAAAAAAGTTATACTTTACGGCTTTCAAAAGATACGTAAAACAACTATTTATGTAATAGCCGCCTAAAAATAACTATTTTAATAATTGTGCAGTCATTGTCAGGATCGCATGTACGTAAACCTTGGAACACGATCGCTTCTCTCCCAATCTTGTAGAAATTTTAGAACCCCATCTATTCCCCCTCCCCTCCCCCCCCCGTCCCTCATAGACAGGACTGATGCCCTTAACTGATTTTGCAGAAATACACAATTCCATTCAGCTTACTTCACTGGAATTACACTCCCAGTTGTACCAAGTGGGAAATGCTGTAGGACAAACTGTTTTGGTTATCTTCTCAGTTACCATGTTAAGGTTTGTATCATTGGAGATTTCATCGAAGCTGGAAATCCCGTCTCGCCATTGACTTTGAGCTGTCATTCCCATCTGAGCGTCTCCGCTCTAATTAGTAGGTGCAGATACTGTAGGTTCAAGAGAGTCTCCCATAGCTGTGGTTAACATTGCATCTGTAACAGCAAGACCGGGTGAATTAATAAAGGCTACTCCATATACCTACTATTTGAATTTGTTACTAAGTTTTAATGCAACCATTAATAAAAAACAGGAATTTATTAAATTATATTTATCACTACTATTAAAACCTGCGTTATAATAACCAACGTTTAGAAAACGAGTGGCGCAGTCACGAGTTTTCTTAAGGATGAGTAAATGACGCGAATTCTAAAAAGACACTTAATTAGCAATACGCACCAAAAATTAGAATAATTAAACTTTAGTTTTCTTAATTAATAATTAAATATTTACCCAATGAATTCTGTTGTTGATTGTGTTGGAAGTGCACCCACCATGAACGGACACCCCAAGTAAATCTTCACTGGTTCAAACTCTTAATTGTTTATTTGCATTTTTTATCTTACATTTAATATAACCGAATACACAGTTGTTAATTTATACGAAAGTTATAGCGTCAAAGTTTACATTTAAGCTCTTTCAGCTTCAAAGGTTACATTACATTAACAATTAACACCTCTCAAAAGTTACATATTAACTGTCCGAAGATTAGATATCAAATCTCCGAAGATTACATATCAACTCTCGGTCTCGGGAGATCACATATCAACTCCCCGAACATTAGATAACAACTCATTTTAGTTTTCGGTTTTGCAGCACTTTTATTACTTCTGCGTGGGCATTAAGATACAAAGACTGAAAGTCCGGAATGGCCCTAAAAATGTAACCCGTAAGGGTTGAATTATGAGGAGAAGGCGATTGTATTCATTGAGATGCAATAACGTGCAGTTATAACAAAATGTCAAATGAATATTATGTACATAAATTTGCTGCAAAAAGGGTTTTTTTACGGATGAATAGATTTCTTAAATCGTAATGTTTCCGAGGCATACAATTTCGTTTCTTAATCTAATACATATGCTACAAACCTATTAACTATACATTAAAATGACGTTTTAACAATATAAGGGCGCACGTGCTTGTCATTGTCACTTTTAAACATGTTGATTATTTACAGTACCTACTTAAGTCATTCTTTTTACACAATCTTAAAGTTTATGAGCAACCCCAGTTACTCTGTAACAAATGCTAAATAATTAACGATTAGTTTTTACTTGTATGTCATATTTTTCTTTGATGAACAGCAACTTATCTGGTTAATTGCCAGTTTTATTTCGAAGTTTTCATATTGAAGGAGGGCGAAGGCATACACCCCGTCTTCTTATCAGGGCGCACCTTACGTGGAAAAATTAAGTATTTTGTGACATCTACCTTTTCCCTAATTAAGCAGAATTATATCATATCGTAAAATTAAAACAATAAAGCGTAATACACTAAAGGACACTCGCTTACATATGAGATCATAGATCAAAGGTTTCGCGGGGAAATATTTACATATTTACAACCCCGTCCCCATTTTACGTCTATTATAGTTCTGATAGCCGAAGGGCTTATTACTTAATTTATGTTTGTCGTAAGAAATTGATTATTTTAGGATTATTTGTTACTACATATTTAGTGTCATTCCCATTAATCCTACTTCCTTGGGAAACAAAAAAAAATTATGCCGGATGGAAAATAGGTGAAAGTCGTAGGGAGGCGAGTTCAACAAATACTCGGAATATCATATCGTAATTCGTGAACTTTGGTATTGAAACGTCACTGGTGGAGGGCGGGCATCATCGTGATAAAAAATTATTTTTTGTGCGCCTAACAGGGCCTTTTTCCGCAAATTTCTTCGTTCAATATGCCTAGAAGATTAGTATAGTATTCGCCATTTATTATTTCTTCCTTTGCAAGCTAATTAAACATTAGCATCCCAGAAAACCGATGCCATTACCTTTCCTGCAGCCTTCGTTATCATGGCTTTCCTTGGGACCGAAAAACCTGGTGCCCGGTTAGATTGCAGTTTTGTTTCCAGAATATAACTAGTGTTTTCTGTGGTAATAAACCTTTGCAGAAAATCGGATGAGTTCTATGAAAACTGTCCAAATATTCTTCCGACAGTTGAACTCGTACTCTAATAAGAGCACCTTACCGATAGCTTTTTCATGCCTAATTCTTGTCTAACAATACTGCATATCCATTTTTTTAAATCCCTGTAATGCTAGCAATCTCGCAAAATTTTTATCTCCAGTCTATTACTGCGACTATTTGTAGTATATTGACACTTCTAGGTAGGGCGTACCTACTGGACGACGCTCAACTTGGACGCTTATGCGACCACGTCAGCCAATTCTTTGTGGTCAAATATGAAGGAGCAGAATGATCCAAAACATTGTGCATTCCTTCAAGAATATCTGCATTTTTTAAATCTTTCTTATACAGAAAATTAATGGCGGCACCTTTCTTAAACTATTACCACAGATGTAAAGCTGGCAACAAAAATCTATTTCACAGACTGAATTCAAATTTTCAATTATGACCAACCTAAAGATGGAACTTGAAAAATTGGCACTAGTAGTGAACACCGCCTAGTTAAATAAATTCTTTGCCATTTAAGTTCATTAATGAGCAAAATCCAACCAGTGGCGTGACATTTTAGAAGGTTAGAAAATTAATAAAATTCATTGCTTCAAATTTGTGACAAAATTAAAAAAGCAACCAATGACGCACCGTTTTTATGGTGCAAAATTGTGCGTTTTTTAATTTCTTAACCAATTTTTTGTTTGCGTATATGAGAAAGCATTGTGGCTGTTAATTTGGCAGCGATTTTCTACAAATATTAATATTCTACGCTAATAATGAAAGGTTTGTATCCATACACAAAAGAAATAAAGATTTTAAATATATATTTTTTCAATAATACAACCAAGGCTGACTTCAAAAAATTTTAATTACAAATAAATAGTTACAGGAATTATACTAGTAATACTTCAAAGGAGCAACTCAAATTGCACATTAGCTTGGTTACGAATAAGTACATACTTGTCACTAAAACTTTATGAAACGTCAATTTGTTTTAATATGGCAAACAAAAAGTTAGTGATATTCAATTCGAATGAAGAGAAAAATAAATTTGAAAGCAGATAAAATAAATATAAATAATATTTTTCCTAATAGTATTCATTACAACTCAGTCTCAAAACCTAACCAATTGTTATGTGATCAAAAATATATGTACAACCTGCCGTTGACTGGTTTACAATTAACATTTTACGTACAAACCAAAACAATAATAATTTACAACAGTTATACATTATAATCACAGTCAAAATTTATATATCTACACTAACAAAAAAGACACCTTTTTCAGACGAAATTAAAAATATAAATTAATAATAAATCACGAAGGCGTAGATGGGGCTCTAGTTCGACTATTGGCGCGCCTTGGAATGGATGAAGTGGACATATTAGAGCCGTATATTGGTGGCGATGGAGGTTCCCCAGGTTTTCTCCAAAGTTTAGGAAATGACTTTTGTAAACTGCTATTTTGTAATTGGGATGATAATTCGCTAGTTGGAGACGGACGAGATCTTTTTGAGTTTTCATTCACACTGTAATATAGTAAGCAATTGTCGTTATTAAGAAATGAAATTTAATATGAAGCATAGGTATTTGAACTTTATAATATACTAAATGTTTGTAGGAAATTTTACTCAACTTGATTATATCCATGAGATTGTAAAAAAATTTTACTTCAACAGGAAGGATTCCAGTATATCCAAGATTAAGTTAGGACTTACCCGAAATTGCTGATGAAGCAGCATGTAAGAAAAATTAACTATTACAAGTACCTATTATGATTATCTTAAATAAAGGGACTCGAAATATGTTTTGAGATTGACAAGGAAATTTTCAATACCTAAGTTACAAAAATAGCAGAATTTTTCTTGGGATAATTATTCCACTTTCCTTAATTTTAGATCTACTTTTTATCACAGGAGCTAATATAAAACTTAGTCATTATAAAAATTTATTTATACATAAAGCTACTGTTTAGTATGTTATGTAATAGCGATCTATTCGAATCTATGAGCAAAATAAAACTGGAAAAACACTACATATGCACTACAAATTAGTACAATTGATCAAGTGACGTTAAACAGGAGGTACAGGAATACAGGAGGTTTATTAGGCACAATAGGTTAACAGCACATAAAACGCAAACACCAAGCAACAAATCAGCTAACACTACCTTCCCAATCCTGAAGCTGTCCCAATAGATATACATGAGTATCAAGAGCAGCATAAAGAAACATTTTAGTGTTAATTCAATGTTAAATTTGAAAAAATATCCTTGGCATGCACTTTTTTTAAATCAAAAACCACAATGACTAGTTCATTTACTGTAAAAAAAAATAGAATATGCTCTACCTGACTAGAGAACCCACACTTCCATCTGTAGGTGAGACTTGTAATAACGAGGGGCCTGCTGATATAGGGCGGACCTAAAAAAAAATATTATAATGAGCGATAGTGATAAAACCACAAATCTCACCCTTTCTGTTTGTGTCGCAGCGTTAGCGGTGAATACTTCCGACGACACCGTTGAAGCAGGTGCAGATTTAGCCGTTTCATTATCAATAATGAGTTTATTAATTATTTGATCACGATCGTCCAATTGTCCTTGAAGAAACAGAATTTGTCTTCTGAGATCGGCCAATTCAAGTCGCGAATTTCCACCATCCAGAGAAATATTTTCCGCCGATGCCATTTCTGAGCTAAGACCATTGAAGAGCCCATTCTTCAGGCTACACTGATTCTCGAATGGGTTGAGAGTTTCAGACTGTAAAATTAATAACGTAAAAATATGATGGTTAACAAAAAAAATATAATACACTACCTTCTTCAAACAATCTTCATCTGCTTGCTGAACAACATGCAAACAAAAAGGAAAAACATGCAAAAAATAATAACAAAAACCAAAAATAAACACGAAATCTCACCTCATTTAAAACTCGTTTAAGTTTAAAAAGCATTGTTTTCATTTGTACTATATCCTGTACCATGGCACCGTGGCTGGATCGATCAATTTTTATAGAATCGTCCGAATCGTAACCAGCGGGTGAATTTACAGATGGACGTGGCGGTCTCATAGGACTTCGAGTTACCGAATGAGATGTTCTTGAACTTGCTCGATTATTATTATCTAAAGAATGGGGCGAATCTGAAATTGAATTCGGTGTACTTGCCCTTGATCGCAGAAGGCGAGTTGATCGAGCGGTACTGTAACAAAAATACCTACATTAATCAATTTTTTTCTAAAATTGTGGTCAAGGTAAAGATTCGTTTACTTGCGGTTCTCTATGAAATTGTAGATTGCCAACCGCGTGTGTACCTATATACCTAAGTTAGAGTAAGAGACCATGGCGTGTACTGCAATGACACACTTTCCTAACAGAATAAGATAATAATAAACGTAATTAATTTGTCATTTGTTGAAATCTGGTTTGAAATTCGTTTTTAGTTGTAAATTTTAAAGCTGATGGAAACAATTTACTTCATACGTAACTAAATATTAATAAAAGAGGTAAAGTAGAATAAACGAGTAAAAGATTGAGTAATGTCGACTACAATTCACTTAATGGAGATAAATATTTATGATTTTGCTTCCATTAATTATGTGAACTCACTGAACAAAGAGGCTGCAGGATGTGCGAGATTTTCTGAATGAATTCATTTTAAAATTAGCACGTATTAAAATAAGACAGTTTTATCACAGCAGGGGCACACCCAGGTTTTTGTTTCGGGGGGGAGAGGGGGGGGGGGTCAAAAATATTTGAGAAAAGTGAAACGGATTATCTAACTTCATCGAAGAAACAAAGTGGTGCGTGGTGCGTATCCAACACTTTTTTGTATACCTACACTACCTACGGTACAGCAATATTGCTAAATTTTGAAGGCGTAGGTATTTGCCGGCAAAATAACTTCATTCTTCAAAATTTCGGAGGGGGTTTGAACCCCCAAAACCCCGCCTGGGTGCGCCACTGTATCACAGATATACTTTTATCTGCGGCTTCATATTGGCTTCAACATGCATAGAAAATGAATTTGTTAAAAATTTGCTAATATATAAAATTCTGTCCCTTCAGATTGAGATTGGCTCACTTTTGTGATGTTTATAGTTAAATATTATTCGTTAATTGATTTTTTGATTAATTTCTTATTAACCATCTTACGGCGTAACCTTTCGGACTGATATTTCGGGGCGGCATTGCATGTTTTATTTAACCACCACTGAAAGTCTATTATGTTTTATAATAGATATCTAAAGTTCCCTTATAAAGATCTCTTTGCACGGCATGAACTGCCAAAGTATTCTTAAACTGTAATTTGACGTATAATAAACAAACACAAATTTATTCATATGATCGGCAATGTCAAAATTGTAGGTACACAACCTGTTTCTGAAGCAGAGGAGCAGAGGCACCAATTAGAATTAGAGTAATAAAATTCCCTTATTCTTATTCCTTTCAGAAGATAAAGACCCGAATAAAGTGTTTGCAGTTTGCACTAGCGACGAAGGGCTCTTACATAATGTCTGTCATTTGATAACGCTACAGACAAACATTAAATTAATAACATGGAGACAGAAACGTGCCAAATTAATGCACGAACAGCGAAAGTAAAGTGATCCTCCGTCGACAGAATCTCAAACTTTGTCAAGAACGTTGGCTAAGGGAGAAAAATGTACCTAATAGGTCATGGCTTGTTTATTCATCGTCTAAAAATACGTTGTTGCTTATGCTAAAGATAATTAAAAATCATCTGCCCTGTTTTTGTAAAAAATTAATTGTGAAATTCATAATTAAGACTTAAAATGGTTTTTCATGTTAATCACTAAGCTCAATATAGGTACCTATACCTCCTACTAAATCTATTCACTCCCATTTAATTAATAACAAGCCCAAACCAATTTTCGTGCCTGTACAGGCGAAATTGATCCGAGCTTTAAAGGACTGGTAAGAAGAGAGTGCGTAAGAAAACACTGCCGGAGAAGTAAACTATTAAAAATACTGTAATCAATCCTAAATGTGTAATGTACAGCGCGCTAGCAATCAAATATACGCAACGGACTCTGAAAAATGCACAATGTTCCCTGATCACTTGGAAACCATATTTACCACCGAGATCCCAGAGAGAAACGAAGATTTTGCACGAGAAGTACGTAAAGAATTAAGCACTAATTTCCCAAACCTGGGACTGCTTGACCCAACTACTCCAGCAGAATTGACAATGTACATCAATAAACTTCAAGTCAAAAAATTTCCGGGCACGATCTTATACCAAATATCGCTATCAAACACCTTCCCAACAAAGTGATTACCTATCTTACAATTCTAATAAATGCTAGCTTAAAGATGGGATATTTCCCAGACACATGGAAGAATGCACATATATTGCTTTTCCAAAAACCATAAAAATCCAGTAAATTATCGACCAATAAGCCTTTTGCCCACACTTTCAAAGTTTTTGAGAAAATTATACACGCTCGCCTTACCAAATTCTTAACCAAATAAAAAATGCTTCCAACTTTCCAATACGGATCCGAAAGAAACACTCAACCGTACTCCGTACACCAGCTATCTCGACTGTCAGAAGTAATAGAAAACGGATTTGAGTAAAAACAGCACACAACGGCTGTATTCCTAGACGTCGCCCAGACATTTGACCGAGTCTTACTCTCTCAACACAACGACATCCACCAAGCTACTCAACAACTACAAGACAGCGTTAACGTAATCACCGAGCGGTTCAATAAATGGTGCATAAACCTCAACGGAACTAAAACAGCAGCAAAAATATTCACTTTACGCAGACCAAATAATCCGCCGAACGTCATAATAGACAACCAAATGATAGAATGGAATCCTGCAGATAGTGCGATCAAATACCTTGGCGTATTTATCAAGACAAAAAACTGTTATGGCCCATACACATCAACAAAGAAGCTAAACCAGAGCTATACCAGACTAGCTATGCTGTTTCCCATTATCAATAGAAACTAAAAAGTCCCCGTTGAAACAAGAATGCGGAATACTGTTATACCAATCCATACTGAGACCTATACTCACTTACGCCTACCAAGTGTGGGGATCCTATTGACATTCCTGACGTTTAAAATTCAATTTCTCGAAAACTACCACTCAAAATTTAAAAACAAGTACACCATTAAATAGGCCTTTAAATAAGCTTTAAAATGATATGCGACTCAACCCCTATTCCCTTTTAAGATTTTAAGGGTTGGTGTCACCACCGCTAGGGGGTTGAAGTTACAAAGTTCGAAATACACTCAAACGTTGTCCCCATCAAATAGAAAATTGACCTGGTTTAGGAGTTTTTCGAAAAATAACAGTAATGATCCGAAAATGGCCCTGTTTCGTTTTCAATAACCCACCCTGTATATTTAAAACACGAAAAACCTTGAGAAGTGATAAAGGAAGTTGAAGATTTGAAAGTGATACAGAAGAGAAATAAAGTCACGATAATCGCATAGAAAGGCGTACCAGGCATAGCAGTCTCCACAAGCATTTCTCTATGTTTTGAGACATTTGTGAAGTTAGCCCCCAAAGCGCATGTTGTACTGTATAGGTACTCAGGTAGTAAGAAAGTGACTTACAAATTATGGGATTATGTTTACAAATTGTTTTACATATCACTTACTAAATATTAAATTTAAAAAAATATTGTTCCTCAAAGTGGTGCGGCTTCCGAGAAGTTAGTCACACAACAGTTTTTTTTTTTTAATTAGAACATACCGTTTGATTACAAATTCTAGCAATTGGATTACAAATTCTTACAAATGACTTACATACTAATTAATACGCTACTACAATTTTTATATAGCAAGATAATGGTGGTTACACGAGAATTTAGCGCTAAAAACTGTTTTTGTTACAATGAATTCGAAAATTCACTAACAAAATTTAAATTTTTAGCTTACTAATACTTATAATAACTTGCTAATTAGTAAACAACAAATTGTATATAAATTCGGAATTCCCAAAAGGAACATTACCATTTCAGATTTTCAGCAACGTGTAACTATTACATTAAAGCACAAACCTAAAAACTCTGAGAATATGTAAATTATCGGACACGTTTCGGCAGAAAAGTTATCATCACTAAAGAAAAATTACGTTCATTCATTCAAATTAGACTTGGATTATAACAGATTTTCTTGCCGACCCAAAATTTCTAAACGCTTCCAACATAATTTACGTTTGAAGAGAGGCACAAGAGTAGCAAGGATTTAATTACCAACTGACAATAATTTATGATAAGTGTAGGGACGATCCGATAGGGGGGTGTTGGTGGGTGCAACACCCCCCCCCCCCCAAAGGTTTTTCAGTCGGCAAATTTTTATAGAACCGGCATTATATGTATTTAGTAAGTCGATTATTAAAAAATCATTAATTATGTTTAGTACCTACATAATATTAATTATAATTTTATCTGCTACTCAATATCAAAGAAAGAAAATGCAGTGCTTAGAATGTGGCAGCAAATTTGATGATGATTACCGGAAGCAGCATGAAAATAAAAAACACGGAGGACTATGGGTAAAAGCACAATTAGTTGGAACACTCGTAAATCCTTTTGGAGCTGCTCAAAAGTCGGAATGTAAGGATTTACAGCCAAAACCCTGCACAAGTACAAATGCTGCAGAAATTATAAATGTTGTGTCAACGTCAATAATTATGGGCAGAAATACCAATGTATACCAATGAGTAGGTACCTATATTAGTTATTAACCATAGATTTTTTTATTTACAAAAACTTGCAAAGAACTAGTTTTATTTATTTCAATTAAAAATAAAAATTGTTTGGTTTGTGCTGTGTTTAGTTTAGTTTCTATTTTTTAGACTAATTTAGAATTGACTGAAAAGAAAATGAACTGAAAGAACAAGATGAAACTAGAAATCTAAGTTAAAAAATGTTCACGAAAATTTGAGTAACTTTTTTTAAACTAAATCTTTACAATAAAGAAGACATTAGTAACTGGGCTGGGTGCGTTGCTCAGCTACTTTTGTGTCAAAATTGCCACAGAGTTGCTGTTCGTTTCCAAAGCGTGTATGTAAAAACTAATCAAAAATTGTTTTTAAAAAACAGGACAACATTTTGGTTCCTAATTAGTCTCGTGACGTTCGTGTAATTCCCCTACGATATCCCGAGAAAGCAATGTGCTACAAAATCGTCTATAAAAATCAAATTGCAACATAGTTGAATTTACAATAATATACTAAAATTTCGTACCATTTCAGCCCGTAGTTTTGCTTTTTCTAAACTTAGCTATGGCGTCGTAAACTCCAAAAAACGGGCACTTTGCATCGTGCTCCCGTAGAAATGGTCCAAAAAATATTGTTACACCTATATAACGTAGAAATAAACAGGCTTTAATTTAACACCAAACCCATTCGAATCGGCCCAACGGTTACTTTTTTTATTCAGCGTCAAACTCGAGTACTTTTTACGCCGACAATAAATAGTCTCTGAAGTACCTATATCAACAGTCGGGAATTTTAGTCCAACACCCCCCTAAAGGTAAGGTCTTCGGATCGTCCCTGGATAAGTGATTTACATATAAGTGGTAAGTACTGTTTCAATGTTTATTATTGCCAATACTATGTACAGTGAAACGATTCAGTTAATTTTGGATTGTATTGTATGCCTTGAAATTGAATAAGAAGAAGAAATCGTGAGTTTGTTAAACTCGTATTTTTTGACCCAAACAGAACGAGTACAAAGAATGTTAGTTATTCTCTAACCTAAATCGCCTCCAGTTAATTCTCCTATTCGCAATATTTTACGGTTAAAAATAATGAAGTGTCTCTAGTTCGATGCAGCTAATTTAGATTCCGTGCATCAAGAACCGTTAAAGTCATATTTTATGTTAAAGAATTTTTAATACCTTTCCGGACGGCGTTGGATTCTGTGTGAACTTGAACTCGGATCGATACTTCTTGTACTTCGACGAATGGCGCCAGGGGACGTACTTTGAACATTATCACTTGCCAACTTTTTCCCAGCGCCTGAACTGATTGGCATTTCACTGTGTGATACATAAAGATAAGTGCTACATAAAGATAAGTGCTACAAAATAATTTGTAAATTTTCCTAATGACTTAAAGGCACTGTTAAACATCACATTAATTTTATTGTGGGTGAATGTATCTTATAGGAAAGTAGGTATAAACGTAGCTTAAATCAACATTATAAGAGTGACGATCATGTTTATTTAGATAGTAACTGTCATGGCGAAATACAGGGAGTGATCGAATCTGAAATTTTGCGCAGGCTTTCCGCAAAAAGCAGTTCAATATAAGGGGATATGCGCTTCTGCTAAATTCATACAAATTATATATCTTCCCTTGCAAAAGATAGTCGCAGTTTGATCAATGTTTCTAGACAAATACGTTGGAAGAAAGCATGCTACGCTCACCGTTATGAGTAAACAAGAACGATTAAGCATATTTGCATTAAAAGTAGAGGTAATAAATAAGTCAAGTGAATCGAACTTCCCAACTGAATGCATTTTATTATACATCTTCCGGTTTCAAATTTAAATGAGGTGAAATTCGAGATCATTCTAATACAAAAATTATTCTACTGCCACTTATATTTGTGGACCTCAACACAAAGACTTTATCAAGAATACACATAAATTAAAAATACACGCAGAAGACAAATTATGAAGTTCCAAAGGACAACCTTTCCTGAATTTATTTGAATCAAAATGCAAACGGGAAATAGATAAGTAATGCTTTTCAAAGATCGTATTGTGAAGCGACAAAAATGATGGAAGCAGCACACACATGTTTATTATCTGAAAAAGGTGAAAAGTGGTTTTCAGGAAATGATACGGTTGAAAAGTAACAATGTTATCGTATAGGAGATATTCCTTGCTCCATATTTTTGTGACAATGTCTCTTTAAAGAGACTATCAATCACAGTATTCATTCCACCGCTCCTCCATTATGCACATACTTATATGTCTAGATATAGCATTTTGGGTTTTAAAGTCATTTTGTTAGAATACGTAGAAAGAAAATGTCATTTATTTCTTGCTTCAAATAACAACAACAAATGAACGAAAAGTAAAATCAATGCAACGTGCAGTAGATATAGGTTAATTCCTTTTCCGCTATCTATTAAAGCCCTTTTCCTACTTCAATTGCAGACTACTTTAATCCCCCCTGAAAACACTTACATTATAGGTTATTTCCAGGACATCTATTCGCTCAAGAAGTGTGTCTGTTTACTAGGCTAGTAAAGTTACCAGTTGAAGTGGAAGAAATTCGAAACAGTAGCCACTGTTCTATTATTTAACATACAAAAATCCATAAATGCCTGATAAATAATCGAAACAGCCTCAAAATCGAACCGCCATCTTGTATTCTTGCGTTATGTTCAAATAAATTATTTGTTATGGTTCAATTAACAAGAAAATGTCAAGAGTGCGTTTTGTAGATCTCAAAAAAACTAAAGTAGTGCATTTTTCTATTTAAATACTTTAATATTACTTAATATTACTTAAAAAATAAAAAAGAAGTGAACATTTAATTCTTCTTTCTCACCACATTTATTACGAAATTAATT
The DNA here is from genome assembly GCA_036250285.1 of Pyrocoelia pectoralis. Lineage (NCBI taxonomy): Eukaryota > Metazoa > Arthropoda > Insecta > Coleoptera > Lampyridae > Pyrocoelia > Pyrocoelia pectoralis. Next base: position 88,466,152 of record CM070074.1, on the reverse strand, counting down.
TTTTTGGAAAATGTTAGGGTTGGTTTTAAGTTTGTGAAGACAATAGCAAAAATTCTTCAAAAGTTCTGTATTACTTCATATTATTTGTGCCATCAATGGTGTTGACAAAAAAATTTTTACAGTTATGAACACTTAGTTTGCATTTTTTTCGCCGCGGTTTCAAGATTTCCATACAATTGCAAAATAGCATGTTCAGTATGGCCTCTGGCACACAAGCTTTCTTCGTTGCAAACAAAGGAACAAAGGAACAAAGCGCCAAAAGACGGGGAATACTGAGAAAAACGTGAGAAACGATGAGATCATGCAACTGGAGAAAGAAGGAGAGACGTGGGAAATAGCTAGCATAAAAGCAAAAAACAAGAAAGAATGGCCTAAATATGTATATTCATAAGTGTAAACATTAAAACACCTTTATGGTAGAAACTCTTACATCACTAGAATAGAACCACGCAATTTTTTCAATTATTCTACCTTTACATTTTTCGTCCATTAAGCATACACGATGATAGTTCAACAGCTTCCAAGAAGAGCAGCTGCAAGTATGTAAAAAGCAAAAAAAAGGAATGCGGTAATCAGATTCTATGAATGATAAGTCAACCCAACAACATTATAAAAAATCATACCTATATAACGAATGGTGCAATCGACTTTTTATTATTTTACACTTTCGTTTACAATTTACCGTATTATTACCATATCATAAAAGAAAACCACGGGTTCGATATTTACTGCATGTAAAAATTTCATTTACAGTATGACAGGCGCAATTTTTATTGCATAATATATACGTACAGGTAGCGATTTATTTATATCGTAATAAGATAACTAAACGAAGGGTTATTATTTTAATATAACAAATTATCCCCATTTACTTTTGGTAAATGATTGGTAAACTAATAAACTACCTATAAGTTTCGTATCTTTAACCACCGCACCGTCAGATATTGAAACATTAATCTCTACTAACGAAACGTAGTTTGCCTATACAAAACTGTGAAAGAAAAGAAATTAATATGAAACTATAGGTACTATAAACTAACTTATAATTAAATTCCACCCAAATTATACTGTAATTATTGTTTATAAATCTAATAATAATTATGTATTAAAAATGAAATTACTTAATGCGAATTTCCTACTGTTACTGCTAGTATAATTCCAAAATGTGTCGACGCAATTTTCGGCACGTTAAAGATCCTTTGTTTGGGGGTGGAATTCCCTCAGCGAAGGGAGTAGTGATAATAACTATAGTAGATGATGCACAAGAGATGCTTTGAAATCAGCTCGTTCTAGATCTATCCAAAATGCATACACAATAATGACGTTTGCTAAATCCAGATTCCGTTATATTCGGTACACTGCCTACACGATAAAGGACGCTGTTTAAAACGATGGCTGTTCATATACACTTGGCTAACGTCACGTCCCACGTAGTTATCAAGACAATTAAAATTTATACATTTTATTATTTATTTTAATTTAAACAAACAATAAAATCTGTCACAAAAGAATGTCATAATTGTTGCAATAATTGCTTATTTAAGCTATTTCTATTTCCTTTCAAATAATCGAATTACTCATTTATGGTATAACGTATATTACAAATGATAATAAGATCATGAATATTCAAAATTCGTTCCCCCCAAGTGTATACCACTGATTAATAATGCAAAAGTACAGCCTTTTTTAATTGTTAATTCAAATTAGAGAAATGTCAAGATATGTTGCGAGTTTCCCAATGCCACAGTAACGGTGTGGCAAGCAGAAGTTTTTGTTTGTAAACATTTCTTGCATACCTATGAGTTATTCACATTTCCTTTTGTCGAACGTAGTCTTCAAGGAAATAATATGGTCATTAAACCACTATGGGTGTTATGAAAACCACTACCCAACTCAAATGAAGGTATGCACGTTTTGACGGAACGTGTGACACGAAATGAACAATAAATGATCCCAAGTATTTGATTTTTATTTTTCAACATATTCACCCCTTTCCGGAAAGGAAAATCATCCGATGCTAGGTGTGTCGAATAGGGCTAGCCGAGGGGCTAGCAGGGAGTAATTTCGGAACATCTAATTACTTTTTGAATCGCATGATTGCTATTTTCGATCCGTTCCCACGCGACCCATTCAGTCAATGACTGCTACCTTCAATTTGTCCAAAATTGCAGCATAATATGTACCGTAGATAGTTTAGCCTTTTGGAAAAAAAACCACTTATAACGTCCGAACGGAAGAGTGGGATTACATATAAAACAGCCAAAAAGGAAATTCGTGCAATGCTCACAGGAGAACATTGTATGTACATATTGGAATTTTGTACATACTGGAAAACCCAAATCGGGGTTTCGTAGCGTCCATCTAAACATTAAGTAGGACGAACATAAAACTTACAACAGACAGAAATGGTTACAGGCCACTGCCATCTGAATAAACACCTGTACAAAATGGGACCATCCGAGAGGCCGTTATGCAGGAATTGTAAGGAAGACGAAACGCCACACCGTGTCATCCGCCAATATGCGGCATACACAAATGCAAGGGAACACATACTTCGAAATGAAAAGATTATACATATAACAGGCAGCAACTCCACTAAAATCCTGAACTTTGTTCAAGATACCTACACGAATTCTTAGACGAAAGACCATAGCGGGGGGTGACCAGCACTATCAAGGTTACACGTTGCAAGCGATGATTCTTATACAAGTGGCACATGCGTTAAGTAATATATTATGCATGAAATTTTTGTTGTTTTCATTAATTACTCAACTCACATATATTCATTATCATTATCGATACCTTCTTCGAGATCCCCATCGCTAAAGGATGTTTTCATATAATATTATACATTTCACTATTTCCTTCATCTTATAAAAAAGGAATAAACAACTTGTTTCCTTCAGTAATAGCTGCGTTGCAATGTCTTACTTTTCTGCTAATTACGCTAAAGTGGAACAAGATAATTCCAAAATTTTTTCTACAATACCTTCAACAAGAATTTGGCTACCTTATGTCCAATATGTATGAATTTTTTTTGAAAAATAAACTACCTATGAACTTGTAAAAAATCACTCTGATAGTAAAAATTTATGTATTATATCTATCAATAAATTAATTATTATCAATTGACGGAGCACCCAAAATTTCATTAAAATCGGCCGCGCCGATTTTGAGATTTCAGCCTTTAGTAAGCGGGCTATGCTTTTTACTCTTTTTATAGTAGATAGTGATTATGCGCATATTTCCTGCTTCGTAACATGAAAAATCGATTGGATAGGATCGAAAATGACTTGTAACGTTGAGTAAATTATTCAACGCTTCTATCTCATGAAAGACGTTTTTTACAGCCAAAGAAAAACCTTGTCATTTTCCGAACAGTTTTTAGCCAAGGGGTTTATAAAATTTTTTCGTGCCTCATGGATAATTTTTGGAGCGAACTATGATTTGTTCAGCTAGATTTACATTACATAGATCGTTAAAAAAAAACAAGGCGCAGTGTAAATGAAACGAACGAAAAACCTTGCAGTTTTTATTTTTGACACATTTATGGGTGCATCAATGACTGAAGTACGACTAGTAGGTTAAAACTACGTCATCTCCTATATTTAGTTGATAAAAATTAAAACAAAATTAATGGATTCAGTCTTGCAAATGTCAGCGGTAGAGTAAATTAGGTTCAGTACTGCCACGAACTGCCACAAATTAAACAGAACGCATCGATATTTGATGATGCAACTGGGTATTAAGCAGAATATTCTTATAAGTAAGATATTGTTTTCTATAGACTAAAAATTTTATGAACACAGAGATATTACAAAACTGCAAGTAAATGTTTAGGTCATTTACCTAATAAGAAAAGGTATAATCACAATCTCAAGGTAGCTGAAATATAATTTTTAATGATAGATAAATGCATTTAAAAATCAATTTAAAATCTGATTAATTCATCAACGTTTCTGTAGATTAATTTTTGAACTGATGAAGCTTTAGTAATAAAATGTGTACCTAATGGTCTGTAAAATGAAACTAGGAAAGTAGGAATGTCATTTTGTCAATAACAAATTTTGTAAATGGTTTCCATTATCGGATGCAAAAATGTAACGATTTGGAAATAAGTAATGTAATAAATAAGGTAGAAGAAACAAAGCGGAAAATTGATGCAAATTAAGACTAAATGTTTAATATAAACAAATTAAATCCTTCATATTGGTATGGTATAAGGTCTGTCAATGAAATTGATTTCAAGGAACTTTTAATTAACCTTTGTGCTTTCGATGTTAGTCTAGTCCCTTTCATTTCGACCTATGGGAATACATATTTACGTAAATCCAAAATAAGGAGAATGAAAATTACATCGGGTGGTATTTGTCATACGACTATATTTAATTTCAAAGTTCTGTTTTGAAAAAGTATTATACAATAGTAACTGCAGTAAAAGCAGAATTGATGTTTTATTTCTGAAAAATAAAACTCTCTGTGTCATTTGGCAGCGAACTATACAGAAATGTCGATATCCTAGCGCCCAGTTGACGATGAAGTTTTATAAATGAACCTTCTGCTACAATTTGCCTTTACGCATGACTCGGTAAAACTAAATTCATAAAAGACCAGAATGTTCATTTTCAGATTCCAGTCTCCAATTTTAATGAAATTCTGTTGTATAGATTTTTTTGTAAATTAAGCATTCAATTATTATTTTTCCGGAAATCGTATTGGAAACAACATTTTCCTGCTTATTTACGCGCAGCAAAATTGAATTTTCCGGACTAGTACGGACTTATAACGTAAATACGATTTACCAGACTCGTATGAGTCTGGTAAAACACAGATTACTAGTCAGTATGAAATAAAATATAATTTCCAACTATAGTTACCAACAAAATTGACAAATTTGATTTTTGTGGAATTTGTCTAAAATTTTTAAATTTCGCCTTTTTTGCCATTTCTGGAAAAATGTAATCCAAAACACTATAATTTATTCTTTCCTATGATTTGAACTGTATTCAACAACACGTGACACGCGCAAAATATTCAGTTTGGGGAGATAATATAGGTTCTGTATTCGAATTGTCTTGTTCTGTTATACAAAGTGAAGGATTTTCAGTAAAACAAGATGGAGCTGTGTAAAAAAAGAATGTGAAAATGTTATTAAAATAAAACGAAATGTAGATAATATACATCACACTTTTGCTCATAGTCACTGTGAATACCTAATATCGTTATGTGATACTTTGTCACTTATCTTATTCATGTAATGTGTTCCAAAAATATTATATGTAATTAAATTCAGTGCATTTGTTCCTATTGGCTAAAACTAACGAGGTATAGTGTATGAAGTTTCTATGATACATACGGAGATTTCAATTCCATAAGCATAACACGTTCAATGTTTTAACTTTCTAACAGTTTTTTAACATTAATTCGCTAAAAACACGTACCACAACGTACAATTACTCCTCATATTCTTAATTCGAAGAAATGCGTGTAGGTGAAGAACCTTAAAATAATTTAGAAACCTGTTCATACTTCTCATTACACTACATATACCTTTACATTAATTAAATCTACACAAACTTTATGCGGTAATAGTAATAATAATAAATTACACACAATATACCGTAAATTAATATACCGCATAACATAATCATTAATCACTAATTAACTTACTTGCTCTCTGTAGTATTTAGTTGAATGTCTAAAACACTCTATCAACCTATTACTTGTGAACTTGTTATATAATTATCCAATTAAATAACTAGTTTACAACGAGTATAATCAATAATGTCATCGACAATCCAATGTACTAAATGCGACAACTGCGGTTTAAATGTAACTCCACTTAGAAATAATAATTTAATATTACACACTTTGGAAAGAATCGTTAATAGTGTTATTGACCGCATATGTGTACATATATTATTTCTATATTTAAAAAAGTTATTATAGGAAGGAAGACAATCACAAAGACTAATCGAATTTATTACTCCTACATTGCCATGTCTGGAGATAATATAATGGCTTCCGTTAGAAATGAATTATTATTTAATAAGACACAAAGTTTGATCAAGACTTTGGTAATTTAATTTATTTTCAAAAACAAGTTATATTTCCTGGTTCTAATGGTAACTCACATACTTTCTCATGATAACTATCGTTTGTTCTCCAAATCAAAAAATTGCCTTGAACGTGAAACATTCGTCAGCGAGAATGGAATTTAAGTTGAACACCTACACCTCTTACTTCCTTTTACAATTATTAGCAATGTGAACACTTCAATTGCAACGCATGGGGTTTCATTTAATCTTGTCCGTATTGAACTGTTCAAAAGATACAATGGGAATTCGCACTAAACACCCCTATCAATTAGTTAACGTTACATAACTCCCGATGTTCAATAAGAATTTAACATTCAAGGCATTGCTGATATTTACAATTTGAAGGTGTAATTTTGGCAAAATCGTCATTTTCAGGGCAAATTTCGGCGGTTACTCATCATTATTACATTTTTCATAATCTACAAAAACATTTTAATTTCTACGGAATTTTCGAGGTTTAACTGAAATATGGCGATTTTACAACGTTAATTTGTTATGAGACATTGTATGTTACAAGCAGGTTGTTAAAAATTGATCAACAAACATTCTTTAAACATTGTAATTATCTAAGAAAAAACAAGGAAACATATCTGAATGGTGATCGTGGAGGTCAAAGCAATAGACATTTCGTTAGAACATAATTAACTTATATTAACTATCGTTTCGAAATTGGTATGACTTCCCATTAAATTCCACTGTCACGTACGCATAGCGCTCAGTCACTAATACACATGTTCTCTTTTCCTTACTAATAAAGAAATGTCTCATTTTAAATAGTATCGAGAGTAAATTATTTATAATAATTCTAAAAAATTATAAAAATTCTCAAATGAGTTTAGAAGAAAAAAAAACATTTTAATGACTGTATGTTACGTGTATAGTTTTGTGGAAATTATAGCAACGATCCCACACAAAACGCGTTTCAATATTTAATGTCTAAATTCGTTTAATATTTCATGGCTGGAATATACTTTACCTCCTAGTTCGATAAAGCAAATTTTTTCGAAATACATCATAATTAATGTGACAGAAATTAAAAGTTTCATCCTTGTAAAAAATTTCCTGAAGATTCGTTCAAAACCACATAAATACGTCCCCAAGCAAATTCTTACAAATTTTAACAAAAGTTAATACTTAACAAAAAATTATTTTTAAAACAACCAAGAAATGTTGGAAATAAAACTTATAAATCTATTAACTCTAATATAATAAAACTGTTTACACTCATCATCGCAATAATCAGGGACATTTTCCAAAGAAGTAGACCTAAAATACAAATTTCTAATACACCACACAAAGCCTCCGAGCAAAATATAACAGGGTGTTATTGGATACCACCAAAGAACTACTTTAATGCCCGTGCCCCTTGAACAAAACACATCAATCGCGTAAGCGGCCGTTTATAACAGGCCAATCATTACCATATACTAATGCATATTTCACCATCCAACTATACTGAAGAAATAAATTATGTTGGAAAAGAATGGTAATGATCGAGACCTTTTTGTGGAAGCAACATGAAGGGAACAATAATGAAACTTACATTACTTAATAGATTCGATAACTTCACAAATCGGTTATTTCGGTTGAGCTCATCAAATTACACATCTCTTAATGAAATAAGCGGTAGCTGTAAAATATCTTCAAGATGAATGTGAAAACTTAAAACACAATAAATTAATACTAAATATAATCTTATCACACCAGGTGATAGCAATGCAGTGCTTGTTATCATAAAAAAATTAAGTAAGCAAGATAATACAGCTCATATAAAGTACATCTCATTAATGTTGAAGGATGGCCTTACTTATCGCTCAACTTCTCGACTAATCGCTGGAAAGTAGTTAAAACACTACTACTTTATGGTCTCGTAGAAGTTGAGAAAGCTGTTAGTCCCATACGAACATATTTACACACAAATAACTTAATATTTCGATGAAATAAATAGAAATATAGGTTCAAACCAGTTGAGAATGTGCAAAATGAACAAAAGCAATATTTTCGACCGCCATTTTGATCACTTTCCCGATGAGACAAAGAATGGTAAATACAAAAATGTCTTAACTTTTGATGTTCTACAAGAATCCGAAGTCGGAATGCCAAAAATGTCTACAGCAAAAAAGGAACTGTAGAGAAGTACTTAAAAAATTTTAAAAGTGTTCATTTCAAGCTTTGGGCGATTTTTATTATTATTATTAGTTCTTATTCCTGTAGGGTCGTGATATTGCATACAGGGTAGCCCCTCAGTGCGAGGAAGTCCAATATTTCATTCAATATCATACGGATTAAAAAATGTTTCAAAGAAAAGTTGCAGGTTGTATGATACGAACGATAATAAGTTTGCATTGGAATTAGTAAAAACATTGTCAATAATGATGGCGTTAAGAGTGTCCTTGATGTGTTCTTGTAATATCATCTCCAACTAGATATAATTCGATTTTCTCGCTATCCACTCTCCTAGAGTTCATTTAAATTTCGTAATTTCCCCTTTAAGGCACCCCCAAAAGAAAGTGTCAGAAGAGAGATATCTACTATCAGAGAATAACCCACTCACGTTAGATTGTTGAAACCAAATTATCCTTTGCAAATTAACTCTGATTTCCGTGAATATACTTCTTGGATCTGTTGGTTACCTACAATTCTTGTGCCACTGTACTTTGTAAGATTGCAAATGGAAGCCTTTGTGTAACGACTGACGTCCAAGTCAGTGGTTAACAATCCAAAATAGAACCAGTTTAATTGCCGAGCAAAATATACTTCAAAAAATTCACAAAACCACGATATTTTCACTTTTAAAAAAGTTAAGGTGGTTCCAATTGTTTCTAACACTTAATTAGTATCATGGAAGTTACGTAGAATAACACACAACACAATTTTAAGAACCGTAGCGATACACTACACTACACAAAACATCCACCAATACCAATTAACAAGTAACTCAAAGACACGTCCTTTCAAGAATAGAAGTGTAAATGTATAAATAATAAATAGCTACAGATATTGTAGCTCGCCAGAAATATTAGGTAATAGAAGTTCAGTGAGCGACGAAAGTTTTAGGTGAAACACTTTAAAATTTTGTTCGTTTCTTCTCTGAATGAGGTCGCAGGAGGTACTTTCATTGACTGTGGCGTTACATTATCAGTTTGGCAACATTGTAGGAGAACGAAAGTAATGTGTGCCAGAAAATACCTTCTCAGCGCTTATTCCACATACACAAACCTTAAAAGATTCATTTTGAAATTTTTAAATTCTACCTACGGTACCCGAATCATGTTATATCACAATTGAAATGATAAGGCCACAATTAAGTACCTACACTTTAGTCTCAACAGATAAAATCTTTCTATACTTTATCTTTTTGGAAATGATATATGTCGAGAAGGCGAATACAATAACGTTACCAAACCACTTCTCAATCCGCAGTGGTTTGGTTATGTCATCAATAAAATTAGCAAATGATGTAAGAAGATAAGAAGAATTCTGCGTTGACTTTCTTTACGTTCGGGTCCCTTCAAAAATTCAAAGTAAGAATTAATAGCAATTAGATCTGTTCAAACCATACATAAATGTTAAATCAGGTTATAAAGAAGCAAAAGTTTTTGATTCTTGACTATTTTTGCTTTCGCTGTTTTTTGTAAATTTTGCTAGTATGCAACATTATAATAATATAGGTTATTGAACTGATAAACAATTAAAAAAGGAAAGGTGGTCACTCGCTAATGGAAGTTCATTTTATGGTTGTAACCCTTAAACTTTAAAGGCAAACAAAAATCTGATCAAACTGAATTGGAACTTTTAATTGATTTCCTGGTACATCTTATTGGAAATTTTCCAGTTCCACCGCTACACAGCCATGTTCCTACAAATCTTATCATCCATCTAGCTGAAATCATCGCGACAAACGAATCCTTATGAAAAGGGTCAGATGTACCATGATGAAATAAGAATCCTCCACACACTTTTAAGTTTGTCTGATAAACTTCGCAATGGACCTCTTGAGGCGTTTATTTCCTATTTAATTTCGTTTAACTTTGCACTGAATCGTGATCCGTAGATTACATGCTTGGGTACCATGAGAAAAAGAGCATCCATCTCGTCTTCAAATTAATAAATTACAAATTTTTAATGTAAAAGATGGACATTTAAGGCACGTAACCTTTAGTAGGCATATTTACTGCACTAAGTATAAAACTAACATTTGGTAATGATTTATAATGGAATTTAGAATGCAAGTCGAAGGTCATCGGCTACTAACGATTTAATCGTATTGAACCCTAACAAGTTTCCTCAATACGATCAAACCTAGGAATTAATGTGTAAAATGCTCCGACAGAGGAATTATACTTACTTCTCTGCAGTTCCAATAAAACATTGACTGACAAGAGGTATCAGATCAATTTACTGAAGAAGAATAAAAGCTCATTTTTAATGTCTACCTTGTCATTAACCTAGATATGCTGCATAAAAAGTCATATTCCCCTTTAGGTACACATCAGAACTTTGAAACCCTATTTTATAACAAGGTGACGCTCTTCAGCTGTTAAGACAACTTGTAAAATATTTTCAGTGAATATTTTAGTTTACAATGGTTGTCTGAAGAATGAAATTTGAAACACAGATAACGACTTGTTAGGAAGCAGTGCACACGACAAATAAGGTTACGAGTGTAAACAGTCAGTGCAACCTGGTTATTGATTGGAAACTATAAATTTACAGAAATTGTGCAAGCTACTGTAAAATTTGGCGGATACACCGAAAAAGAGGCGAAAGAATTTACCGGACATTGTTATCGTAGGTCTTCAGCGACATTTCTAGCAAATGTTTGTGTTGTGCTGATGTAGGTGTTCTTAAGAGACACGATGGATGGAGAATTTCGACTACAAGATTCTGTAAATGAAAACGAAAGCATTGCACGAATGATGAAGTATTAAAGAATAATGGAAACAAAAACTATAAAAACTATAGACAGTAGCTCTAATACGCTCAAGAACCATCAATTAATCTTCAAGATAATGTAAATTGCACCATTAACATCAATTTTATTTGTGAGAAAACTGTGTTATGTAAACATTAACTGAAATTATACATATTGAAAGTTATCAGCTTAAGTTGCCATGGAAACATTTCCAGCATAGTAAAAAAAGTTTCAGTAGGGCAAAATACGATTTAACAGACACAAATGAGTCTGGTAAAGCAGACGTTAATAGTCAGTATGACAACAATGCGTATACCTTGCCATTTACGTAGATATAACAGTGTTGCAGGAAAAAAGTAATAATTATGTATTCCCTTGAATTATAGTCACTTGACATATCTGAACTTTGAAACCCTATTGTATAAGAAGTTGACGCAAGTCTTACTCTTCAGCTGTTAAGGTCACAATTCCTTCGCATCAGACCGTCCATCCGTAAAATATGTAAGTATATGAAAGTTATAGGATGATGGCAGCAATTGAGTGCATCAACTTTAAAGGATTGTTGATTATAACTTACACAGGGCTGCATTTAAGAGTCCATGCATTGATGTCTTTAACCCCAAAAGGGTGATCAAATCTCAAATGCATTTACGTTTACTAGATATTGCATTGTCAATGTTACACATGCAGAATATTTTCAGTTTACAATTGATTGTGTGAAGAATGAAACTTGGAACACAAATAATACCTTGTTAACAAGCAAAGCAATGCACATTACAAAAATAAGGTTACGCGTGTAGTGTAAACGTTATTCAGTGCAACCTGGCCATTTACGGCAATTTCAAATATAGGTGGTATAGTCCACCGACCACCTGTACTTGTTACTTTATGTTTCCTTTTGTACAACTACCATTTCTTGCTCTTCTATTTCTCGTTTCTGTGCAAAGGTGAAGAGGTGTGGTACAATTAATTAGTATGAAATTTGCCAATAGTTCAATTTAAATAAAATACTTGAAATTGTTTTATAAAACTTATGTAAAGTGAAACAAAGGTCATAACGCAGTTAATTTTATATAATTACAAAGCGATTACAACAGAAGCTGCTACAAAATACAATTGCTTCAAATAATTATAACCATGCTCTTGTACATTCAACTTTCTACACCAGAGAGTAAAAACAATATTAGTTCTAGATGCTGGAGTTAAATGTATCTAATTAGCATTTTTAGTCATACTAATTTGAAAGAGGTATTTAAGTTTAGTGTAAGCCATCAAAGTTTGTAAGGTTAAAAATATTCGCAACGGTAATAAAATGTCTTGCATCTCGATACCGCGTTGTAGATCATGTTTTTATCTTAAAACCTTCTAGCTATAACTGTGAATCATTTAGGTCACCAAAACCACAAACGACCTGAATGATTCAGTAATCACCGAAAGGCATTCTTTTACATCTACCGTATCAAATCTATTTTGAAATAGGAGCTTAATCAAAATCATTCAAAAAATATGAGTCATACGATTTTTTTGGTGGGAATTGTGTGGGGTCTAAAATATCGAGTTGCCCAATTTAAAATACTTGAACAGTCACCACATGTTATCAAATTACGTACCGTAAAAATCATGTCAGACAGTATAGATAACGTATATCATCACTACGACATATTATTCTGTAAAGTTAATTTTATAGTTTTCCACTGATAAATAATTAATAAAAATTCCTTGAATTACCTTTGTTATAGCGGGAATGACATAAATTTGCTTTCGCTTTCGTGAATATAAAATTAATCAATACGTTGAAGTGGTCGATAAGGTTGAAGAAAGTTATATAATTCTATTAACAAAATCATAAATATAAACGTACCTGCGAATATTGTGCGAATTTCCATTTACATGACAAATTTCGATTTGGCTTCCTAACATTTTTTCTATATTCTGCAGAACGGATTATGAATTAACGAGAAACCGAATTCAATTTCCTGTGTAAACAAAATTGTTTCAACATCTTTAATAAGTAGGCGCACATTCACTGCGACATTTTTGATTAAGTTAATGAGAACTGAGTTTTGTCTAAATTTCACCTGCCCACGACACGGTACGGTTTCCAACTAACTTATGCAACGTACCATAAAGGTAGTATAAGTCAATGAAACCACTACGTTACTTCGTTACTTTATCGTGTCGTGTGCTGTTCGTTGCCTATTGTTCATATCGAACATAATTACTAGGGCACGATTATCAATTCAAAACAAATAGATAATGAAACCTAAGGTGAAAGTACCAAATCGTCGAAAAATCTCATAAATTAAATAGGTTTATACGATTTTTATCTCAATCCGGTGTAAAATGTTACAACATAAATCATTAAAAAGTAAAATTAATAGACCACATCAAAATTATTACAGCACGATGAGTAAGAAAACATTACGTCGAATAGGTATGCATAATTTAATCTAGAATATAAATTAAAATTGGGAATTACTTCAATTATGTATACATAAATGAAGTTTGGGAACAAAATTTACATGCCAATTTACATAAGAAATACCGCAAAAATTGGGTAATTATAATTAATAGGTATGTACAATATTAGTAATTAACACAAAAATATTTGAAAGTGCATAAAACTCTACAGTTTTAGTACTATTTCAATTAATGTTTTTAATAACTTTGGACTACATTTTCAACGAAAATTAATAAAGGTGCTTTATGAAATCGGAAATAAAAGAAGAGAATTGAATTACTAACTTTATAAAAAAGCAACTTTCCCTTTAGATTATGACTTAGAATTTAGTAACATCCATGATACGCATTTTCCTTAATTTTAAACGTAGGGATTATTTAATGCTTGAAGGAATTCCTCTTTGACTTTGAAACGAGTATAATATTATATAGGTAAACTATTCGGGAAAGAAACTCATTACAGAAGAACCAATAAAATTCTAATACAGTAAAAGCGTTGTTGAGGCTTCTATTTTTGGACTGTTAGATTTACATTGAAGGGATTGCATCTCTCGATGTTTATGCATATACATATTTGAATTTCGGTGTAAAACGACATCAGTACGTTATTGTTTCTGTCCTTTCTAAAACACACGAATGTGTGCACTTATCAGGTAAGCTTTCAAAATTGTATTTTATTTGTAAAATTTGCCATAAAATCATTTATGGTGTGGTGATGCGCTGGTATGTGAATTCATTGGTAAATTGTCATCAGAAACGAATGTTAACATTTAGATTAACATCTCTTTTACAAGTTCGTATGATTATCCTTGTATTAAATATCCACAAATGTACTATTTTTACCTGTTCAACTAAGTTCAACTGAGACAAAGTAATCACGACGGACGTTAAAAAAAATAGAAACGTGAATTGCATTTTGTTGTATTTCTTATATTGTATGACCAAATAAAGTATCATTCGAAGAAATAAGTCATAAAACCTCCCCCTTGATTTATTTATTAGTTAGGTATTAGCTAGTACATCTACAGTCATAATAAATAAACGAATCAAGGGGGAGGTTTTATGCCTTATTTCTTCGAATGTTCCTCTCTTTTGGAACTGTATACATACAATTTCACCAAGTGTAAATCTCTTTTACAAGTAATACAACATGGTGCCTTCTCTTTACACTTTTAATGCTTAAACCATGTTATCACTTTATCTTCGTCACAGGTAAAAAGAATACATCTCAGCGACTGCTCACTTATGTTGGAAAATTATAATTGTGACAATTTTTCCTTTATTTGTTATTCAGATGATCAAATGATTTTACTAATAAAAGTCTCAATTTTAAAATCCTTTTCTGCCTATTTCAACAGTAGGGTGATTTTGGATCTTGTTCTTTATTGCTCCATGTTGGGGATTAGAATCAAAGGATAGGGAGAAGGTGGAGAAGAAACGAATATTCATACGCATCGTATTATACAATGCCAGGTGCATAACTACCTATATTCCTATTTTATCTAGAACCACACCATAAAATAATGTGTTCATAACACTTTCATCTTTGTACAATGTTACTTATTTTAAATGCATTTTTTTCGGCGTTAAACACTGCTTTGTGGCCAAGAACAACCCTGACACTGTTTTATTACATTCACTGTAAGTAACACAATTGTTCATTTCCCTTATTTCTAATTTTACCGTGTAATTACAATTATACAGTGTTTATCCTTCCCTACCGTAATTTTTAATTTCAGCAGACTCCAAGTTTCGCCCAAATTACGATCAGTGATGCAACTGTCGGATTTTATCCAGTTTCTATAGCAAGACTCTAGCCTACCGTTCTATCTAGAATGCTTCCTATGGAGCTCCATTCACAGATTTTGAATATTATCTCACTTTGGTATCTAAATATTTACTAACAGACATGAATTATTATTGTTGTTGTAAGTAGTAGTGCTTGGCTATCATGCTTTGTGGACTTTTTTGAGATTTTGTTATAAATTGGGGCAGAAATATCAATATATGCTTGAACCTCGCCAAAACGATTGGTGAGCTACCCATATTAATTAACTTTAACTAACAGTATCCTTTGCAATCCTTGATGTCGACAGAATACTGACAACAACAGTTAGGGAGTTACTTTGTTCTGCGCTTCTCTTTCATACGGGAATGGGAGACATAGATCTGTCGACTGATTAGAGTCCTGGCGCAAAGGATCCTACTGCATGAAAGAACTTTTTCAATAAATTTCGATTGAATCAAAGCACAGTAAAACAAAAAAAAATTACGACCTTTACACGTACACGGAACAGAAACTACTCATTCAATCACATTTCCTTGGTTTACTAATAAGATGAAATAAAAATTCAATTTCATGTGGGTGTTTGTGGCAAAATATTCTTGCGATTAAATCATAAATCGCTATTTAATTTTAATGTCATGATGACATCAAACAGTAACAGGGCAGGGGCGTGTCAGCCAAGTCCCCAGCTTACGTAACTTATTATCATATGAAAATTATTTAAGATTTCCTAAATGCCTCAACTTTCCATTTTTAGTTAGTTATCTATGATGTATCGGTTATCTGCAATGTTACCGTTATTTTTAAATACGTTAGTCGCGTGCGTAATGCGTATGCTTTTTTTGTGCGTTTTTGTCTGAATTGTTAACTTAGCTATAATAACTAATAATCACATTAGGGATACAGGATGTTTGGCATGAGATTAATTGTTTCCAGTGTCGGTCTGGCCAGGTCGGCTGGTCGGCGATCGCCGAGGGCCCGGGGGCCCGACGGTGCGAAGGGGGCCCAGCGAGCCCATATTAAAAGTATGGGGAAAAATTTAGAAAAATATGGAGAACATTTTCGAAAAATATTGAGAACAATTAGGAAGGATATTGAGAAAAATTTCGCAAGATATCGAGGAAAATTTAGAGTTATTGAGTCACCTTAAAAATAGTATTTACTTAATCAAATGTTTATGTTTCGTTCAACCTTCTCTTCCCTACTGGCAGTAGGGAAGAGAAGGTTGAACGAGCGCGCGCGACTGAGCATGCGCCGAAAAATTAGTCATCGGCAGCAAATAGCAGTGAAGAACTAAAAAAAATTATTATTTTGATCAATTTCTTTAAAACTTTATTAGTTATGAGGCTCATCTAATTTATATTTTATCATGTTTACTAGTAACTACAGTCCATTCCACTCCCAAGAAAAACTAAAACAAATACATACAGACGCGTGAACAGTCGTTTCCAGGAAGACAGCACGGTTCTTATTGGTCTATTTTGATTATTTGATGATATTTTGATCACATGAATACCGCGTCATTGTGTTTACATTTAGTTTTTCTTGGGAGTGAATGGACTTTACCTATGTAGTGATTTAGTGTTTTTTTAATTGACAGTATTCTTTCATTATAATTTATTTCTAACATTTTTGGTTGAAATTATAAGTTGAAATTTGAAACTATTCAGGGGTCGAAATTTGAAAATAAAGTTTTTTGGTGGGAAGATCGCTATTCATTTTTTATCGGAGGAAGGGGGCCCTCGAACATTGCCAGCCGAGGGCCCAAAGGGCCGCCAGACCGACACTGATTGTTTCACATGTTTTGCACGATTAAATTCAATAAAAATGTTTTATAAAAAAGGTGCCTAAATTATTAAATTAAAAATTATTAAAAAACCAATTCCACAAGGACTTTGTATTACTTATGGTTTTTACTTCCTTAATCCACGTGTAAGAAGCTTACCTAGTTTTGAAGTTGCCCGGTTGTTTATCAAATTGTACACCAGCTCCATCGCCTTTATTTTAATCTACTAAACCGCACGAAAGGGTAAATTCGTAAAAAGAGGTGCTTATAGTGTGGTGCAAAACGTGGGTTTACGATTTATTTAAAACACAATAAAATGAAAAAGCATGCTAATCACATGAACATAGATAGAAACGTAATAATATAAAAATAATTAGGGACAGAAGAACCTACCAGATATTCAAATCTGCATAAAAATATAAGTTTTTCTATTTTTATTTTTGAGTTTGATTTTATTGTTATACAGGGCGTTACAAAAACATTGGTCATAACTCATAAATTATACTACAATTTTCTAGGAATGAAAATAAGTTTATTTGGTCTAAATTATCTATAGGTACCTACATTGAAAAGTGCACCAAAACTAAAAGTTGCAAAGTAAAACGGTTCAACATTTGTCCATGCAAACTTAATATGGGTTGTTAGTATGCAATGACCAATAAAACCGAAAATGCGATATTACTTTTCTCGATTTTTGTAGGTTTTCGGAGAGTTTCATCACCCCTTTCCCGACCCAAATTTATAAAAAATGGAACGCCAATAATGCCAAGTTGGTAAAAACAGTCTAAAGCACCTAATTTTTAGCTAAGAAGTGCCATGGCTCAACAGAGACTGAATACCCACATGGTAGTGTGCGTAAACCAAAACCTGGCAGATGACTTGAGTCTAAAAGAAATCACTGACATAATTAAATAGAGCTGCACTTCGTCAAAATATGTTTGCTTCAAAAACATACTAATTTTTGTTCAATACAATATCAATATTTGTATAGTTTTTTAATTCTTTGTCTTTCCAGTTAAACTTATGTATAATCGTTTGATATTTCCAGGCAACTACGCCAGCTTTGCGATTCAGATCATTAACTGAACACTCACGCCTTATCCCAAAAGTTGATGATCCTGGATGGGAGTAGTAGGTATAAAGGAATAGTTTAAATACCTACGTTAAAAAAACGAAAATAGTATACTAAACAGATCGTTAAAGGGAGAATGCCATTACAGTAAAAGTGAAAATGCCAAGGTTGCATCTAAATTGATCATTAAAATAACAATTAAAATTTCCAACTTTTGATTCAACTGGCAGTAAAAACGTCCTTCGCAATTACTTATATTACCTATGTCGCTAATATGGAGCACATGTCTGTTCCATGATCTCACGTACTTGTATAGCTATGTGGAAATGGTAGGAATTCAAATTTACAAACCGCTGAAAATAATCAAGTTCATGCACGGAATCAATATTTGATAACACAAGGAAGCATTAATTAGCAAATATTTCGTTGGAACTTGTAAAATGACTTCCTGAAGATAAATTAGTGAAGTAAAATGTATCTATATATTTCAAGGCATGAGAACCTTGCAATTAGCTAGCTTCCATGTAACTATAATACAGTATAAAATACATATAAATCTCTATTTATCACATTTATATTCAAGAAGGCAAAGTATACCAGACACCACAATAAATTTTGTTGGAAATGGATAACGTTCTTACGTTCACCAAATATGATACGGCGAATGTCTCGCCTTTTATATAGACAACCCAAACAACACGGATAACACAATATTCAAACTTTATTTGGGAAAGTTTTGGTGTAAAGCTTACCTTTTTGAGTCTTTACAAAAATTGGGTGCAACATTCTTGGCCCATTCTGCCACTTGTGTATCTTCTGTTTTAATTGTTTCATTAAACGAATGAAAATCGCTACTACGCCGAGTAGTTCTAAAAATACCAATATTTATAATGAATCCAAATTAGTGTGTCACTCACCTCTCAAAAATATCCTCTACACCACTACTTTGACTTTGTTCGTAATCTAGCATGAAATCATCCGAAGTTATACTTTCGCAAGGTGACAATGTATCGACAGAATCGGTTCGGCTATTCAAAAAGGTTCTTTTCCGTAACAGTAAGGGGCTAAATTCAAAAGCACCAGATTGTTTTCTTCGCTGTTTAGGTGTACTATCGATTAAGGTGGGAGTGTTTTCTGAATTTTGTTGCGAAGTGCTTATAGGTTCATTTACATTTGTTGTAGAAATAGTATCATCAAAAACCAAAGCCGGTTGATCGGCAATTTCGTCATCAAAATAATCCTTACCATCTGAGAGAGATAGTGAATTAGAAGCGTTGGTAGGTGTACCTGGACTGGAAGGGCTCGTTAACTTTTCATTAATATCCTTCGAATTTGAGGACGAACCGTTCAAAGAATTCTTCTTAATATCATTGTTGAGAAATTTTCGCTTAATTTCCTCGGACTCTGAATAACTACAGATAAGACTATCAACTGGCGAAGTTTCGTCTTCTAATAGCGTACCGGAATTGCTAGCCGCTGCAACAGCGGCAAATTTTGGATCTTCAATTGTGAGAAGAACATTCTTTATTTCGTGATTGTGAGATTTTAGAATGGAAGCGTTCATCAGATTTTGTAAGGCCAAGCTTGCAGGTTGCATATTGTACTTACTACTATTCATTGATTCTTTATCTTTACTTTCATCGCTCGAACTAAAACTGTAACTAACATCATCTGCCATAGCTTCACCTCCAAGGCCCCATTCTTGTTCATCTGAACTTGGTATACTGGAATTATCCAATAATTTTGACTTAGATTTAAGGAAGCATTTTGGAGGTAGACTATTAATTTCACTCTTCTGTATAAGTGCTTCACCATCTACATAATCATCACTAAAACCTTCCGAAGAAGTAATCGAAATTTTGCGCCTACATTTTTCTATATGTTTTTCGTATTCTAGTCTCCTTTCACGAACAAAGCCCGTATTGTAATTATTTTGAAAAGCGCTTGGTAACTGTGGAAGTGGTACGCTTGGTTCCACCGTATCATCTAAATCTCTAAGATCGAAATTCTTTCCGGACACTACCATTTCATAATGTTTAGCTTTGTGAGGAAAACTTTTTCGGTCTACTGCACCAGTTGGTGAGATATCTAGTAATTCAACACCCTGTAACGTATCAGTTTCGCACGTTCCCGCACTTGAGTGACTTCCAACACCCGAATCTTCTGTCATAGAACCCTCCTTTGAAGAACAATCTTCGCTTGGCTGCATAGCACGAAAAGCCCTTCTATTATTATTAGCTAATTGTTTTGCACTTTTACTATCTATAACACGTACCGGCATCTGCGGCCTTGGAAGGTTACTCGACTGGAATGTATACCTCCCTATTTGTGGTTGTGCGTACGTTGATCTTGTTTTATTATCGTTCGAGTCCACTGTCGCTTTAGTACGTGTTTGAAGAACCGCCAATGAAGATTTGTAATTGAGTCTATTGTTATTACTTTGCGTATCAATGTTATCAACATTAAGATCTGCCACGCGATTTAATCTATTTGTATTGGGTTTTCTAAAACCGAAGCGACTGACTCGTGTTGCGTTAGCTTCCTTACGAGGTGGTGCCAATCGAGGTGTGGTCCGTCCGGGTGGTATTGCATTGTTAGCGAGCGATGCCGTATCACCGTTACCATTTCTATCTATAAATTCTTGTTTAGCAAGTCTTCTGGCCGCGGTTGCATTGTCAGCTATGACTAGTGCCGTAACTGGACGTCGCCGAAAACCGAATGATGTCGAAACCCCTTTCGTATGTATCCCTGAATTTTTTGTAGTCGTTTCCTTATTGTCATCGTAATCCGGGCTCTGTAACCAAAATTAAACATTAATTTCTTCATCACCATCAGACTATTTTATTAAATAAGATACGGAGATAGTAACTTGACGAACTAAAACGTATTTGAAAGAATTCTAAGGTGTGACAACATAAACATATCATTATTTATGCAATATATTAAGGAAATTGCTGCAAAAATCAATACAATTGTATACTACAGTAATTATGGTTAAACTTTTCCAATTCACGTAATACAAAAATAACAATAACGTTTACGTAGCTTTCCAAACCAAAGCCACAAGAGTGAGATCTATATCTGAGTTACACAACTTTGATTCAAATGTTATTAAAACGGTATTTAATAGAACAAATTATTTAATTCATTAATTCGTTATTTTGCATTTAAAGTTGTCGGTCAGTTTTCTTCATTTTTTAGGATAACGATTCCTAGAAGCCTGAAATTAATTCAAGTAGCTATTTATTATTTGAAGGTATAGCCTAGCCTACTATGAAGCGAATTACAAATTATACGAATACGCACAATTATTGTAATCGTGTTACCTTCGCTCAAATATGTTACTGGACTCTCCATTCATAAGGTATAAAATAGAACCACCGTTGGAAAAACAAGTAAAAGTAAAAAAGTTTTTAATCCCTAATGGTAAAACTTTCCCAATGACGAACGAAGCTATGAATCGGCCATAATTTGTTTTCCAAAATGTATTATTTCGTGTACGTTTGTAAATTCTCTTCGATTAACTTTTTTAATTTTTTAATACAAAACCATATGACCACCATTCATTAGAATTTGCGAAAAATGTGAGCTGTAGTCGACATGCAAATACTAAGAAAACTGATTTTGTTCCTCTACTTTTCGACATGGTATTCCAGATTTTTGACTATAATACAGTCTACTTTTCTTATTTATACATCTTCCATGTACGTATAAACGTTATGGTAGTGGAAAGATATAATCAAAAATATAGTACTATAACAGACAATTTGAGGTATAAACAAATTCGAGAATGATACGATACGATGCAAGAGTTCGTGTAGATTAGGTAATAATTGATTTTTTCACCAATTTTCAGTTTTCTGCATCCATATTGTCGTGATAATCGGACTACTTTGATTTCGCAGTAAATAATAAACTACTGTTTTCGATAATACCATTTTGATTTCCTGAGCGTGAAATAATGAAAATTTTACCACTGAAAAAATATTTCGAGAGCTTCACACTTTCTGTGGTGTTGTCTGGCGAATATCCATGTTTCATTCAAAAACACAACTGGAAGTGGCGATGATGATTGCAAGTTTTCAATTATAATCGTGTCTGTACTTAAACCCAATGTTCTTCAAAATTATATTAATTGTTGACCGAGATCCCTCCAACAATTCAATCCAACAAGTGTTTCAAATTCACAACTTCATTTTGAACGTACATATCGTACAGTATATTTCGAATTGTAGGTTTTAATCTTTCAGAAATATCATTGATTTAAATTTTTTTCCACCGAATGAATCTATAATTTTGGACATTCCAATTAACTGTAATTATCGAATTAAATACCTAATAGAAAGTACTCTAACATTAAATAACTATAATACTTAATTATATCTAATTAAGTAGGTAGCAAAATTATATTTTGAAATTCTTTGGTTTAATGTTAATCAAAACAATGGTTTTCTCTTGTAAATGGTAACTTATATATTTTAGTTTAAAACGTTTGGTTCGTTAACATTTTGCTTAATTTAATTAGTGTAAGTAAAAAATATATCTAAAATAACGTAAAAATTGTTTTAATACCACTGGCATACAATTTGGTCGTTTCATTCATGAATTTACTACCAATATACTAAACTCGCATCTCTTTCTACAGTTGGTGAGACAAATGAGAATATTTGTAACGTACAGTATCTAAGTGACAAGAACCTGAAATTTCATTCTGTCTACTTCAAATATTACAAGTTAGAAAGAAATAAATATACAGTGTGTCTGCTTAAGTTCGCACCATATGGAAAACTTTTTTATTATTAATTTTACGAAAAAAAGTTATTCTTTATAAAAAGTTCTGCATGTTCTAAAATTTAAAATACAATCATCAGATATTAAATTTTTTCAGTCGTGTACGCGGATTGTCAAAAAATATGAATGTTGTACAAGAGTAAAGTACCTTTATTTTTGACAAAATCGAAAATTGTTGTTAAAAGAAGTTGATCAGAACTAAAAACTACGTTCAAATATGCAATTACATCCTGCTAGTTAAAAATTTTTTTTACAACTTTTTCTCAATTTACTACCTACCAATACTGATACGATTTCCGTTCCATTCAGAAACCTCACTCACCTCACTGCCAAACATTTCTTGATAATAATACATTTGTTTATCAGTGCATCCAAGATTTCACGTAACTACACTTACATTTGCATTGTTATTGTAGACAAAAATTGGAAATCGTATCAGTATCGGTAGGTAGTAATTTGAGAAAAAGTTGTAAAAAAAATTTTTTACTAGCAGGATGTAATTGCATATTTGAACGTAGTTTTTAGTTCTGATTAACTTTTTTTAATAACAATTTTCGATATTGTCAAAAATAAAGGTACTTTACTCTTGAGCAAAATTCATATTTTTTGACAAACCGCGCACACGACTGAAAAAATTTAATATCTGATGATTGTATTTTAAATTTTAGAACATGCAGAACTTTTTATAAAGAATAACTTTTTTTCGTAAAATAAATAATAAAAAAGTTTTCCATATGGTGCGAACTTAAGCAGACACACTGTATATTCGAACGTGTACGCAACAAAATGAAGCGCCAATCCTTTCTGTCAGTCAAGCATACATTTTACATCTAATTCAGCTTTGAATAAATAATCTCTACAAATAGGTGTTCGTATGATTTTTTCGTGAAAATTCCAGTATTTTTTGTCCGTAACTTTTGACAAAAGTATACAGCGTGTCTCACGGTGACCACCCATTAGAATATTTCATAAACTATTACGATTTGAATTTTGAAAATTTGGGTGATGGGGTTTTCGGACGTAACACTTCCGGTTTTTCCGGAAATGACACCAACTTTGTTATTTTAAATGTAACACCCTATATATTATTCCGATTTTGGATTCTACGTAAAATTTTAGGTGGACTTTCATCAAGTTTTCTTATTCCTAAAATTAACCGTTTCCGAGATATTTAGTTTTTTTAATAAAAATTAAAATAAAGACCATCTAGCTTAAAACCGTGTGCATTCTATAGGAAGAAAGATGAAGGAACTATATTGATACGAGAGATAGTTGGACCCCTAAGCTTCCCATCCGTACTTTCAAAGTGGCTTAATTGCATACAGGGTGGTGGAAATTTAATGCCGAGTTTAGTTAACTTCAAATCATCATAAATTGGTTTTTTCAAATGGAACACCCTGTATGTTTCATCATAGTCTGATGCAAAATTTCATTCTATTTCGAACGGTACTATGGTTCCCTATACCTATCTCTTCTAGTTTTTGAGATATCTACTGTTTTTTGTGTAGTCAACTAAGGTCATTCAATTTCTTGCGAAAATGGCTTAGCAGGACTTCAAAACAAACCACCAGTTATTAGTTGTCAGTCTAACACCACTAGTGACAGTTAAATTGAATACTATTTATTAAAAAAATTGAAAACAACAAACGCAAGAAATTGAACGACCTTAGTTGACACTTGACCGCACAAAAAAACAGTAGATATCTCAAAAACTAGAAGAGATAGGTATAGGGAACCATAGTACCGTTCGAAAGAGAATGAAATTTTGGATCAGACTATGATGAAACATACAGGGTGTTCCATTTGAAAAAACCAACTTATGATGATTTGAAGTTAACTAAACTCGGCATTAAATTTCCACCACCCTGTATGCAATTAAGCCACTTTGAAAGTACGGATGGGAAGCTTAGGGGTCCAGTTATCTCTCGTAACAATATGGTTCCTTCATATTTCTTGCTGTTGAATTCACACGGTTTTAAGCTAGATAGTGTTTATTTTAATTTTTATTAAGAAAATTAAATATCTCGGAAACGGTTAATTTTAGGAATAAGAAAACTTGATGAAAGTCCACCTAAAATTTTACGTAGAATCCAAAATCGGAATAATATATAGGGTGTTACATTTAAAATAACAAAGTTGGTGTCATTTCCGGAAAAACCGGAAGTGTTACGTAGACGCCATTATTTTATTTGAGGAGGCCACGCCCGAAAACCCCATCACCCAAATTTTCAAAAATCAAATCGTAATAGTTTCTGAAATATTCTAATGAGTGGTCACCGTGTATCTAACTGTATCTGTATCTAACTAAGAAAACGAATTAAGTACCTTAAATACTGTACCTAACATTATTAATGCCATCGATCATAAATATATTTATTTCTGACAGTGACATTATAAGCTTATATTGTCATAGTTACGATACCAATAAAGAGTGTCATAACTCCCTTGGGATATAAAGACGCTATAATTCCCTCTACGGCTCTTTTATGAACCAGTAACCTAGCAACAACCAAAACTGCAATCGACGATACCTGAATCAAATATACCGGAAATGAACAAATTTTATTAAACTCGGTCAGAAATAAAATTATCTATGTATCACGGGAATTAATAGGTCTCAATTACCTCGGGTAATTGCTGTCCCTCGGGCGCAAGGCCCTCGGGACGCAAACTTTACCCTCGGTAATTAAGACCCTTATAATTCCCTTGATACATAAATAACTATAAAGCAGCATTGAGTGGTGTTGGTGGTCCCGTTTATAATAGGTAAAACATTATTATAAACCAGTTGAGAAGGCGCAAGCTTACATTGCCATGATGAACAATATTATCGACAGCCATTCTGACCACTTTCCTGATGAGGTTTCGCAAGAATCCGAGGCCAGAATGTCCAACATGTCTACAGGAAAAAATATTTTTTTTTCAAAACAGAATAGAATTAATCGCTTATTAATCATTATATTTTAACTTTCTTTATGTTTATTTTTTATTTTCTTTATTTAATTAATTTTGGATAATTAGGTATAAAAGTACTGCAATTTAATAATGTTAATAAATAGGTGCGGAACAATTTGTCTCGCTATTTAAATAATGAAAATTAACGGTTGCGATTTAAATGGAAGTATATTATGTATATGCAGCATTTAAGGAAGTGACAAGCCAGTCGTATGTAAAATAGGTTTTATTGACGATGTTGAATGGACAAACGTACTTAATGGTATAGATTTACCATAAAACGGTATTTCATTTCTAATTCCATTGATTCGTTCAATCAAGACGTTACTGTTATAACATGAAGAACGCTGGAATTAAATTAATCATGCCATTCACTTAACCTTCCCAGTATACGGCCAAGTCAAATTCTATGCATTAAACATACCAGATGTTACATGTCAAGTGAATAGTGTTCAAATTAATTAAAAAAACATACGAGTTCCAGAATAATAAATGAACTAGGAATGAAAATTAATTGGTGAGAAGGAGAAGGAAAAGATTCATTCAAATCTTTAGTTTTCATACAATAATCACCATCACGAAATATTTATTAAACTTTCCTTAACTTTCTACACACATCCAAAGGTCTCATCAATAAAAATATACTACTACTCAATATATTACAGTCATAAATTAAAGCTTTATAAAGAATATACGAAGGTATAATCATCATAAATTAACTATGAGTTACCAATTATCGTAACAATGTACAAATGAAACCATAATCAACAAGAGTGAGGATGCGTTAAGATTGAATTCGTTTCACACCAATACATAGTTCTATAAATTAATACAGTCCACTAAATGAAGTGTAATCAAAAATTGGAATGTAAGTGTTCCACTAACATTTAACGAAATTCAAGTATTTTTCCAACAGTTTGTTTCATTGTAGGATTACTTTCAAGTGAAGGAAATGAAACGCGGACGCTCCTAGATTATGAAGTATGAGTAAAACATGACTAGCATGAAAAACAAAATAGGTTTCAACGTGAGAACCGATATTTAATTAATTCGCCGCTGAATTTATTACCATCAGGAGATCGCAAATTGAAGAGTTCACATTATCGGACTAAAATATTAAATCTTCATCCGCTTCATGTCTGAAATAGGATTCAGTAAACCATAACCAAACGTGCTCGGAATTTAGCGACTGTGTTATTTTTAAATTTTGAACGATGATTATCTCGAAAGTATGTAATGTTAAGATTGTTATCGAATAAGAAAACGCACTTTCTAAATTCATAATTCAGAAATGTTTGCCGTACCTTTCAGATGAGATATGAAAAGTAAGCCAGTTCTTTAATCACGCACAGTCCTTTGTAGTGCCGAAATTTTCTCACGCATTAAAACCATAGAACGTCTACAAGAATAAAATCGTAATAATACCTAAATCAAATTATCTCAGCCGTATATAGTTCACATATTTCAAATCAGAATGGGTTCCTACAATTGAATTTTTACGTGTTAAACTTGATATTCAAATTTGGTTTTTTATACATGTTATATGTTATAAATTAATTGTCTCGACTTCTTATCAATGATTCATTCATTAGATTCGGTTCCAAACACATAGTCACCTATATTATATCTATACTTGAAAAGTATACATCTTCCAATCTGTGGCGTACTTACCTACTTCATAAAAAACGTAAATACCTTTTCTTCAATAACCTGTATATACACTGACTATCACGTTGTCAAGATCGGCTTATACCGCGTCCGTCGTTATACACAGCCTGCGTTGAAAGGCCTTTTACCTTATGAGGAATTCCTAACACTCTGAAGATGAAAGCTGCAATATCTTGCGAAACGTCAGAACTATTGGTTTCACATTTAGCAGTCAGGCCTGGCAAACTTAGACTTAAAAGCTCACCAGCATCGGTAGCTAAGGGGATTCGATAATCATCCCAAAAATTCTGACTTTGGTTCACAAGGAAAAAAAGACAAGGCAAGCCTTTCAACGGAGGCTGTGGAACAAATATAACGACACGGTATAAGCTTAAAACTAGTTATCTTGGCAGTTCGAGGAACCGCGAAAGCCTCAAATTATTTATGAGTTTTATGACTATCACTTTACCTATTTAATCCCTTATCGTTTCTAACTATTAATATCAAACAACTTTGGCGAGTATTACACCTATCTGTCCCTAAATTATTGCATTTTTTAATCTCGTCGGCATTGCTTTATCCTATAACGAGAAAGGGTGGTACTTTTAGCGGCCCCAAGAATTGTCACTCTAAGCCCAAGAATTATTATTTTTACACCAAGAATTATTTTTTCGATCCCAACTTTTTAATTATTTTGGCCCCAAGACTTTATTCATTTTACCCCATGATTTTATTCAATTGAAAAAAGATATACTAAACTACCTCTAACCGTCTTACCTAAGCGCCTGAGTGGCAATATACGTTTAGGTTGGCATTTTTTTTTAGTTTCAAACAATGTTTAGTATCATATTCCCGTTTTTGTATCAATTGAAAAAAATATACTAAACCTACCTCTAACCTAAGCGCCTTTAGTGTTAGTGGTAATATACGTTTAGGGTGGCATTATTTTTTTAGTTTCAAATACTTCTATAAAATAAATAAATAAATAAAATCTTGGAGTAAAATAAAAAAAAATCTTGGGGTGAAATGAATAAAACCCACAGGTCCTAAAATTCTTTGTTTCTGAGATACAGGGGGTTAAAATTGTCTAAAAAATAAAGTTTTTATTTATTTCAGAGTTTATTTCCAAACTGTGGAAAATATTCAAACCAAAATTAGCACACTAAGATACATGGACAGAGGGCAATAAGATTGAATAATATGAATTTTTTTAATCAACCAGTTGCGGAAATATGAGTAATCTGTTCTACTAATTTGGTAAGTAAAAGAGTAGGGCTCTGAATTGAATATTCTCAATATATCTTTTTCGATAGAGCATTCTATTCTGAACAAAAAATATCTTATGACTTTTTTCGGTTCTGTTATCGTCCGGCCGTAAACTAGATTTTTGTCATTTGTTTCACTAAAAACGTATTTTGGTTGTGTTCAAAAACGATGGTTGCCATGGATCTTACGATATTCTGTCCGTATCTTGTGTACCAAATTTGGTTTGAATATTTTCCACAGTTCAGAAATAAACTCGGAAATACATAAAAACTTTATTTTTTAGAAAATTTTAACACCCTGTAGGTATCTCATAAAAAGAGAGTTTTAGGACCTATGCGTATAGGAGCAACCCACCTAAAATGTGTTTATCTACAAAATGTGCTGATCATTCAACCTGGGACACCCTGTATACATTGTATAATCAACACTAAGGGTAATGATCGAATATCAGAATAGCTAGAGTACTTAACACTTACTTAAGTGGCTTTTTTGGAAGCTTTTGAAGCTGGACTTACTGGTCAAAAAATATCGGTGTGGAATTCCAAAGCTCTAGCAACCGGAGTTGTGTTGTTCCTCCAAAGTTGATCCCTCGGCATCAGTTTAACATGTAAATAAATCTGACGCGTCATTACTAATCGCATTTTGTGCCAGAAAACTAAAAATGTCATTCTGTTCGGTCTTCAAATCCCCAGTTTCCGTTTTTGTTGCTACATTTGTCTGAGTTTTAGTATTGTTAGCTATATGTTTGTTAAAATAAAAACATTTTAGCCGATCGTGACCAAAACACCCACAGAATGTACATTTGTTCTTTAGCTTTATATAAGCGACCTTTTTACTGAGGTTACTAGGTGCAGTAAAGGCATAATTGGCATTACTTGAACTTTCATGTTTTTCTTTTACTGCATTTGAACTTTTAAATTTGAGTTCATATTTCGACAAATAAACTTTTCCATTTCCATTTTAAATCTTGTTCAGTAAAAGTTTCCACCGACTCAAAAACAATCGGGAGGAAACAATAAAAATCTGATACATCAAGTTTTGCACCACCATTTTTTAACTGTCTCATTATTCTTATTCCTTAACACACTGCATTAATAGTTGACTAACCTTAATCATCTCCAATGATGAAAGATACATAAGACATAACCCTCAACTCCCTTCAACATACAGCCATGAAAGAAATTGCTACTATTTACTATTATAAACAATAAACATACTTGTAATGGAATTTCGCACTATCAAGTACGATTACAGTCCGCAATTATTTATTTACGCATTCTAGTATGACTAGCATGAGTAAGCATCTATTTTGGATTGTAGTGAAAACACTCATTGACTAAAAAAGGAATAGGTGAGGACGATTACACTTAGACAAGGACACACTCTGTTCGTTTAGATCTAAATTCGTGTTGAGTACATATTTTACAAGAGACAAAATTGTATAAATTATTGTCCCAATTGCTATTGTGTACTTGTCTTATTGTTCCATATAAAAATTTCATAATTATGTGAAAGAAAGAAACTTTTAGCTGTCAAATTAAATTTCCATCTTTTAATTTAAACAATCCTCCTCCTGTCAGATTTTCACATAAATTTATCATTAGTATAAAGGTGATAATTTAATGTTCTCGCTCTTTAAAATATAATTACTTTATTTAAATGTCAGATAACTTTTACTGATACTTCAATTTGGTTACACGCTTAACCTTATTTACATCTTTTTTTCTGTAGATGAATAGATACTAATAAATAAATAGCCTTCATGTAAACGTTTCAAAAGTTAGAGGTTACATTGTTAATAATTTAATAAATCCAACCGTGACGTTGTTTTTTAGTACAAAAGTGTCTCACGTACTAAAAAATGATAAGTTGACATTTTTGCTGACATGTAACTAAATTGAGGGAACCAAAACAGCACTGCGATATTAAAAAACTGAAATTGACATAATGCTGTAAAGTAAAAAACAAGGGGCGCCTATTTACGATACTGAAGAATGATCAATAGCTTACTGTAAATTTCTTAAATAAGTAAAATAAGTGACCACGTGACATAGATTATTATGAAATCTTTCACAGTGTAAAGAATGTTCTAAATACGTGTGAACTCGTTTCCTAAAAGTCTACTCACTGTATAAAGTATTCTTAGAGAATTGAAATCGCCAAGATGACAAATTTGAATGAGAGTGATCCAATCAAGGGTGGTTTTAAAAACTCTACAACTCTAGAAAGCACATTAATCAATTTTATTTTACTCGTGTTACTTTATTATTTATCCTTTTCATCTTATTCAAATATTTAAAATTTTATCTACATCATTGACACTTGATTATTTTAAATGATCTGTTAGGTAACAAATTGTTATTATAGTACTGTTCATAAGCCTGTCTCATGCGCCAATTCTGCTATTTATTATAACTGTACAACTCGTTGCAATGATTCCTAATTGTTACATAAACGGCATTTTTCTAATACCAAAAAGGTTACTTTTTGCTAATGAGAAAATCTCGCCTGTCCTTGAAAGCTTTCGGTCAACTTTTCTTTTAAACATTGCTTAAATAAATTAAGCTCCAACTTTAAAGTAGTACGTAATCAATGAAATGACAAAAGTAGTTTAATTTGTTGTAGATGTTGCGAAATAAATAAATAAATATATAACAGGATATCTGTTTGACGGCAAAGCAACATTGTTAATTATCTGAAACAGGTAATTACTTTTTACTATTCATCCGCTTTGGAACCTTACCACAAAAAAGTGATTTGCAAAATTAAGCAGTATCGTTAATTTAAAAACGCTAGTTCTAAAATATTGCATTAGAAACAACCGTTATTCTCAAATTAACCAGTTACAACTAAATTCTGCTACTAACAGTCTATGTAGGAAAAATGGTAAACTTCTGTAAAAGTTTTTCATTTTCAAATAAGATATCTGCTTCGTTTAACTTCACTGGATATATTATAGGTTTGTTAGAAGGTTTTCAACACAAATCTTTTCTCGCACTTCACCAGAGGTGTATGAGGCACAATCATCCATCTGGACTCAAATTCTTGGCAGTCCATGGCAACTTCGGCAACGGCTGGAAGAACTTGTTACTGAAGAAACTGTAGATAAAGAACATCATCCTGTTAAATTTTATTGCAAAAAAAAAGTGTCCTAATTATCCCGCTTATATATTCTTCGATTTAAACAATTTCGTCACTTTTCCTGATGTTGAATATACTATAGTGTCTGGAAATTTCAAATGAGCCACACACGAATTTTCTATAATAAGTTACAAATTTAATGTCAACAGTGGCAGAAGGGAATAGTTAGTTTTTGTAAATATTCCATGGCTTTACACCTATTTGTAAAAATGCGGCTTTTAGTTTTCCAAGGATCCTACTTTAGAATGAAGGAGATGAAAAACATACGGTTTAAGGCGCAAAACATTTTTCATTTCAAAAAACTTTCATACGTTTTTATTCTATAATAATTTGAAAAGTTAATAAGCGCATTTGAACAATTTTCCATTGAATTGAATCCCAAGTCAACACTATCCATTCTGGGACCGCTACTATTCTTACTAAATACATACGTGGTCATATTATATAGAGTTACATTGCAGTTATCCAATAGAGAACTTTGTAAACCTTACTTTAACAGGTTAAGCGCCATGGCGGACATCGGTGTCCGATTTGTGTTTAGCCGCCTGGGCCACGGCGGACACCAGACTGACTTTCAAATATTTAGCATCCCTATACGGCCACGCGGACACGCTTTTATGCGGTTTAACGTAGTAATATGTCCGCCATGGCCCTGGAAAATAATTTTTTTTTAGTTTCCTTGCGAAAAAAAAATTTAAAATGGTGGGGATTAGAAAATAGTTAGAACTATAATTAGTTAAATGTCACCTTGGCCCAGGGGAATGTTTTGGTGAAAAACCCTTGGCGCTCAACCTGTTAAAGAATTATATATTATTTATAAACTTAATTTTTCTAAATTCCATACTAACTCAAACTGTAGGTTTATATTATAATAGACTTAAACATTCAAACGGTTATTTCACGAAAAAATTAAACTGGAATAAAAGGAAGATGCAGGATGAAATGTGCGAGAAGAAATTAAATTAAATTTATTGTATATGTGGCGAAAATCAAATATATCTGTATATATTTATGCTATGTAATACTAATAACCTTTTACTTTACAATTCAATAAATCCCAAATTTGTATCTTTAGGTGTAGGAACAATTATTGTTATTCCACGATTCTTATAATAGTCATACTATAATAGAATGTGCTCTGTACATCCATCCACGTATGCCGTTATTGACACAACTCTTTTTTTCCATTTGCTCGGCTGACAAGTGACCATAGACAAATTAATAACATGAATATGTAAATTAATTTTAATTAATTCACTCCTTTGAACCTTCCAGGCAGAGTATATTTTGTTGACGCAAACTTAAATAACTAGCAAATATAATTAGGTGTCTAAAAAATCATGGCCTAAAAGCCGTAAAGTTTACAAAGAATTCACCGCTCAAGTAGAATTTAACCATCACGACACCAAAGTGTGGCGCCTCAGTATGTATTTATTAGCCTATGGTAAAACATTGCACTGTGCACTCTTCAATTTCTGACCTTGCAAACTGGACTGTATTTCATATTTACTACTTTCATCCAAAAATACAAAAAGAAATCTATTTTTGTTTTTAATTTTCAAAATATCTCACACAGTTTTAGAATACAATATAAATTCACACATTTTGCAATGTTTAAAGTTTTAATTACACGCACGTGCATGTAAATATTTAATTTTCACCCAAGGTTAATGTATCGTGTGTGTATTTTGCGTATTGTTGTCAAAACAGTAGAGTTCTTTAAAGAGAAGGATTTGTTTGTAACCGTCTATCCTAATGACGCAAATCCACTAATTGGGTTCCTTTTTGTGCAGCACCGCAGGGCTTCAACTTCCTTTAAGTTAATATCTTCCATATTCGAACACTTGAACTTTCTTGAATTTCACACGATGTTCACCGAGTAAGTGAGGAAAATGAAATGCGGGGCGTACTACTCATCCTTATGACACTTCTTGGAGAAAAAGCAAAGTTTAATTATGATGTAAAAAACAAATGATGTTCTAAATCAATCGATATAGAAATATTGTGTAGGCTGCGACATAATATAATAATAAATAAATTCCACAGCTTATTCTGAATTTCCGAAATATTTTTGGAAAAGATCCAAAAGTATTATTTTATATCCTATCCTCCATTTTTTAACAGATTGGTACGTTTCTGCAGTGGCCCTTAATTTATTTAGAACGAAGCTTTTTTTAAATATTGCATAAAGTTCTGCCAGTCTTTCTACTATTAATTTTACAATTAAGTTAAAAACTGGAAAGATTATAGCAAAGTAGTGAATATATCTCCAGTTTCCACTTCTACTGTGCCAAATATATAACACTGGATTAAATTTACTTAGAAGTACGCTCCTGTTCCCCAAGAACGCATTACCATGAAACTGTAATGAATTCGCAAATGACGTTCGCCCAGTTTAATTAGACTGCCAGTCTGTCACCTTAATCTTATATAATCCAGGTTTAATAAAACTTAAAGGATGCCAAATCGCTACATTTTAAACTCGCAAATGTTTAGATAATCCGATACCTGATTTTTGTAAAATCTGGTAATCCTATAAGAAGTTGCTTACAAACGCCTACCATATTGAATGAATTCCCACATTTTGATACAAAGCCCGGTGAAACGAGAAAAAGCACGACTTTGGTCTTAAGATAATCGGATGTGTTTGCAAACACTGCTAAAAACCTCAATCAATATTAAAAAATGTTTTGACGGAATTATTATTACGTTACAAACCCTGCAATTTGTAAACTACGAAGTGTATAGAAGAAGTACGTTAATCCTACAAAAATTTGTGGCAATAAATCAAGGATGGAAAATATTTTTGCCACAATCCAATTAGGTTGGAGTAACTTGACTTGTTTTTATTGGAAATAAACACGAAAGGTCAAATTTTTTATCAGAATCCTGTCACGGTAGCCATTTGAAGTAGAGGAAAAGAGAAAAATGGATTGTAATCGCTTTGGTGCCACGATTTAACGTATTTAGATTGATAAAAAAATTTCATACACAAAGTGTAACCCCAATAAATCAATGTAAAAAAATAAAACGGTTTATATCAAATTTTTAAACATAATATTGTACAAATTAATTAAATTCGAGATTATACCTTAAGATTGGGAGGGCAGCCATCAATTAATAAATTTCTGTAGTTATCCATCTTGATCACAAAAATATATCACTAATCAGCTTTGCTACTTAAATTTTTACTTCACTGTACATAAATTAATGAATGATTCATTGTAAATACATACGTTATGCCTCGAAATGGTCAAATGCGACGTTGCAGTGTCTTGAAATCATGCCATTGATCGTTATTTGGAGTCGGCGCCGGGGCTACATGCGCCTATTAAAAACTACCCCTACACGATTTCCCTCAAGAACTGAACACCTACGTTTTGTGCATCGGAAACATTTAATATAAAACTCGCCAATATTAGACAACTATCAATATGTCCACATACAAATACAAACAGGGATATGATTCATTAAAATGTAGAACCTTGAATTTCGTCCTTTTTAGATCAATAACTAAATGGATAAATATGAGTACCTACCCCTTCCTCGGAGGCAAGCTGTTTTAACATTGCGTCAGGTTTGATTGTATCTTAATTATAGTCACGAGTTCACGAAAGGGGTATTAGTGGGTACCAAATACAAACCTTTCCATAACCGCATTTTATCGAAAATATAATAGTAACATAAACAAGCTATTCGCACAACCCTTAATAATTTTCTCGCAATGTCAATTAGCAAAGTTAGACAATTCCATTAGGAGAGTAATTTAAAAATTACTTAAGTATTTGTTCAGTTGTTGACTAAATAAGTGAGGGATAATTTAATATACAAAAAGTTAAATAATATGGGGTGCAAATGAAGTTGCAAGAAACCTCCCCACTTTTTTATTATTAAAATTATTGTGACTAGTTTTGACTTTGTCATCTTCAGGCATATGCGAGTAAATGATACAAATAACGTGATTGATTAAATAAATTAAAATGTAGTAAAACGCTGAAAAAGTTTTAAGGTATAGCAATAAAAGTTCTGAAGTAGATACTTACGGGGAAAAATTATTAGTTCATGTCAAATATTTTATCACATATTTAATTATATTATACAAGCCAGTTGCGTAATTTACATGACTTAAAGATGAAAGGGGTAAAATTTAACAACTACTCCCTGTTGTAAGTTATCACGTGAACACATGAGGGAATTTCAAGACTTACAAACATTTTACACGAAGGTGTGTATTTTAAGCAAAACATTAGAGTATCTAACAGAAGACAAAATGATAAATTTAAATAACAGCAAATATAGAACTAAGTCAATTACCTCACCACCACAATGTTAAATAAACAAATTGTGGTGGTGACTTGGAGTTAATTGACACACACCACATAAAAGTATGGCTTTATTTCGATTATAGAGATAAGCGATTAAGACAAACCTAAATTGTGGAGTAGGTGAAAGAAGGTGTGTGTAATGTATCATGCACGGGCTATTGTTTTTTTTTTGGTAGATATAATAAAATTTCTTCATGATAATCAAACGAAACTCGCTGCGAAAGGCAATCTCCTCAGGTGGTAGTGGTGGGAACGAAGAGGGAGATATGGGGGCGAAATAATATTATGACGCAAGTTAAAAGAAATGGAAGTGGATAATGGATGGAAAAACAAACGTCAAGTATCGCATTAAAATAAATGATTTCCAAGAAGAACGCTCAAGAAAAAGGAAAAGAGATTCGATCAGTCCCGACTCGCAAGAACAGTAAAACCCAAACAAAATTTATATAATAGACAGAGACAGATTTCAAATATTAGCAGCCATCAATCAGAATGTTAAAACTGATTCCTCTCTGAAAATAATGCAGTAAATAAAAAAGCAGAGACGATACCACCCTTCATAATACATTATATTACTAACCTAGCACAATTACTACAAATAATTGAGGCAGCAGTCCAAAAAAACAGAGTATCGTTATCAAATACTACAAGGTAATAAAATTAAGTTGCAAATTAATAACGTAGAAAATTAAGGTGAGAGTTGTACTCGACCAGAATAATGTTACACGTCACACTTTTAACTTAAAGCAAGAAAAATGTTATAGAATTGTGATTAAAAACCTCTATCACACAACTGCCATAGAAGATATAAAGAACGCACTAATTGAAGAAGGCCACACACCTAGAAATATTACAGGCTGTAAAAGTGGAGAATCGAAAACAAATAGAAATTTCTTCTTTGTTGATCTAGAAACGAAAGACAATAACAAAGAAATCTTCAATGTACAGTAGGTACCTAAGTGCCAATCCAAAGTAATAATCGAACCAATGCAAACGGTGCCAATGTTATGGGCACACACGCAACTTTTGTACGCGACTTTATAGATGCGTCAAATGCGGTGCGAACCACGACACTAACGATTGCAAAAAAATAAAGAAACTCCACCAGTATGTGTCCTTTGTAAAGGTAACCATCCTGCCAATTTCAAAGATTGTCAAGTCCATAAAGAAATACTAGAAAAATGCAAAATCCCAACTGCTCAGGTACAACAGCAAAAAACCGTACCACCACTAACAGAGTTTCCCCCACTACAACATAAATCCCAACAAGGACCAACACAACGTCAAAGAGTAACGCCACTGGTGCAGGGAGCAGGTATACCAATGAATAAAACTGTGCAACATTCATGTCGTAACCAAACATACAACATGCAATTCATGCAAGACACTATCATAAATCAAAATAAAATCATAATAGACCTTATGAAGGAAGCCAGAGAAATGAGACAGGTAATCCAAAACTTATCTAAAGAAATTACACTGTTAAGAGAAAAAGTTACTAACAATGGACCAGTATAAAGTTGCTACGTGGAACTCTAATGGCTTAACGCAACGTCATCAGCAAGTAGAAGTATTTTTAAGTACAAACCAAATAGGTAACTACTAACTTCTGAAGCACACTTCACTGACTGTACAGTGTACATATTTCAAAATTTCGGGATTTAGGATTTACGATACAAAGCATCCAAGTGGGAATTCTAGAGAAGGCACTGCAATACTTATTAGATAAAACATAAAGCATTATGAAGCAACTAACTTACTGATTACCTGCAAGCAACTACAGTAATGGTAACGGACTGGAGAGGTCTTCTGCCTGTGTCGGCAGTGTACTGCCCTCCAAGATATAGACGAAACAGAGACGGATTCATCGCGTATTTGCAGGCACTGGGATAAAGGTTTATCTCTGGTGAAGATTTTAACGCAAAACATAGCCAGTGGGGCTCACGACTGTGTACCCCTAGAGGCAGAGTACTGCAAACTGTCACAGTCGAAAATCATTACACTACCGTATCGACAGGCAAACCTACCTACTGGCCGTCCGACCAGCAAAAAATACCCGGTTGCATATTTATCACCAACGGTATCGCCAATACAAATATGACGGTGGATGAAAACTTTGATTTATGTTACGATCACTCGCCAGTTATCCTAACCCTGAGCGCATCGATTATACTAAAAACAAAATCCCTGCAATTACATACTCGCCTTACTAACTGGAATGAGTTTAGAGAGGCACCAGATAGGAACCTTTCTTTAAATGTCTCTTTAAAAAGCATCGAGGATATCGAGAATACTATTGAAATCTTAACTACTACCATACAAAACGCCGCCTGGAGTGCTACTCCAACAGTACAAGCGCAACCAACCAAACGTTA
Organism: Pyrocoelia pectoralis; assembly: GCA_036250285.1. NCBI lineage: Eukaryota > Metazoa > Arthropoda > Insecta > Coleoptera > Lampyridae > Pyrocoelia > Pyrocoelia pectoralis. Next base: position 88,427,535 of record CM070074.1, on the reverse strand, counting down.
TCTTCCCGATGCGATCGTGAACAAAATTTCTCAAAAAAGAAGATTACGCAAAATAATGGCAATCTAGACGCTACCCGGAAGAAAAACGAAGGTATAACAACGCCTGTAGAGAATTAAAGAAATTAATCAGCGATTACAAAAATGAAGCCTTTACAAGTTATCTTGAAGGCCTTCTGCAACGGAGACTAGCGACTATTCTTTGTGAAAGGCTACCAAACGCCTTAAACAACCCCAACAAACATTTCCCCCGATCCATCGAAACCATGGAAGCTGGGCCAAAAGCGACTCTGAAAAGGCAGATGTTTTCGCAGAGCACCTAGGTAAATTCTTTCAACCAGATGAATCTATCTCAGTACCAGAACGTGATGAAATACAAACCTCCGGAACGCGCCCCTACAATTATCCCTGTCGATAAAATATTTTTCATATAACGAGGTCAGGAAAATGATTGATGGCCTGAAAGATAAAAAATCACCGATAAGCGTCTTGCCTATTTTAATTATTAAATTATTTAATTATTAAAGTCAGTATGTTTAAGTAAATTATTTCTCATCTGTAATCATTCTTCACTCTTAATTGTCGCTAATATGTTTGCATTGTTTAATTAAGTCAAATTTGAATTGTCGGTTTGTGCACACCTAATTTTAAGGTTAAATAACTAGGTGTTAATGCCCCCTACTGATTAACTCAAGTTTCTCCTACGTTAATGAAAAAACGAGGCTGATTCCGGTTTTTCATTTCATTCATTATCTGCCAGTATTGCCAAGTAATGGGGCTGGTTTTTCAGTACTTTGGTAGTTTTATAATCAAAAAACAAAAAAACAAAACATTTCATACCTCACTTCATTAAATTTTGATTTCATTAAATATTGATTGTCTAAGGGGAGGTTTTAAGTTGTTTTATTAATTCAAAGACATTATTATTATTATTATACGCCACAAAAAGTCTCACTTTAGCTCCTTATAAAATAATATACTATTTTTATAAGAAATATTTGCTTACAATTTCGTCCGGTAGTTGCTGAAAAAGTTTCCAAAACTCCCAAGGCGAGCTTTTATATAGTAATAATGTTATTTTAATTGTAGAAAAAATTGCTGAACAACGTTCATCCTTATTTGTCGAGAAGGAATCGATAAAAATTAAAAACAAAAACAGGGTGGTGTAGAGAATGAAATGAGTATCACTAGACCCCTCTTCCTGTTTGAAAAATTTCATGGGGTGGTTCTGGAGGGTAAACGCAATGTGTGCCATAAAATGTAGATTACATTGGAATTGGTAACCTTCTTCTCTTGATTTATGTAATACATTAAAGAGAAACCAATGTCGTGTACCTGAATAAAAACATAACAGAGAAAGCCGACAGACAGTTTTTTATTTATAAAAACTGTAATTTTTAATGACAATGTAATTTATTTATTACAATATTTGTGTACTATTATAGGATTATTAAGCACAGGTAATCATTTAATCGTTTGATGTTATCGTGAGAATCTACTTTCAATTTTAAGACAAAATTCGTTTTTATATAGTTTAAAATAATTGACAACGTATGATCGATTAAAGTGAACGAAACGTGCTTCATTAGTAACTGTTACACTCCCAAATTACTTTCGCTAAGAATTTAATTGTGATGCACCATTGACTTTCTCAAACTGGCATTTTTCTCGTAATTAAATCACTCTCTAAATCACGGCTAATTGCCTTTTAAATTTATGGATCGAAATACCTTTCAATACGTTAATCTCTAATCACTTTCCTGTAATTATCGACTGCCGTTACATCGATACTGTTAAGTCAAGTTAGGTAATCGAATTATTAACATCTCATTAACGCAATTTACATGTATGGAATGCTCTAGTCTACACTATACAGAATGAATGTTTAAAACCCAGTAAATAATTGGAATGCTTTCATGAAGAACGTATTAATAATGTCACGGCTAGTTTTATCGTTACCCAGATCTTCTGGCTAACTGTTAAACAAGACCTCTCTCTACTTAGATAAAAATGAACAAATTTATAGGTAATCTATTCTTTTTTCAGACAAGAACTTCCGTTAGTGTTATTTAAATTTTTACAAAGTCACACTATACGCTTCAAAACGGAATCTTATGCAATAATACCTGAATAGCGCAACAATGAAAAGGAAATAGAAGAATTTCGAAAATTGTTCAATTAATATAAATTAGCGAACGGTAATTTAGCAACCGTATACATTTCTGGTTTATAATGACAGATTAAGACAATCATATCAGATGATTATACGTTAGACACTTTAGAAAGGCTAACAATCGATTGTATCCTACATATTTATATCACTATTATTAACTATTTATCAAATAGTAAATTTAAAAGAAAAATGACCAACACGGTTACAATAAAATACGTCAATTTAACCAATAATTGTAAAATACGTAGGTAGTTCGTCAAGTGTTCGCCATTTCGTTACTGTCCCCATCCTAATTAGTTGTGCAAATTCCATCAAAAAGTACAACAAACAAAATTAACAATAAAGAATAGCTAATTTAATTAAAGATAAAAAATAACAATAGGTAGTTTACAGAATTTCTGATAACAATTCACGTAAAAATTATATTTTGTGGCAGTTTTGAATTTTTCATTGTTCAAAATTTTGCGAGGTTTGTCCAGCATAAATGTATAATTTAAAATGTCTGCAAAGAAGAAATTCATTTGGTAAAAAATCGTCGGGAGGCATAGCGTTGTAGTTGATAGTACAAATTACCGCACATCGCGACAGCTGTGTGACAACCATCCATTTGGAACCAAAATATGTTGGTTGTCCCTAGCAATTAGTTCCTGAAGAAGTTGTGGGTAACGTTCTCCTGTTACATTGTATTCCAAAAAAAAGATCCAGGAAGATGGTGTCCTAATAATCCCGCCCATACATTTTTTTTGGGATACTGGAATCCTATTTGAACAAACTTATGTCGGTCGTTAGTTGCCCATGTCATCCAATTTAAAAAATGTATGGGTTCGTTATGAAGAGTAAATGTTGCTTCATCTGTTTATAAGACATTTTGTCCCGACCTTGATGACAATTCCTTCACATTGCAACAGAAATCTATCTCACGATTTCCTTCAAGTAGTTCCTGATGGCATTGGAATTGACCAAAATCTATGTTTGTGTTAAATTCTTAAAACACGACTGCGATGAATAACTGGACATACCATTAAAATATTTTGATATTACGGCACTTCCGGTTAGATATATCGGAAGTCGGTTCAAACTTCGTTAATTTAAATGAAATGCCCTGTATATGAATACATTTTCAGATTCTATATGAAAATTGAAATACATTTCATGCCTAATGGTCATATACGTCAGGCCAAACGTTTTGACATTTTAATATTTGACAATTATTAGTACAGGGTGATCAAAAAACAAGAATAAAAATTAAATTGAAAAAATCAATTTTTTCAAATGGAAACCTATTTTTATAATTTTATCATATCAGGGTAACTTCGTAAAAGGTTATCTATCCAGATAATTTGTAGTTTTGGTTTTCCAATTTTTCGACTTAGAATAAGAAAATTGAAAACTAATAAAGTCATTTTGCTGCTCAAAAAACCTTTATATACGAGTATTTTACTCTAAAATAATTTGGAGATACATATTACAGTTGTCAAATGTCAATAAAAAAAGAAGAGAAAATATGTCACGAAATCCAGGAAACCAAATTTATATGAATAATAAATCACAAACTAATAAAAAAAACTATAAGAATAGCCTAATTCGGCTCGTCATCTCAAATCGCTGTACAACAATAATAAGCAATGTTGGGATAGCCTTCATAATTTGAGATGTCCCGGCGTGAATAAAACATAAAGTGAGTATAAAAATGGTTCGTCTGCATAAACCAATTTTTATGATCCCTATTCCCATTACGTCTTCTGTCAGTTTGAATGACAACCATTTTTTTCCTTTTATTTTCAAATCCAACAGTAAGGGGAGAAGCTGTCGCCTACATTCTTAGCAGAGAACACCGCCCCGTTATTGATTTCTCCCGCCATCTATGGAAATTATTAACTTACTGGGATATGCTTTAATTTTCGTAGAACTTAGTTTATCGAGTCAAGCGTTTACATTTAGGAATATAATTATTCATGTTCACAAATGGGATGTTTATGACATGACACGTTACACAGCTAGAGTATAATTAATTGATAACAATTCGCTATTATATTAACTTGGATTAATGATCAAGACCTTACACTGTTTAGATCGAGTGTTGAACTACAGTTTTTTAAACTAACATTTAATTAACAGGGTATGAGGAGGTTTTGGCATTAAAATACATAGTGAGTACCTATGCAAAAAACTGCTGTATCTGCAGACATTGCAATATAATATTGTGTCTTATACTAAGCATACGTTTATTACACTAGCTTTAAATAGAATGTAGAATGAAATTTGTTAATGTTTTGCATATTGTATTTAGCATTATGACTATTAATTTATACTTGCGGTATGTTGATAATTTGAATTTGTCCATTTGATGGATGCTTTATATCTGTTGGGCAAATAAACATTATTATTATTATTATTAATGAGCACATACTCAATACTCTATGTATACTATGAAATTTTTCATATGTTAATTAAATTTTTGGCGTCCTTAGTCCATTGTATGGTCGCTTGGTTGACAATGAGTGATTGAGAAGAAAGTTGGAATGGCTTGAAAACTGGACGATTCTAATAACATGTTCACGATCGCGACATTACTGATGTGCTTACACATTACATAATAATCACACATCCTTTCGAATTTTATAAACTTTTTAGTGTTTCATTAGTGGTACACAACGGCTCTGATGACTTTATAGCCCAGGGACAATCGGAAGGCGTCATAGGGGCAACCTTGAACAAATTAGAGACAAGGTGAAATTTTGTATATAAGTTTATATTGGGATCCTTTAAATACCACCAAAACCCCCCGGTAATCCGCCGTGCCTGTCACCCCTAACCCCCCCCCCCCCAAAGGTGGGAAATCGGGACGTTTTTTTAGTTTTTTTACATTATCTTAAAAACAAAGCAATTTACTAAAAAAATTATAGATAGAAAAATTAAAGTACATAAAATTTCCTATAAAAACACATTTAGTTGATATATTTTGCTTTACCAGTGGCGGAGTTATGATATTTTTAATAAGCGGATATTTTGTAAAAATACACTCTGGTCATTAATTATTGCATTTATCGTTAAAAATATGCTTAAAATTATATAAACAAGTTTTGGTTATCTATAAATTATTTTCATATTCTCCTAGAATAAAGTATAAACCAAAAAAAACATACCAGTGGCGTTCTACAACTCTAATATTATGTATAATTTTGTATTAACATGGAGATGTTATTTGACTCGTATATTGAGTTACAACGTAATTATTAATATTATTCGAATCCATAAAATTTTTTTTTTGAAATCGAACGTTATAAATTATTTTATCACTAGTCCCTTAGTTTATGATCTCCTAATACGTTTGGAAATCGACATCGAACGATTCCCGGCGTGAGTGAGGCGGCGCCTGTTGTGGCAGTGTAACTCTAATTCGTTTTGTTGATGCAGGTATATTACTTATCATTATGGCCATAGTGTAACTGTAGTTTTTGGTGGATATGGATACCAGCATTTAAGTGCAAAAACAGTAGAGCAATGTCGCAGATCTATGGGAAGGAAGACTCCTCCAACTGTAGAAATCTTTAATTTCTCAGTTGTTAAATTTCAACAAGAAGCCTTTTTATCAAACACAATAAATAAGCAAAATTTTTTAAAACAACTTGCCGAGGCCTACAGCGGCAAACTTTGGACGGCGGCAAATTTTAGACGGTGACCAATTTTTAACTCTAATGAGTTATCTATTATAAATATTTACGCGTGTGTTTATTTAAGTACAGTGTGTTCTAGGCGGTATACGAAATTCGCCTATAGGCGCCAAAACCTTAAACCCGTCTCTGCATGCACGCTATTTCAGGTGCGATAGGCTTGTTTAGCAGGGGAAAAATTTATTTGTCCGACATTGTGAAAAGAAAAAAATATTTAATCCTCTTGAAGAATGTTATAATCCTGATTTAACCAAAGACAGATTAAGGAGTATAAAATCCACATTTCTTATTTCCATCTACGTCAAAAATCTAACAACTTCCGATTTAAACAGCGTCATATATAGGTATAATATATTCTCTATCACAGCAATTTATCACAAAACAAGGCTTAAATAAAGATTTTAACTTGGCCTCTTTCTTTCGATTTCATCGGTTTGCTTAGATATATGTTTGATTATCTTTTAGGTTCAAGCACGGCAGAATAAATGTTTACCACTTTAGGACTGGGGATGAAATTTAAATGATTCTGTGGTCTCTCCAGTCCAGGCGGATCAAGGCATAGCCCGTCAATGGGTCCTTCAATAAAATTTTTGTAACTATTCATCTGGTGGCTGCAAAAAAGCATGCTCATTGCTCATGTCGCAAAATGGGCCCAAAGTGTACCTTGGCATGTGGACAGTGTAGGTAATGGTGTCAACTGTTTTAATAAGGCAGTTGAAGATTTACAGGCAGATGATGATTTATAAACACTATAATAATATTAATGATTACGTTGTAACTCAATATACGTGTCAAATAACATCTCCATGTTAATACAAAATTATGCATTGGTAATACGTATTAGAGTTGTAGCACGCCACTGGTATGTTTTTTTTTGTTTATACTTTATTCTATGAGAATATGAAAATAATTTAGACAACCAAAACTTGTTTATATAATTTTAAGCATATTTTTAACGATAAATGCAATAATTAATGCCAGTGTATTTTTACAAAATATCCGATTATTAAAATTATCATAACTCCGCCACTGGTAAAGCAAAATATATCAACTAAATGTGGTTTTATAGGAAATTTTATGTGCTTTAATTTTTCTATCTATAATTTTTTTAGTAAATTGCTTTGTTTTTAAGATACTGTAAAAAAACTAAAAAAAGTCCCGATTTCCCACCTTTGGGGGGGTTTTTAGGGGTGACAGGCACGGCGGATTACCGGGGGGTTTTGGTGGTACATAAAGGACCCCAATACAAACTTATATACAACATTTCAGCTTGTCTCTAATTTGTTCAAGGTTTGATCGGATTGTCCCTGGGCTATTATGCCAAAGTGTGCTTGTGCAACCCGTGGTTCACCTAAAAATTGTATTTCTTTGCAGTAAAATAGCTACTACTTGAAGTAGTGGCAAGTGGACATCGAAATGAAGAATCATCATTTTCCCCTCTGAAGAAATATTTAAATGTGCTCTGAAGTTTAGAGCCGGGATAGACAATACGGTATGTGATATATGGGAGAGGAATGTATTTTCCAAATGTAGATTTATCGAATCTGTATAAAAATGACATTTGAGGTATACTGATCAATCTGATCATTCATAAACCTGTGCATTATTACTTGTAACTTGCCTTAGAAAATAAGCGTGAGTCTAACTACGAGAAAGCATAAAAAACAATGTTGATAATTATTATCTGTAATGTATATCTTTAGCACGTTTTACATAAAGGAAGATAAAATTTCACCTGAGAATGTCTGATCCTAAATAAAAAATTTCAGTGGGATTACTTGTTATTATTATAAATATTTATAAGTTACACAAAGAAAATTAATTATAGTTTATAAGTGATGAAAATCTTGTTTTTAAGATAAATTCACAGCTTCACAAAGTTTATTCATAAACCTGCACCATTGAGAACCGTTTCACTTCGAGAAATATAACAGATCTTTGACGTACATTGTAACATAGGTAATGTATATAACCAAGGGTAATACTGTACCGTATCTTCAGAAGTTCTCAGCTATTATTTCTGAACATATGATATAGCTAACGGTGACACACTACCTACATAAACCTCACTTACTATAACATTATGTCATTGTTTGAATCATATTCAATGGAAATTAAATACTCTTCTTATAGGATTTTCTATTGTCTATGTAACAGTACATTGTTATTTACTTATACTAGAAAAGCTGAGAATATAAAGTAAGATTATTGCATACTAAAACCATAATAGACTATTATACTAAAACTGTATGAAAATATAACGGCTGCTTCAACAAAAGTTCAATAAAAGTTACAGACGTTCAACTGTAAAAATTTTGTAATGCGCCATTCCATCTTCTAAAGTGAAAATTTTTTATTTAATTCTCACGTTCAAATTTATAAGCGTTGCATATAATTCACACAGACCACTACAAAATAAATTGAAGAGAGATCAGTATACTTATGTGGGCAATAAAAAAGAAAACAGCTGTAAATTTCTCAAAAATATTGCTCCTACTTTCCCACAATATGCATTTTAAATGAATTGTGATTATGCGGAATACACACCTAAAAATGAATTGCATCAAGGTATTAATTTCACAATTTAAATTGTGGAACACGAATACCCAATTACCTATCGGCAGTAATAATAATTTGGACTGAAATTGATTTGCTATTATCCATTATATCATGAAATTAACTTATCTCTTCACAGCAATATCCACTTAAACAAAATTAATCAAATATAGGCAGGAAGGTAGGTAAGAAAAAACGTGTTCCTTGCATTATAAAATGGATTAAAACCCACACAGAATGGTGGATTGTCAACCATCTAATAAAATAATCGAAAATGATGCGGTCCCGTATTTTTTGCGTTGAGCCCTTTGTCCAATATGACAAAGACAAGAAAAATTGACAGTTTCGTATTTTTCTTTCTATTATTATCTACTTTAATCATTCAGAATTGTGTTCCTTTTTGAAATACGCATGATATTTTTTATTAATATTTTAGTGCAACTCCACATCGATAAAATTTCCAAATAAATGGCCCTGAAGGAATTTATGTACCTACCTTTGGGCAGTTTGACACCAGTTTCACCAGTATCGAGCATAAAAACTGCGCTTTTAATAAACATTTATTAGCACTATTATAGTGTCCGACCGAATGTTCGGTTTCGGTTTCGGTTTCGGTCGAGTTTCGGCAAAAAAACGAGTTTCGGTTTAGTTTCGGTTTCGGCGGCAAACCTGCCGAAACTACGACCGAAACCGAAACTGCATTCTGGAGTTCCCGCGCTGTGCTCGTTCATGTTCGGCGCAGTAAATTCCATCCAAACGACGAAGACATTTTGCCGCGTCCACGTGCCTAATCATGACGTGACTTGTTTGTGAAGTATTTAAGTTATTATTAAGCATTTTAAAGCTGTGGGAATTAAAGAAAAAAATTAAAACTGAGTCTGACTGATTATAATAACGTTTTCTTTATTTTTCCCTCAAAACATGATCTTTGTAAGAAAGTTTCGGTTTCGGTTTCGGTTTCGGCCGAAACTGAGACCGTTGCCGAAATTCGGTTTCGGTTTCGGTTTCGGTTGTAAAAACCAGTTTCGGTCGGACACTACACTATTATTACTCATAAGAAGGGCAAAAGTATTGAGGTTTTCGCGGTTTCTCGAATCGTCAAAATAACATGTTTTCGGCTTGTACCGCGTCGTTAAAGGTTTTTCACACCGAACATCTTTAAGCTTGCCATGCCCAATACCTTGTGAGCCAAAATAAGGTCTTATAGGATTGCCAATCCCACTAGCTCCCGAAGGTTGTGAGCTATAAAGTCTAGGTTTGCCAAGTCTCACTGATTTGCATGAAACAAAATCTGACGTTTCGCAAGACATCACAATTTAAATCTTCAGAGATAGGAATGTCGACTGGTTTTAAGACCCTAAAGTACGCATTGAAGGAGAGTAGGAAGAAAAAAAACACAAAAAAACTTACAAACTCGGTACAAAAACTCTACCCGCAAACAATGTCAGCTTGACCAAGAAAGAACATAAGCCTTTTGCTGGAATGGACTGTATCGTGAGACGCAACATTTCAACTAAAATGCTTTAGTAATAAATAGCAATCGAGCTAATAAATAGAAATACTAGCATAACTAAGTAATCTAAAGTACATAAGTATGATAAGGTATGTGCTCTGCAGAAGAATAAGGTTATGTTAAATTAAAATTCAAAACACAAAGCGACATACCATATCAATCACAATTTCAATGTAACTATTTAAGGGGGGGATTTAATGTTTTTGCTTACTTGATTCTAGCGGGGAAGTCCTTCTATTGAATAAATGAATGACAATTTGACACAAACATCAGCATGTTCTAAACAAGTATTAATTGCTGGTCCCTTTGTTATTTATTTTAGTAATAGCAATTTGTGTAGTCATAATAAGTTTTTTACTAATAACAATATTAAAAAGAAAACTTCGATACAGTTATATAAAAATTATATTATAACTATAAGCGAATGCTCGTTGAATAAAGTATAAATCAAATGGTCGTACTGTACTCATAAGTTTTGTTCAACTACACGTGCTGTAACACCATTCCCGTTGAAGTAGGAGGATTATGGAATCGCTTGGATAAATGTGTGGATTCATCGAATTTTCTCTTTTAATAGGTGTTTTCTTTTTGCATCGCCACAGGGTTAGGTAAAGTCACAATCATCACGTGATTGAAGTGCCTTGCGTCATGTAGGCATTTCTGCCTCACGTTAATATAAAACTTAAATAAAGCTTTTAAAACGAATAGGGTTATTGAGAACTGAGTCAAATTATTTTTATAAAACGAATGGTGTGTTATTGACAGAGCTGACTTAGGTCTACCACAACGTGCAAAAAGAAAACACCTATTATTTCGTCTTTCGCATGGAAGTATGGATCAATACAACTATATTGGGGTATCCACTGACACGCTCAAGTGTGAAATGAACAAAATGCCATAAAAATATAGGGAATTCTACTTTGCTAACCTAACCATCTAAATAACATTAGTTTTATTACATTCGTGCAAATCAACGTATACTAACGAGAAGTACTTTCCAAAATTAGGTTCAGTAGGCCAGAATATCCGCGAATTGCACCTAATAAACAACTTTACATTCGAGTAATAAAATATCTTTTCAATGGCATTAAGTTGACACTGAAATACGTGTTTAAACAAATCAATGACCTACATTACGGAAATAAAATTGTAAATCTATAATTTACCTCCTTTTAATTGTTTGTTTATATACATTAAAAATGTATTCGACTGTTTATTATATATCTTATTCCCTTAGGAATCATTACTTTATATGGTTACAAAAGTGTAAAAACACTCAATTGATGCTAGTTTTTATGATTACAGGGTCTCGGTACTTTCTGTAACATTTCTCGATTACTTTTAATTGTTTCTGTACAGTTTTGAATCATAGCCCAAAGTTCATTCTCTCTACGTATAGGATTAGAACACATTTTGCTTTTAAGTATTCCCCACAGAACGAAATCGTGAATGATCACATCGTTGATCTAGGGCGCCCTTTTACAGAGACCTTAGCTCCTCTACCATTCCATTTATTGAGAAGTTTTACATGCCTGAACATTAAATCAAAAATGAGGACATGCACCATCTTACAAAATTACTGCCCATACATTAATTCGAAACTTACACAGAAAATGGTGTTGTCTGAATGCATGGGGGCTACGCACATGTTCGTTGTGTAAAGTTGCTCCTTCGGTGAACAGAATTTTTGCAATGAAAGTGAATATCTTCAGGCCTTCTTGCTTGAGCCAATCTGCAAACTGTTAGTCGCTTGAAGGTGATATGAACGCAAAAGTCGCTCACTGTTGGCTACATCTTTCGAAACTCCCATTTGCGAAGATCTCAGGATGTACTTCTAAAGTACCTAGAATTTCCCCCTTTTTCCTCAATTTGCAGAAACCATTTTTGATTAAAGCATTACTATTTTTATTTTCAAAATTAATTTTTCCTCAGCGGTTTAACAAGACGATTTTGGATATATGTAGGTAAGTGGGTTAAATCTTCTCATGTTTAGCCCAGCTACGTTCGAGACAATTTCTCACATTCAGAATTGCATAGTGGCAGAGTGGCATACTAACAAACTGAAATACATGAAAAAAATGCTTTAGTCCCAATGAATACAGTTTTGAATGTGAGAAATTCCGAGATCTCAGACATTAACCTCGGTTTAACTTCATTTATTCAACCGAACCTTAGCATGAGAAACACATATAAAGTTGCTTGATCTACGGTACAGATCAACGTATAGAAGATTGAAGAATTGAAGGCCTATTTACTGGGCCAACGATCTTGTAATAGTTCTTTTCAAAGAGAAGGCGAGCTAATTATATTATTTATTAATTTTTTGATGGCGATCGATTTCGGTAACTGTGTACCATCATCAGGTCAAGTGTCTAGTGGTTGATGGTACACAGCTGCCGAAATCTTTGAAAAGAACACGTGCTACATCTACATGCTAAACATGGAGCAATTCATTCAAAAAATCTTATAATAGTAATTCCAGCTTTCCGTAATGCGCAACCGTATCAATACAGTATAGCGGTAGAACCGTACTATAAGCGCAAAGTTTGCAATTTGTACTATGAGCTTATATTTTCTTCTGTAATTGATTTAAATGAATTGCTACGTTCATGACGCAAATGGTTTGAATGAATGAATGAATAATTAATGTTTTCCAAGGAATAGATAAATCATAGTGTCAATATCTGAATCTGTTTGAAAAAAATGTATGGAATATCGCAAAGAGAGAAAGAGTGTACTTACGTGATAATGTAATGAAACTAAAAGAACAGCTAGCAATAGAAAAAATAATAATAGAATATTAAATATAGGTATATATGCCACTCAATATAATAATAAACAAAAAGAAACTAGAAAATTACATCTCTCATGCAAACCAGATAGTATTATACGTGAACTTTGCAAGAGGATGTAAGCCGCTTGTGGTCGTTAACAAACTAAAACGAACATTCACATCACACAAGATGAATATATGAACAAAATATTTGAAATGTTGCAAATTGGATATTAAATAAAATTAAAAAAATTAAGAAATTCCGAAATCTCAGACATTAACCTCGGATTAACTTCATTTATTCAACCGACCCTTAGCATCAGAAATACATAGGTATAAAGCTGCTTGATCTAGGAACTAATTGTAGACGCTTCAAACAGTCTGTAAGGTGCAATGGTCAGAAACCACAATTGTAGGCTATTTCTCACATACAACTCGCTTAAGAAATTACAATGAAACCAAAAATATCCGTATATTGATCCGAAAGAAAAAGTTTAACACAAAATTATAGAGAATTTGATATTCTGTACCCATGAACAGTTTGGCATGTCTCAAAAGACGCAAAATATTTTTGAAATACTCATTTGGTGCCCCTAATTTGCAACATGGCGACGCGAGTAGCAGTGGATCAAATGGCTGATTATCCATCAAATTCCTATCAAAATACTGTAGGTTTCCTAAAAATGAAAAGTTTAAACGCTCTAAACATCATATTGGCCAGGACGACACAGATTTATACTCCCAAGAAAAGTCTGTGTTGTCCATCTTAGAAAATCGGTCACCTTAACAAAGTTTGAACTTGGTTCGCTTTGCTGTACACGATACTCATAAAACAAGAAAGCGAAAGTAGAACAGTAGTCATATAAGGCCGATCCTAACTCAACAAGTCACTAGATCTACCCCTGGTGGTGACCTTCAAAAGTAAATAGAGGTCATAATGTATGATGATGGTGACCTTGAAATGCCATTGTTATATTATGACCTCTAATTAGTTTTGAAAGTCGCCGCCAGTGGGGAGAATAGTAACTTTTCTAGCAAATGTAAGGCCGATCATAACTCAAAAAATCACTAGAATAAGTTACTAAATGCATGTGTGCCGATTCTAACTCAATAAGTCGCTAAAAAGTTACTACATGAATACGCGAGTGGAAGGTGGCGACCTTGAGAACTAGATCGAAGATTGAACCCTAGTGGTGACTTTCAAAAGTAAATAGAGGTCATAATGTATTATTGTAGTGGTGGTGACTTTTAAAAGTAAATAGAGGTTATTCGTAATGTTGCGCTTCTGGACCAATTTGCCCTTGATATAATTATATAATTTCTGGACCATTTGAAGGTCACGACAACCTGGTGGTGACTTTTAAAAGTAAATGGAGGTTATTCGTAATGTTGCGCTTCTGAACCAGTTCGACCTCGATATAATTATTTAATTTCTGGACCACTTGAAGCGCACGACAACCTGGTGGTGACTTTTAAAAGTAAATAGAGGTTATTCGTAATGTGAGATTCTAACTCACTTCAAAGTGACGATCCCACCCTGATGGTGACTTTCAAAAGGTAAGTAAATAGAGGTCGTGTAGCACTTCTGGCTCACTTCAAGGTCGCTGAGATCCAGCTCCTCGAAATCGTTTTTTATGTGAGTTATGTAGTAAAAGCGGGTATCGGTTTCTTGCAACCGCTATGTAAGAAAAGTGGATTCAAGGAATATGCATTTTTTGCGTGTACTTTTATAGAAATTGTACATTCTTTGTGGGGACTTTCAAAACGTTTATGAATAAATCTTAATTCTCAGACAGTCGTGCTTCGACTCATGTACAACTGCAAACTGCAAACGAATTCAATTACTATATGAATATCGCCATAAAAACTGGACATGTAAACGTATTCTTGGAACTGATAACTGTATATTTAATTCTATATTTAGATCACAATTTGAGTGTAAATTGCTGACGCTGTCTTAAACGCTTATCTCTACTTCTTCTGGGAACGGTGTTATTAATAACTAACCTTTCGATGCATGAAGGTTATGGATGCCATTTAAAGTTAACACCGTTTGCCCTCTAATTTCTTATCTCTATTCCCGGAATATAACAATGCGCACTGTAAGTAATGGTCACCTTGGCGGGTGAACTTGCGGATGTAAAGTTATCGATGTCCAATGTCATTGCATACCTACATTCTGGGAATTGTTTTATAATAGGACTTTATTACAGATTGCAATAAGTAAAAAAGGAAATATAAAATAATAATTTTAAAACTGCACTGGTACGTACATTAACAGCTTCGGATAAATACAAACGAAAATGTTCGCAAAATTAGCATGAGTTCTCCTGACGTAAAACGACGACGCCCCCTGATGGCGACTTTTAAAAGTAAATAAAGGTGATTCGTAATCTAAGGTGAGTTGAAGGTGAAGAATAAAAGTAGTAGGGATTGTAAGATGTCTATATAATAATATAATGTAGGTATTGCGTCCGTTATTGTTTTGTGAACTAGTTAAAATGGATCTTACAAAGTTAAACGACAGCACGTTCTGTAAATCCTTTAAAAATGTCAACGATATGGAGGTAGGGGAAAAATATAAAGTAATTGCTATCGATACGATTAATACGAAATATGGGGAGCGGATAGTGTTGGAGACCGAAAATTTTAAGTGCGTTTTACCATTGCGCTTCTACGATTATTTTAAAGAAGACGGTCGACTTGAAACCTTCAAGCAGTCCTTGAGGAATAAGGACGTATTCGTTGCAAGCGCTGGAACGGCGGGAAAAACTACTAATTTAAAATTTATGTAAAAAAAAATATTGTAAATAGACAATAAGGAACTATGTAAATGTTAAAAAATAAATATATGATAATTTTCTTGGATCTTTTTTTTTGAGCCGTTCTCATTTTTGCTGATGTAGATCACTGTAAATGCGTTTGAACCCCCACATCCTCGAAACCGCTGGGATAGCAATGATACTTCTTGGCCAGTTTACCCCCTTGGTATAACCGTTGAGTGAAAAGTATAAAGAGGCGAAACTATAATGCAAAATAGCGTACCCTATTGCTGTCTCATTTCCACTCGTATCGCTATAATGCTCTCAGACCTAAATTAGATTTTTACGCATATTTTTCAGACCCATCAGGAGCTACGTTAAAACGATTTTAGTTTCGTCTCTTACCTATTTCTCACTCAACGGTGTAACTATATAATTTCTGGACTACTTCAAGGTCACGACACCCCCTGATGGTGACTTTTAAAAGTAAATAGAGGTCGTGTGGCACTTGAAGACCGCCGAATCCCAGTTCCTCGAAACCGCTTACGTGAGCTAGCCCCCCTTCTGGATCACTTCAAGATCATAACGAATCCTGGTGGTGACTTTTAAAAGTAAGTAGAGGTTATTCGTAATGTAAACTGATTCTAACTCACTTCAAGGTGACAACGGACCCTGGTGGTGACTTACACAACTAAATAGAGGTTATTCGTAATGTAAGACCGATTAGGTGAGTAGTGGGATTGTACGATTACTATATAAGGTAATGTATTGCATGTGATGTAGGTATAGCACGGTAACATGTGGATGGCATATAGAGAGACATCGTGGTCGAAACCGATAGATATTCTAACGGCAGTGGAACGTCTCAAGCAACTGTTTTCGGCGTTAATTTTTGATGCTGAACATGAAGCAGTGTACGGAAGGGGTGACTATAGCGAGCAGGAGTGCCACGACCTTGTCACGAAATATGAGCTGGGTGTTAAGATATGTGACCGTTTCATTAATAATAAATATTGCGCCAAGTGTCTCATGAAAAAGTTAAGTGATGCGAAGTTAGAACAATTTAGCAGTGAGTTAAATGAATGGGTTAGCAGTAGTGAGTCTTCTTCTCCGTCGCCATCGCCATTATCGTCATCTCCTGCATTGGAAAACTAAACGGACGTGTTCAAAATGAAGAAGAATGTTACATTTGCTAACGAATCACATAACAAAGTGTACATAATGGTGGCGTGGTCATTTGCTTACGACAAAGCACGAAAAGGGCCTTGGCACACTGTAGCCCTGGATCGATTTCGTTTCCATCGTAAAATCGAGCAATTTGGTAGAATTCTGTCTCCTGTATTAGAGAAAAATCATCGCGCGGAAGTCTATCGTAACAGATTTCAAGATCATACCTGCACCGTGACAATATAACGGGGGAATGGGAGTAGTGATCTGAAATCAGCCCGTTAGTGTTTGTCAACTAGTTAAAATGGATTTTATCAGCACATTTTGCAGACGCTTTAAAAACCCATCAAGGAGATGGAATTTTCAACGACTTTTGATACATAAAGATGTATTCATTATAAGCACTGAGAAAAACGGCTAATTTAACGTTTATGTAAATAGGTACCTAGTCAATAAGAAATTGTAAACAATGTTGACAAATAAAGATATGTATAATAATAATTTCCTCTCTCTCTTCTAAATGAGAATTAGAACTTAAAATCTACAATTGAATTTTAGTAGATATCGGGGTTAAAATCATGCTTTGCTTAAAAAAAAATATGTCGATGAAGCGATAACGTAAAATCAACTTTTCGCTTTTTATACTTCTTCATCTAACGCTGATGTGAGTACTTTATGCGAATTAAAAACGTTAAAGACGGTGACCTTCGAGAACTACATGTGTGTAAATTTTGTGTGAAAAAAATTTCCAAGGTGACATTCACTGACCGTTATAAGATCAAACTTTATTTTTAGTCACTGAAGATGGTGGTGGAGGTGTATTATAGGTGTAAAAAATGTAAGATAGTGAAAAACTGTTGCACCCCTTTGGCCCTTTCCGCGCCTAAGAAATATTAATAAGAACTGTCAAATTTTGTATTCAGTTTGGAGAACATTTTGTTAATAAATGTTCCGAAGCCCTCTCAACCGAAAATGATCTGGGGCTGGGGGGAAATTAAAATTACATTGCCCCCCGCATTACCCAGGATCAATGTTTACACTGAATTGCATATTTACCTCTTGAGATCTCTTATGAACTATTTACGTTAAAATTATAAGAAGTAAAATAGGTTTTGTACAATGTATTCATTTTTAATGCTACATAAATCAAATAAATCAAACCTACCTGACATACTCTTTTGTCCTTAGTAACTTTTTGCTTCTTTAAAAATATTTACGTAGGTACGAGGACGTAGCGTAGTGGAACGTTGTAATATATAAGCTTTTCCTGATTTTATTTTTAAGGTACTTAGGTAAGCATTATGAATTGCACACCTGCGGGGGGCTTTTTAACTGTTAAAAAATTGTGTACAAGTCTAATTTAGAAAACGTATAGAGATATCGAAAAAAATGAATTTCAGAAAATGCATTATTTATAGGTACGTATAATTTCACTCCTCCATACAATGAGGAAATGCAGGTTATCTCAAAAAATGGTTCGAGGTATTGTTAAATTCATCCCCCTATCTGCATGTTTTTAGTAGACAGTAAACTCATCACCGAAATTCAAATGTTTACGCTGAATTGCATATTTACCTCTTGATATCTCCATGTTAAAATTATAGTAAACGTTTGCTTCTTCAAAAATATTTAACGTATGACGTAGTTATCGTAGCGGAAAAGTTAAGCTTTGTAATTTTAATTTAAGATATGTACTTAGGTAGCATTATTAATTGTCCACCTGCGGGACTTTTAACTGTTAAAAAATAAAATGTGTGCAAGTCTAATTTTAGAAAACGTACAGAGATATCGAAAATTATTTATACCCCTCCATAATGTAAGGAAATGCGTGTTATCTCAAATGGTTTGCGTGCTTTTAGTAGACAGTAAACTCGCCACTTATTCCTATTTCCTACGTGTAATATGATCCATTTTTTAATTTTGCATGAGTACAATTTTAGAGGTTAGTAATAAACAAAATAAAAAAGAGCCGGTGTATTTTTATTCGAACT
The DNA here is from genome assembly GCA_036250285.1 of Pyrocoelia pectoralis. Taxonomy (NCBI): domain Eukaryota; kingdom Metazoa; phylum Arthropoda; class Insecta; order Coleoptera; family Lampyridae; genus Pyrocoelia; species Pyrocoelia pectoralis. Next base: position 88,408,929 of record CM070074.1, on the reverse strand, counting down.
AAAAAATATTAAAACAGAAATAAGATGAGAGTATGATTAAATAAGTAGGTAAACTTACAAGTTCTATGATGACAAAATCATGAAAAGTGGGATGATCAAGTGTATAGACATTGTATCTATGAAAATGGTACATTCCACGTATCAATTGCGTAAAAATCGTAGTTCCTAGGGAGGATGATTGTCGCCCCCCTCGTACTAAGTTGTAATTATTCTAAGGAACGTAAAATTAATCAGTGAAGAAATTGGAAACATTACTTACCACGTTTAATGTTAACAGCGTGGTTAACACAATTTTCTTTTCTATAACAGAAAAATTAAGTATTTATTTAAAAAAACTGCGGATATATTTACCGCATTCAGATAAATCGGGGGCATTTTCGACCCCCCGTATTGTTGATGGAAAGACTGTAAATTGAAAATTAGTTATGCGTTAACCGTAAAAACACACACACATTACCGTTCATTATAATGAGAGGCGAGGATGCGTACTGATATAAAATTTGTCTCCAAAATAGAGCCTTTCTTTCATCTATTGCTAAAAAAGTGCATATTCAGAAGAGTGTAAAAATAGCGCGCGGTCCCTTATCAAAAGTTCAGTAACATTAAAAAATGCGTTTAAGTTAAGACATTGAATAAAGAATCACCCAAACGATTAAAATGAAATTGTACAGCTCTTAAAAGTTGATTTTTTTTTCATAAAATATCGAATAGGAATGATAACAATTCTCATTTTAGCTAGTAAACGAATACCTGTTGTATGCATCTATTTACCAAAAATACATACCATCGTTAATTTTTATTAAAAATTTGTTATTTGAAACCGAATTCCAAAATATAAAAGTCTTGGAAAAATCGCATTTCTGTTACGTTAGTTTACAAATAGTACAATATCGGAACGGGGGACGGGGATGCGTTTTTAAAACTGAATGTGCTGAAGTTTTTACAGTTTAACCTGAAAAATCACATTCCTGCCTGCTAAAGCTTAGTCATCTTAATACATTAATCAGGGGATCACTTTTTCATACTTTTCAGTACGAGGATGTATTTAACTTAATCTTTATTATATATTTCTACAGTTTGTTTTATTTGATATCTAAAATATTGCTACAATTTGAATCAGTTTTGTTTATATAATTACATGCTATCGATCAGTTCAGTTTCACATTACTTATGGGGTTGTCTCTTTCTCTCTCTCTTCTACAGAGGTAGAACAATTTTTGTACAGTCAACGTATTAACCATTTTTAACGTTATATGCATCTCTAACAAACTAACTTTTCAAAAATTCTGTGAAAGGCCAACCCCCGCGCCTTTTCTTCAGTTTAGCTACCTGCAGATCTGTACTAATAAATTGTTATGTAAATCACATTTATAATAAACTTTCGCATAAATGAAATGTTGCAATTCTTCTTCTTCTTCTTCTTTTGAATTATACACAATACATATGCGAAATATGAATGAGGATAAACGGGATAAAATTGACAACTGTATCCATTATGTGTTTTTCGGGTTAAATATAATATAATAATGGAAGTTCGCTGTTTGTAATCACTATTCGATTTTTTCAAACTCAGTACTTAGTTCAGAATCGTATATCTTTTACCAAACAACTAAGTGCTTTTACATTCTCGAAAGGTTTACATTGGTCACGAAGCATGTCGATGCATCGATAGTACTAGATTTGAACTCAAAATAGTCATTTACAGCAGTTTTAATCTCGGTCTTTCTCTCTCTCTGGTTTCAACAATCATCGCTGCAACAGTAGGTATAAGTTGAAATCTGAGGAGCAGATTCCAGATTGAGGTCCCAGTTTCGCTGATTAGCCGATTCTTGTCTTACCGCCCTTAAACCAATGCCACCAGGTAGCGATAGCCCCCATCACTGAGGGGCGACTTGTCACCATACGCAGATTTGATCTCGAGAGTGGTTTGTTTGAGATCCAGTTCGATGTTTGTTGTTTAAATACCTGAAGCGCGTTTTTGAACACTGCTCGATCGATTCGAGAAAGCAAACTTGCATTCGCGAATGAGGCTTGTATGGGCGTGTTTGCTGTTGTGTGTTTTTTCAATTTATCGATAGAGGAGTACGAAGAAAATTTCCACCTGATCGATTAATGCTAGAATAAAGTAAGCTACATATACTACTACTACTACTACTCTAATATGACCCTCATCTGTTTAACTGTTTGAGTCCACTTGAGCGAGATAGACACTTGTTTCGGGGAAGGGGGCGTACATCTAATATTAGTAATAATTCCTGTGTGACCCTTATCTGTTTAACTGTATGAGGTCACTTGAGTCAGATAGACACTTGTTTCGGGGGAGGAGGGGCCTTCAGGAACGGACCTGTTAAATAGCCGTTTACTGTAAACGGGTATCCGTTCATTACCCGTTCATACCTCTTCATTAGCCGTTCATTACCCGTTCATAGCCGTTCAATAGCCGTTCATTACCCGTTCATAGCCGTTCAATAGCCGTTCAATAGCCGTTCATAGCCGTTCAATAGCCGTTCATACCCTTTCAGTTGCCGTCCATATCTGTTTGTGCTGCCAGAAGCAGTTCTACAGAACAATGGATAGCAAGTAAATGAACGACTAATGAACGGATATTGAACGGCTATTCAACAGGTATGAACGGGTAATGAACAGCTATTGAGCGGCTATTCAACAGGTATGAACGGCTATTCAACGGCTATGAACGGCTATTGAACGGCTATTCAACAGGTATGAACGGCTATTGAACGGCTATGAACGGGTAATGAACGGCTATGAACGGCTATTGAACGGCTATTGAACGGCTATGAACGGGTAATGAACGGCTATTGAACGGCTATGAACGGGTAATGAACGGCTAATGAAGAGGTATGAACGGGTAATGAACGGATACCCGTTTACAGTAAACGGCTATTTAACAGGTCCGTTCCTGAAGGCCCCTCCTCCCCCGAAACAAGTGTCTATCTGACTCAAGTGACCTCATACAGTTAAACAGATAAGGGTCACACAGGAATTATTACTAATATTAGATGTACGCCCCCTTCCCCGAAACAAGTGTCTATCTCGCTCAAGTGGACTCAAACAGTTAAACAGATGAGGGTCATATTAGAGTAGTAGTAGTAGTAGTATATGTAGCTTACTTTATTCTAGCATTAATCGATCAGGTGGAAATTTTCTTCGTACTCCTCTATCGATAAATTGAAAAAAACACACAACAGCAAACACGCCCATACAAGCCTCATTCGCGAATGCAAGTTTGCTTTCTCGAATCGATCGAGCAGTGTTCAAAAACGCGCTTCAGGTATTTAAACAACAAACATCGAACTGGATCTCAAACAAACCACTCTCGAGATCAAATCTGCGTATGGTGACAAGTCGCCCCTCAGTGATGGGGGCTATCGCTACCTGGTGGCATTGGTTTAAGGGCGGTAAGACAAGAATCGGCTAATCAGCGAAACTGGGACCTCAATCTGGAATCTGCTCCTCAGATTTCAACTTATACCTACTGTTGCAGCGATGATTGTTGAAACCAGAGAGAGAGAAAGACCGAGATTAAAACTGCTGTAAATGACTATTTTGAGTTCAAATCTAGTACTATCGATGCATCGACATGCTTCGTGACCAATGTAAACCTTTCGAGAATGTAAAAGCACTTAGTTGTTTGGTAAAAGATATACGATTCTGAACTAAGTACTGAGTTTGAAAAAATCGAATAGTGATTACAAACAGCGAACTTCCATTATTATATTATATTTAACCCGAAAAACACATAATGGATACAGTTGTCAATTTTATCCCGTTTATCCTCATTCATATTTCGCATATGTATTGTGTATAATTCAAAAGAAGAAGAAGAAGAAGAATTGCAACATTTCATTTATGCGAAAGTTTATTATAAATGTGATTTACATAACAATTTATTAGTACAGATCTGCAGGTAGCTAAACTGAAGAAAAGGCGCGGGGGTTGGCCTTTCACAGAATTTTTGAAAAGTTAGTTTGTTAGAGATGCATATAACGTTAAAAATGGTTAATACGTTGACTGTACAAAAATTGTTCTACCTCTGTAGAAGAGAGAGAGAAAGAGACAACCCCATAAGTAATGTGAAACTGAACTGATCGATAGCATGTAATTATATAAACAAAACTGATTCAAATTGTAGCAATATTTTAGATATCAAATAAAACAAACTGTAGAAATATATAATAAAGATTAAGTTAAATACATCCTCGTACTGAAAAGTATGAAAAAGTGATCCCCTGATTAATGTATTAAGATGACTAAGCTTTAGCAGGCAGGAATGTGATTTTTCAGGTTAAACTGTAAAAACTTCAGCACATTCAGTTTTAAAAACGCATCCCCGTCCCCCGTTCCGATATTGTACTATTTGTAAACTAACGTAACAGAAATGCGATTTTTCCAAGACTTTTATATTTTGGAATTCGGTTTCAAATAACAAATTTTTAATAAAAATTAACGATGGTATGTATTTTTGGTAAATAGATGCATACAACAGGTATTCGTTTACTAGCTAAAATGAGAATTGTTATCATTCCTATTCGATATTTTATGAAAAAAAAATCAACTTTTAAGAGCTGTACAATTTCATTTTAATCGTTTGGGTGATTCTTTATTCAATGTCTTAACTTAAACGCATTTTTTAATGTTACTGAACTTTTGATAAGGGACCGCGCGCTATTTTTACACTCTTCTGAATATGCACTTTTTTAGCAATAGATGAAAGAAAGGCTCTATTTTGGAGACAAATTTTATATCAGTACGCATCCTCGCCTCTCATTATAATGAACGGTAATGTGTGTGTGTTTTTACGGTTAACGCATAACTAATTTTCAATTTACAGTCTTTCCATCAACAATACGGGGGGTCGAAAATGCCCCCGATTTATCTGAATGCGGTAAATATATCCGCAGTTTTTTTAAATAAATACTTAATTTTTCTGTTATAGAAAGAAAATTGTGTTAACCACGCTGTTAACATTAAACGTGGTAAGTAATGTTTCCAATTTCTTCACTGATTAATTTTACGTTCCTTAGAATAATTACAACTTAGTACGAGGGGGGCGACAATCATCCTCCCTAGGAACTACGATTTTTACGCAATTGATACGTGGAATGTACCATTTTCATAGATACAATGTCTATACACTTGATCATCCCACTTTTCATGATTTTGTCATCATAGAACTTGTAAGTTTACCTACTTATTTAATCATACTCTCATCTTATTTCTGTTTTAATATTTTTTAGTTCGAATAAAAATACACCGGCTCTTTTTTATTTTTGTTTATTACTAACCTCTAAAATTGTACTCATGCAAAATTAAAAAATGGATCATATTACACGTAGGAAATAGGAATAAGTGGCGAGTTTACTGTCTACTAAAAGCACGCAAACCATTTTGAGATAACACGCATTTCCTTACATTATGGAGGGGTATAAATAATTTTCGATATCTCTGTACGTTTTCTAAAATTAGACTTGCACACATTTTATTTTTTAACAGTTAAAAGTCCCGCAGGTGGACAATTAATAATGCTACCTAAGTACATATCTTAAATTAAAATTACAAAGCTTAACTTTTCCGCTACGATAACTACGTCATACGTTAAATATTTTTGAAGAAGCAAACGTTTACTATAATTTTAACATGGAGATATCAAGAGGTAAATATGCAATTCAGCGTAAACATTTGAATTTCGGTGATGAGTTTACTGTCTACTAAAAACATGCAGATAGGGGGATGAATTTAACAATACCTCGAACCATTTTTTGAGATAACCTGCATTTCCTCATTGTATGGAGGAGTGAAATTATACGTACCTATAAATAATGCATTTTCTGAAATTCATTTTTTTCGATATCTCTATACGTTTTCTAAATTAGACTTGTACACAATTTTTTAACAGTTAAAAAGCCCCCCGCAGGTGTGCAATTCATAATGCTTACCTAAGTACCTTAAAAATAAAATCAGGAAAAGCTTATATATTACAACGTTCCACTACGCTACGTCCTCGTACCTACGTAAATATTTTTAAAGAAGCAAAAAGTTACTAAGGACAAAAGAGTATGTCAGGTAGGTTTGATTTATTTGATTTATGTAGCATTAAAAATGAATACATTGTACAAAACCTATTTTACTTCTTATAATTTTAACGTAAATAGTTCATAAGAGATCTCAAGAGGTAAATATGCAATTCAGTGTAAACATTGATCCTGGGTAATGCGGGGGGCAATGTAATTTTAATTTCCCCCCAGCCCCAGATCATTTTCGGTTGAGAGGGCTTCGGAACATTTATTAACAAAATGTTCTCCAAACTGAATACAAAATTTGACAGTTCTTATTAATATTTCTTAGGCGCGGAAAGGGCCAAAGGGGTGCAACAGTTTTTCACTATCTTACATTTTTTACACCTATAATACACCTCCACCACCATCTTCAGTGACTAAAAATAAAGTTTGATCTTATAACGGTCAGTGAATGTCACCTTGGAAATTTTTTTCACACAAAATTTACACACATGTAGTTCTCGAAGGTCACCGTCTTTAACGTTTTTAATTCGCATAAAGTACTCACATCAGCGTTAGATGAAGAAGTATAAAAAGCGAAAAGTTGATTTTACGTTATCGCTTCATCGACATATTTTTTTTAAGCAAAGCATGATTTTTAACCCCGATATCTACTAAAATTCAATTGTAGATTTTAAGTTCTAATTCTCATTTAGAAGAGAGAGAGGAAATTATTATTATACATATCTTTATTTGTCAACATTGTTTACAATTTCTTATTGACTAGGTACCTATTTACATAAACGTTAAATTAGCCGTTTTTCTCAGTGCTTATAATGAATACATCTTTATGTATCAAAAGTCGTTGAAAATTCCATCTCCTTGATGGGTTTTTAAAGCGTCTGCAAAATGTGCTGATAAAATCCATTTTAACTAGTTGACAAACACTAACGGGCTGATTTCAGATCACTACTCCCATTCCCCCGTTATATTGTCACGGTGCAGGTATGATCTTGAAATCTGTTACGATAGACTTCCGCGCGATGATTTTTCTCTAATACAGGAGACAGAATTCTACCAAATTGCTCGATTTTACGATGGAAACGAAATCGATCCAGGGCTACAGTGTGCCAAGGCCCTTTTCGTGCTTTGTCGTAAGCAAATGACCACGCCACCATTATGTACACTTTGTTATGTGATTCGTTAGCAAATGTAACATTCTTCTTCATTTTGAACACGTCCGTTTAGTTTTCCAATGCAGGAGATGACGATAATGGCGATGGCGACGGAGAAGAAGACTCACTACTGCTAACCCATTCATTTAACTCACTGCTAAATTGTTCTAACTTCGCATCACTTAACTTTTTCATGAGACACTTGGCGCAATATTATTATTAATGAAACGGTCACATATCTTAACACCCAGCTCATATTTCGTGACAAGGTCGTGGCACTCCTGCTCGCTATAGTCACCCCTTCCGTACACTGCTTCATGTTCAGCATCAAAAATTAACGCCGAAAACAGTTGCTTGAGACGTTCCACTGCCGTTAGAATATCTATCGGTTTCGACCACGATGTCTCTCTATATGCCATCCACATGTTACCGTGCTATACCTACATCACATGCAATACATTACCTTATATAGTAATCGTACAATCCCACTACTCACCTAATCGGTCTTACATTACGAATAACCTCTATTTAGTTGTGTAAGTCACCACCAGGGTCCGTTGTCACCTTGAAGTGAGTTAGAATCAGTTTACATTACGAATAACCTCTACTTACTTTTAAAAGTCACCACCAGGATTCGTTATGATCTTGAAGTGATCCAGAAGGGGGGCTAGCTCACGTAAGCGGTTTCGAGGAACTGGGATTCGGCGGTCTTCAAGTGCCACACGACCTCTATTTACTTTTAAAAGTCACCATCAGGGGGTGTCGTGACCTTGAAGTAGTCCAGAAATTATATAGTTACACCGTTGAGTGAGAAATAGGTAAGAGACGAAACTAAAATCGTTTTAACGTAGCTCCTGATGGGTCTGAAAAATATGCGTAAAAATCTAATTTAGGTCTGAGAGCATTATAGCGATACGAGTGGAAATGAGACAGCAATAGGGTACGCTATTTTGCATTATAGTTTCGCCTCTTTATACTTTTCACTCAACGGTTATACCAAGGGGGTAAACTGGCCAAGAAGTATCATTGCTATCCCAGCGGTTTCGAGGATGTGGGGGTTCAAACGCATTTACAGTGATCTACATCAGCAAAAATGAGAACGGCTCAAAAAAAAAGATCCAAGAAAATTATCATATATTTATTTTTTAACATTTACATAGTTCCTTATTGTCTATTTACAATATTTTTTTTTACATAAATTTTAAATTAGTAGTTTTTCCCGCCGTTCCAGCGCTTGCAACGAATACGTCCTTATTCCTCAAGGACTGCTTGAAGGTTTCAAGTCGACCGTCTTCTTTAAAATAATCGTAGAAGCGCAATGGTAAAACGCACTTAAAATTTTCGGTCTCCAACACTATCCGCTCCCCATATTTCGTATTAATCGTATCGATAGCAATTACTTTATATTTTTCCCCTACCTCCATATCGTTGACATTTTTAAAGGATTTACAGAACGTGCTGTCGTTTAACTTTGTAAGATCCATTTTAACTAGTTCACAAAACAATAACGGACGCAATACCTACATTATATTATTATATAGACATCTTACAATCCCTACTACTTTTATTCTTCACCTTCAACTCACCTTAGATTACGAATCACCTTTATTTACTTTTAAAAGTCGCCATCAGGGGGCGTCGTCGTTTTACGTCAGGAGAACTCATGCTAATTTTGCGAACATTTTCGTTTGTATTTATCCGAAGCTGTTAATGTACGTACCAGTGCAGTTTTAAAATTATTATTTTATATTTCCTTTTTTACTTATTGCAATCTGTAATAAAGTCCTATTATAAAACAATTCCCAGAATGTAGGTATGCAATGACATTGGACATCGATAACTTTACATCCGCAAGTTCACCCGCCAAGGTGACCATTACTTACAGTGCGCATTGTTATATTCCGGGAATAGAGATAAGAAATTAGAGGGCAAACGGTGTTAACTTTAAATGGCATCCATAACCTTCATGCATCGAAAGGTTAGTTATTAATAACACCGTTCCCAGAAGAAGTAGAGATAAGCGTTTAAGACAGCGTCAGCAATTTACACTCAAATTGTGATCTAAATATAGAATTAAATATACAGTTATCAGTTCCAAGAATACGTTTACATGTCCAGTTTTTATGGCGATATTCATATAGTAATTGAATTCGTTTGCAGTTTGCAGTTGTACATGAGTCGAAGCACGACTGTCTGAGAATTAAGATTTATTCATAAACGTTTTGAAAGTCCCCACAAAGAATGTACAATTTCTATAAAAGTACACGCAAAAAATGCATATTCCTTGAATCCACTTTTCTTACATAGCGGTTGCAAGAAACCGATACCCGCTTTTACTACATAACTCACATAAAAAACGATTTCGAGGAGCTGGATCTCAGCGACCTTGAAGTGAGCCAGAAGTGCTACACGACCTCTATTTACTTACCTTTTGAAAGTCACCATCAGGGTGGGATCGTCACTTTGAAGTGAGTTAGAATCTCACATTACGAATAACCTCTATTTACTTTTAAAAGTCACCACCAGGTTGTCGTGCGCTTCAAGTGGTCCAGAAATTAAATAATTATATCGAGGTCGAACTGGTTCAGAAGCGCAACATTACGAATAACCTCCATTTACTTTTAAAAGTCACCACCAGGTTGTCGTGACCTTCAAATGGTCCAGAAATTATATAATTATATCAAGGGCAAATTGGTCCAGAAGCGCAACATTACGAATAACCTCTATTTACTTTTAAAAGTCACCACCACTACAATAATACATTATGACCTCTATTTACTTTTGAAAGTCACCACTAGGGTTCAATCTTCGATCTAGTTCTCAAGGTCGCCACCTTCCACTCGCGTATTCATGTAGTAACTTTTTAGCGACTTATTGAGTTAGAATCGGCACACATGCATTTAGTAACTTATTCTAGTGATTTTTTGAGTTATGATCGGCCTTACATTTGCTAGAAAAGTTACTATTCTCCCCACTGGCGGCGACTTTCAAAACTAATTAGAGGTCATAATATAACAATGGCATTTCAAGGTCACCATCATCATACATTATGACCTCTATTTACTTTTGAAGGTCACCACCAGGGGTAGATCTAGTGACTTGTTGAGTTAGGATCGGCCTTATATGACTACTTAGAACTAAAGGTTAAATTTTGGCAGATTGAAGATCAAAGATTTTAGTCGAAGCTTAAACGTTGAAGACTAATTGAAAATTATGGAGATTAAAGATTTTTAAAACCTGTTAGCATTGCAAAGACACAGTAAATAGGATTGTTCCTTTCTATTTCATGTATTTACTATGTGAAATACGTGTGCAATCCTCACTAACCAAAACAAACAGAGAGGGAGAGATAATAATAAAGAATACCAAAACGTTTATGGAAATATAAAAACGAATTTTCATGCATTGCAATAATTTCCAGAAATGGGGGTCGTTCCTCTATTGATGTTAACTTTAAATAAATTAAAAAGCATTATTTTGACGACACTAAATACGTATAACATACAATCACATTACCAACTTCCAGTAATTACTGATAATCACATTTATTAACCTTTCAGTGAAAATTTTGACAAAATCTGAACCGATTTGTAACCCTTTGTGGGATGTAGCTAAAGGCAAAGCACACTAAGGTTTATCTATACTTACGTTGTGGAATTCCACAAGTAGTTATATTGTAGTAATAACGAGCAATTCCAAAATAAAGACACCCTTCAAGTCTATAATCCTTAATAATAACAAATGTGTTGGAAAATTGTGAAATAGGGAATCAAATGGATTACATAACTGCTTTAATAAATACTGCACCGTCTTGTTTATTTTCTTATTCATTTTCTGCACCATTTTACGGTATCTTATATATGTACTATATTTTACATAAACCGAATATATTTTGTCATCGATCGTGGAAAAATGTTAAGATCACGTGCTCCCTGTAAATGGCTTTTGTAAACTTCATAAAAACATAAATTTCATTTCTAAAGCACCGTAACCGATGGTTACTATTCTTCATTAACGTTGTCCGTCTTACCTAATCAGTATAATTAACGGTATTGCTTTCTAATATTTTTATCTCAATGTTATCATAGCGTGTATTAAACAATATGCGCCCACTTCCATGTAGAATAAATTCATTACACCGCACCGTCACGATTTCAATGTCAACTGCTGCTAATAAAAAAGCTACTTTGTTTATACGAAACGAATGTGGTATTCCCTATAAACCCATAATTCGTATTAAAAATGAATCTATGATTCCTATGCTTGAAATTAATGTCACCGATTTTCGCTTTTTAGGTCCCATAAGGGTAGTATGCTCAAGTTAACAAAAGCTGATAAATGTTTCCGTTATATTATTGTACTTATATGTTTTTTGTATGGCTTTTATCAGTGTGATATGAAATTTCGAGTGAAATGGATTGTAACGCATTATTTTCAACTTTGTTAAGTACCTAAAAATGCAGTAGAAAAACGTAAAGTTAAAATAAATTAGTAATATGGATTGTTGAAGACAATGTAACCACCATAAAGAAAATGGATTAATATTAAAATTAATTACTATCCGTGTATACGAGCGTACCTACTAATTACTTGACGTTTTTCTAAATATATAATTCCCCATGGTCTTTAATTTGTTATTTCATCCGTCTTCAAACCTTTAATATCAAAACACAAAAAACCCGACATTAAACTTCATTAATGTATAAACTTTCATCCAATTTATTGTCGCCTGCCTTTGTAATTTTAATTTAAATTTACTCACACATTTTCAATGAAAGATTCTATGGGAAGGTTTTGTGAAATTCATTCAGGCATTTTACGGTTCACCCCCCTTTTGAAGACTTATTCAAACATGAACTCAACTCCTTAGTTAGGTTTCTCAACGGTTCTGCATGATTGATTCCGAATTTCAACTTTCCCGCTCCGTACGAGTGACGTCCTTAAAATTTAACAAACTTGCGTAAATTAGACTCATTTTTGTGTTTATTGCGTATAACATGCATATTATGGAAATACAAAATTAGGGTTCTCCACAGGGTTTATATGCTATCGGGAGTGTTGAATCCGAATTTCAACCAGCGCAACTCCTACAAGTGACAGAACATGGGAAAAATTTGAAAAAATTGCAAAATTTTACCCATTTTTACGATTTTTCCAGTCAGTAACCCATTGCTATGTTTTTTAGCGGTTCTGCATGTTTTTTGAATCTGAATATCGACGTCCCAGCCTCGCAAAGGCAACGAAACATGATGAAAATTTAAAAAAGGCTATAATACAGCAAATTTTAACGATTTTGGTCCTTAGAAATGCATAATTAGGATTTACAATTGTTCTTTATTTTTTTAGGGTTCAGAATTAAAATGTCAACTTTTCAGTCTCATTGAAGAATTTCAAAAAGTTCAAAAATTTGGACATGCAAGTTTTTAAATAAATTTTATATTTATGTCGGTGTATTACACATTTTTCACAATAAACTTAAGTTAATGATTGACAAAAAAGTTTTATACCTAAAAACCCATCGAAATGAGTGTATATGGTAAATAAGGGTTGTTTCTTGTTTTGAAACATTTTGACATGATGTACAATTTTGTGGGTAAACAGTATAGTTATTTTAGCTTGTTCTTCAACAGCTAAATAAGTTACATTGAAGATGCTTATTTAAGCGACAAGAATTCATACATTTATATTTGTGTCGAAAATCACATAAAGGTAGGCAAATCAATGAAAATTTATACATATACAGAAATATGGATGTGCGTTAAAGATTAACAAAACTTATATTATTTGGTAATTCTGAGATGTTTAATTTTAAATCCCACCATCAATATAAATCAATTTCATACATTCTTTGATTCGTCGAAGAAGATTCCTCAATCAACGGTCGAAGTCAGTTTATTATTGATTAAATCGCTTCTTTCTAATCGAACGAGATGTAATTATTAGCAATGACGTTAATCTAATTTTCTTACTATACACAGAAAGTTCCACAAGAATTTATTTTAGGTTCAATTTTGTTTATACTCTTTATTAATGATTCTGCGCTTCACTTAAAAGGTTGTGTTTAATTCATTAATTAATCTGTTACCCTTGATAATGACACAGTATTGAAACGAGTCGGAGTACATTTAAAATAAGAAATTAGTTTCTTTATAGTTTTAGTTTTAAATCCAATGCTTAGTATTGTACCTACATACTGATTAAAAATAACATAACAAGTTAAATTTGAATCTAAAATCTCTCCTAGGTATTTTTTACACTTAAATAACTTTTTTCTTGTTTAATTTCTACGGTAAGAGATAGAGTTTCGGTTAAATGGGAGACAAGTTGGGCAATTTTGAGTTTAGTAAAATGACATTTTTAAGCTGACGAAATTCCGAACAGTTCCAAAGTAATGCGACAAAAAGCGAATTTTCAGGATTTCGTTTTTGACAAAGAGATATTATTTTGTACATCCTAGGAATTGTCATTCTCACGCCAAGAATTATCATTTTTACCCCAAGAATTATTTTTTCTACTGTAGCTTTTTAATTATTTTGACCCCAAGATTTTTGTTCCCAAGAATAAATTATTATATTAGCTCCCAAAATTATTAATTTAGTCACATAATTATTCTTTTGGATTTTATTCATTTTACTCCATGATTTTATTCATTTTACCCCAAGGTTTTATTCATTTCACCCCAAGACTTTTTTTATTTTACCCCAAGATTTTATTTATTCACTTATTTTATAGAATTATTTGAAACTAAAAAAAATTTCACCCTAAACGTATACCTATTGCCATTCAGGCGCTTAGGTTAGAGGTAGGTTTAGTATATTTTTTTCAATTGAATACAATCAATAAAATCATGGGGTAAAATGAATAAAATGAATAAAATCTTGGGGCCAAAAGAATGATTCTGTGGGTTAAAATAATAATTTTGGGGGCTAATATAATAATTCTTGAAATCAGAAATCTTGGAACCAAAATAATTAAAAAGCTGAGGTCGAAAAAATCATTTTTGGGATAAAAATAATAATTCTTGGGCTTAGAGTGACAATTCTTGGGGCCGCGAAAATTACCACCTTTTCATCAATTTTTACTGTGTACTTGTACTTGATGTTAAATAAAAGGTAAAGGTTCGAAGCTTCTACAGGTACTTTTAAAAAAAAATAAAATCGCAATTAAATAATAAAGTGTGATACATGTTTGAATGCAGAATAAAAAGCTCTTCTAATATTACTTATGTATAACAAAATCAGGACCGTATTTAAAAACACAAAGTTGATGATTACTTGAACACGAAACGTCGGATTCCAATTTCCTGTATGTCATGTCATGTTAAAGAACTTTAAAAGTACCTGTAGAAGCTTCTTTTATTTTTTATTTAACAAAGTAACAATTTGTCAATAACGAAATCCTGAAAATTGCCTTTTTTCGCATAACTTCGGAACGGTTGGAAATTTGGTCAGTTTAAAATGTCATTTTACTAAACTCAAAATTGCGCAACATTTCTCCCAATTAAGCGAAGCTCTATCTCTTACCGTTTCCGAAATCCCCAAAGTGGCCCTCCTTATCTTGGACACAGTGTATAATCCTTTACACAGTTTAACAAATAAAACTATTCTGACTGACTGACTTAGTTATTCTTTACTTGTCTTAATACACAACTATAACAAAAGATTCTTAATTCTACTACATACTATAAAAACAAGGTACATTAACAAAAAACTTTATTTCCTCCACTCCTTCTTTCTTTATTTCTCCTACCCCCCACAAATAAAAACTTTCTACTGTTGTCCCCTTCTCTCTATCCATTCCCTTCTCTCCATCACCCCCTTCATCCACTCCACCCCTACTCCTTTCTCGTCCAAAATCACACATTCTATACATCCTTTTCTCATCCTCCCACCAGTATATGTTTTAGTTATCTTATTTAGAACAATTTCTTTTTTTTTATATTCTACATAAAAGTAAATATTTAAGTAACTCCTCATTCAAATAACAAGATATGTAGACAGCAAATGGACATAACATTTAACCATAGGAACAACTAATTCTAGTAAATTTCCCACAGCCAAGTATTATGCACATCGTCTTATTTGTAGTCTTTGTAGCTTATCTAAATCCTTCTTAAATCATAAACACAGAAAAACAATAAATGAAATGGTGTTAAAAACCTTTAGCCTTGCTTTCTTATTGACATAATCAAAATCATCATAAAACTTAAGCATATTGTCAATAACTCCTAAATACTTATAGTTACGAACAATTTCAAAATTACAGTTGTTTATCCTAACATTAGTATCACAGACAGCTCTATCAATAGCTCCAATTAACATACCCTTACACTTATTTCCATTTAAGTTTAACGTCAATTATGGAATTACTTGTGATTATTATGATTAAAATTAGTTCCATAAAGTAAGTTTGGAAAAAATTAATTATATTTTAGAATTTGTGTATCTTGCACCATATTAATGTCATCCGAAATCTAGAACTTATAGTCCAGCCAACGAACGGCTGAAATCGGTTGAGAAATCGAAATTTTTAATTACCCCTGCAAACCAGATATAACTTTACGTTTTTTAAATAATAGTGAAAGAAGCATAATATATAGGAATTTCCACCGTTTTTATCAATTTTTCACGTTTCCCGGACGTTTTCTTTCCTGCAAATTTGGATTTAGTACCTAGGGTACTACCTAAATCTAAATATCTGGTTTGCATGGGTAATTAAAAATTTCGATTTCACCCGTTCGTTGCCTGGACTATTAGAACTTCACTGCCTTATACGTGAAAAGTAGTCTACAAACAGTACAAACACTTTCCAAAGTAAAACACATTAAATTAAATCTTGTAATGGACGCTGTTATGATTAACTTAAAAAAATGTTCTCACTCACCCTATTTCAATAACTTCAAATTATTTCAAAAAAAGGCAAATAATAAAGTTATCAATTTATTCATAGAATTCCATTTGCATTCACATCTCACTGCGGGAAGTGGAAGTTGGATAAATAAATTAATGTTGTAATAACACAATATAATGTAATAACACAAAAAAATAAAAGTACACTGCAAATCCATAATACGGCAACCCAGAACTGCTTTTTCTTTTTTGTATAAGCTCCGCTTTGATCGAAGATTCTGCTAAAATTAGCCAACATAACAACAATGCCAGAACAATCTGCAATCGAAAAGGGTTCGCCATGATACCTCGCCACAAAATATTAATATTAATTTAAAGAACAACGGAATTTATAATTTTATATACTTTTCCAGTCTTTAATTAATAATTTCTAATTAAATGACATTCATATCGCATTTAGATACGTATAACGATACGTTAAGTTAATGTAATTGTAATTGCTGCGGATAATTTCAAACTTTCCTTCGAAACCTTCTTGCAAATAACACAACTGTCATTTATTTGAAATACAGAATTTATGAATTTGTACCTATGTTAATATAGTTTTAATTGGGCAAAAGGTTTCTTAATTAAAAACTTTCTAGATACTAATTGAGGTATCGCAACACATTTCAATTCCCTCTAAATGATCAAACTCTAGAGTACCTGGATTTCAATTAATTTTCGCTTCCAATTTTTAACGAAATATGATTGCTAAATATCTATAAAACGAAATGGAAAACTATTCCAGCACCGATCACGAATGTTAATAAAAAATCGCAATGATATTAATCTGCTATGAGAAAACATTTTTTTTCAACGCCTCTTTAAAAAATTCGATTTTCCTCCCTAATTTTCGTGACGAAAGTACTGCTTTTCCTCTCTAGGGAGGCACCGCTCATGAAATTAATTAAATCGTAATTATCCTTTTAATTGTCCTTTCTCTCATCCAACCCAATAAAATATCGTATTCCTTGCCATACCGCAATCGTGATTTTTCTGGTAACAAACTTAAATTCATTAATTTAGCCTCTTCCATAATATCTGCAGGAACTGAATCTGCACCATTTTCTTCAATATCTTCCATTTGCTTGAGGAATATGGGAGACGAAATTGCGTAACTTCAAAAAATTGTCAATTCTTAAATCGAATGTTTGTTATTCTGCAACCTTGGTTACAAACATAAAAACCACATTTTATAGGGGTGTTGAAACAAATCATATGTGTTACATTGGATTTGCATCAAACCTTGCACGCGAGAGGAAAAGCATCACTTTCCTCCCTAGTAATTCAAATAGCTATTGCATTACCTCAATATTGGGGGACTTCCCGGTGGTGCAGTTCTGGGAATCAAATGAATAAACAATCGCGTTTTGAACAACACTAAAGAAAGTTTGTTTAGTAAATACAAATTTGTAACTTCCACTTCTGATGTAATGCAATGGAATAAAATAGCTACATGATAATATCATTCATTAGTTTCCAATTTACATTGTGATATATGCAATAAACTACCTACGTATTTTTCTATAGCTGTATAAATAAATATGAAGGTTACGAAATGACTATAATACGCATTTAAAATAGCAAAATTATAAGAAATCTGAAGGATATTTAAATAAATAAGTAGCACCAAACTGTTTCGCAGAATGTTTAATTATCACATTTTTCTCAATTTATCGGCTTCAAAACCCTATTTTCTATTACAGAGATTCACTGTATTTTCTTTAACATTGAGAATAAGAAATGGACATAATTGTTAGCTTTTATGTGCGGTCATGGGAATTTGGAGTGAACACTTTGGAATGTTGCTATTAATATTATATTTTTTTTATTTTAACCATTTTCTAGTATGTATTTCTTGAACAAATCTTGGTGTTTCCTGACTAGAAGAAACCCTAAAAATAGCAGGTTTTCATTTATGGAAAACCGCTTTATAGATCTTATAGAAGGAAGGACAAATGACACAGTAGATCGTATTAAAGTGAGAAGATTATTACATTTCCAGCACTTCTGAATTAGTATTAATTTGTTTTTAATATTTTTAGAGAAAATGAGGTCAAAAAACACCATCCACTGTTCTCCAGTCCGCTACGAAAAAAATTGAATGTTCATCATCTTAGAACTTAGACAATCCAGAAAGTTGTTAATTTAAACGGTTACACATTTAGATATCCCTGTATAAGCGCATCTTCACAAACATTTTTGTTCCAATCATGCCAATAGAGCCGAGATTTTAGTCTATGTATCACATCCAAATTTTTAATAGAGGTAGGTTAATAGAACTCCAAAATAATGATCAAGTAATTAATAAATAATAATTAATAAATGGCATTAATATTAATGTGTTTCTAATATTGTTGTGTAATAAAAATGTGGGTATAAGACCAAGACCAAGACTTTGGTTCCGCCTTGGTGCTCGTCAGCAACACTTTCGCGCGAGACGAGATAAAGATCAAAACTAGCTCGGTCTCGTCTTGGTCTCTTGTATTTAGACATCACTATTAGAAGTTAATGTGAATAATTTTTTCTCTTAAATTGTAAATCTTCACCATTTTTTTGATAATAAAAGATTACATTCTCCTTAAAAGCAAATAATGCCAATATTATTATAAGTCTTTTGTATGTATATATTGTTAAAGTGATGAGTTTTGCAATGCAGTTATATTGGGAACGGTTAGAAAGACAAACTTGGAAAGAATCTCTTTGGATCCGAAGTCCGGATCCGGACTCTGGATCCAATATCCGGACCCGGACTTCGAATCCAATATCCGGATCCGGACTTTGGATCCAATATCCGTATCCAATATCCGAATCCGGACATCGGATCTAGGATATTTTGGATCCGGACTTTTATAAATCCGGATCCGGTTCTCAGGCCTAATTTAATTTCAACAGCGACACGAATCTTGTCTTTATGGTTGTGTTAAATCGCTTGATCTCGGCGGCCAATTGTAATCTAATTACCATTTCGATCAATTACTCTGTCAAGAAATTTTTCTCGCATCAAATGAACAACGATTTCGCCAGTTATGTTATTCATTAAATTACGCTTCGGTAACGCAATTCACTCACCAAAAGAGCCTTATCCTCCTTATCATAAGATCGAATGATCACTCTTGCTCAAAAATCACACGAAGCAATGACAGGTTGAGGAAACGACAATCCTTTTGAGTTTTCCGAGCCCCAAATTCGACAGTTCTGCTTATTAACAAAACCTTGAAGATGGAAGTGTGTCTCAATGCTCAGAATAATTTTTATGTGAAATTCTCGATCACGTCACCAGTCGATTTGAATTCTTGTGTAAACTGAACCATATAAGCACTATAATTCAATTTTGTATGCAAAATTCGATGTAATGCCGATTGGACAAAGCCTTATCCCTGCGAACGACGTGGTTTTAATAAACCTAGGTGTTTGGTGACACTACCATTACATAAGAAATATTCGCAGTTGATTTTGTGGGACGAGAACCATCTGGATTGTTCATATCACAAACATGTCCTAACAGTTCGAATTTTTGAACTAGCTTAATAATAGCTGGCCGAAGAGGTGCTTCAAGTCGACCGAAAAAAGTTGTAACTTTGGGAACCGTTTCAGTTAAATTTCACAATTTTTGTAGTAACTTTTAACAAGATCCTTGTAGGTACTAGTTATTTGTCAAAAAATGACACAGCGCATTTTTTCGTGTTATTATTGAAAAAGCCTTTACTTTGTTTATTAGCACTGCCCTCGAATTTTGCGCTGCCCATAGTAAGAGACATCTTTATCGTGCCGAACATCGCACGGACACGACATTTGCTGTTTGACCTCCTATTCCAAAAGGAACAGTGTTTCGCCACCCCACTTGTTTGCATGTGTATTGATCGTACAATCAACACTGTATACGAAAAATTATTAGCTAAATACCAATTGAGTCAAAATAATACGAAACCGCACCATTATAATAACAAAACAAAATAGATTAATGATCCAGATTAGTTTGATTTTATAATATTTGGCAATAATAAATAAAAATTCTAGATTACTCAAATTTTGGTGGTTTATGGGAAATACACATAAAGACGATGTGTTTTACTTTCGTGCGTGTGTACATATACAAAAGGGGGTGTTTGAAATAAAACTTTCAGTATATTGCATAGTAGGTACCTATAGCCTGTATGAATATCTGAAAAAGCACAAGGATAATTTCTACTGAAAAAATCAGGCGTGCACATCTTGTAGTAAAAGTTAACAACTCCTAGCTCTGATAGTCTTAAGGCTCCTAAGGAGAGCTCTGCAATTCATATTGCTAAAATGGTCATTAAATGGCCATTTTGGACGTAATCATCTAACAAAAATTAAAAAAACGATGCATAGGTCAAATTCTATGTAGCATAGCGATCAATTAATGTAAACCTTCTGGTTTCAAATTAAATATTTAAGTTACAATCTTGGTCGAAAGTTCTGAAGGAGAGGTACTACATTTACGCAACTTTCGACCAAGATTGTAACAACGTTACGTCCGAAATGGCCATTTTACCAATATGAGCTACAGAGCTCTCCTTAGGAGCCTTAAGGACAAATAAGTCAAAATAACTTAAAATGATAGCTTTCTGGAACAGAGAAAGGAACCTAATATACATGTGGATTTATATGTAGATACTTAATACAAAAATAAAGTATACATGATGTTCCAATCAAAAAATTTAACTTAATTATGCCACCCTTATAATCTAAGTCAATCTTCTCCAAAACATGAATGAGAAGTAATTTTTAATATACATAATTTACGCGGCGTTAGTTGGCATACTAAACTTGACGTCAAAAGTAAGGTCGTTTAAGATACTGAAAATGCGTGCCAGCAGATCACAAAATTCCAAAAAATAATAACAACGTTATTATCGACTGCACACGGAAATTCGTGCAAGAGATGATGATAGCTCCCATCAGTTTCTAGAAAATATTACAAAGGGAAAGAATAGGTCAGGCCCGGACTGGTAAGGTCGGCTGGTCGGCGATTGCCGAGGGCCCCCGGCTCAAGGGGGCCCCGGAGAGGCCCTCAAAATATGGATATACTATTATATGATTAGTTAAGTAATTTGATTATTTATTTCCCAGTAATCTTACGCGTTAACAATCAATTTTAAGCACTATAAGTAGTTGCCATTTGGTTTTTGTTTATGGTAGCCTACGTAGTGGCGACGGAAGAGGGGTGCTGGTTGACTCATCGCGTTTTGTGCAGTGCTCATAGTCTCAAATAAAGAGCGCGTTGCGATCAAAGAACTTAAATGCAAATCTCCCACCACTACACTCAAATGGCATACTGCATGCCGGCTGTGCGATTCCAAGACCGATCTGCTAAATTCGTGCGTCAGGAAAGGCATTTACAATGTTGCAAATGGTCGGCCAAGGCTATCGCCAGAGGTGGGGGTCGGCCGACCGGGCATTTTAGGCTCTCGAGATTACAATAAACAAATTAGTTTAAAAAACAACCGTCTACTCTGTCCCACAGTGTCCCCCACGACAATTGGTGTAATTACTCATTACCTCCAGGGACCGTGATCGGCCGACCAACGGTTTGGAGTTTAGGGCATACTATTGCAGTATTGTAGACTGCTAAATCCCGTCCACTCGTTTCCCACACAAAGCAGTCGCCTCTTGGACTACTGGTCTTTCTTGATTGTTCACATCTAGAATGCACGCGCAGGTCAAGTAATATAACTAACTCCTTTGTCGCGACGCTCACTCGCTCAGTCTTAGTTTTTTCTTTCTTAATTTACTGTGTCTGCACCAGGGTATTGTAGAGCCATTTTTCTTTTTGTTATAAAATATATTTTACAATTTGTAACAATTAAATCACAATTAATGAGGGCATTGTTTTTTTCAATATGCTTGGTTTTTTATTACCGTTGTGTCCCTTTTTAATATCTACAACGTATTACAGTAGGATTTAGATTTTTCTGGCTTCAACCGTGTGATTTGGTTGCCTAAAACTAAAAATATTACTCAATCTCATTTTTAAGTAATAAACCACCATTAATTAATTAGTATACTTATTTTTTCTAGCATGGAACTAGTTTAGGCACGGTATATAAAAATTATATAAATATTTATTGTGAAAGTAAGTAAAATACAACAGAAAAAGCTTACTTTTTTACTCAACTACTTTCCGAGTGGCAAAACAGCTAAATATGGTTTTTAGGCATGTAAGCCTAATTTTCAAAAATTACATATTATAATATTCTACTCGCTCTAAATTCCCCGGTAAGGGGCCCCTTTTGAATTTCTAGCCGAGGGCCCCCAAAGGAGCCAGTCCGGGCCTGGAATAGGTATTCTGTGTTCCGAAAAGATGCACAATTTCTATTTGTTAACGATTGAACTCACGTCTTTGATTCATATAACGATAAAAGTAAAAGTTGTTTTACGATTTTCAAGCTTCTTGGATGAAGTTAATATAACCTCTAATGATAAAACTGGCTACTGAATCCATGTAATAGAAAAAGATGTTACAATTCCTAAAATTTCTCTTCAATAAACTTACCTGTTTATAGTAAACAAGAAATTCTTTTCCTGAAAATAAATTCGCTAGTTAATGTACTTTTCAGGCGCAGACGTAATAAAAACCAAATGTGGAAAAGTTAAACTGGACCTCACGTAATAGAGAGTGACCTTTCAGTTGTTTTTTACATCAACATGAAAATCTAATTATTTCTTCAGCTTTTAGAACAGAGCGAGTACATTTATCAACTTGACACAAAATTAATTACCGTAATAGCTTACAAGTGTAATTTGCAGCAAGTCCTAATGCATTTCGTACTTTAATATAAGTAACTATTCATAAAAAATGTTCAGTTTCACAATCTTACCTGCGATTTCTTGTGCTGATTCATTGATGATTTGTGTGTGGCAGCAGAAGCGGCGAAGGCACCGGCGGCCTTACGCGACACACATTGGCCCATGAGACTTTTCCCACTGATGCAAGGTTAACGATCCTATTAATTAAAGTTCATTAGAATATAGTTAAATAAAAAATTAATCTATAGCGTTTAGTTCCCATTCCACAAAGCATATAATTAAACAAACTACGAATAACGCATGTTACACATGCAATCCTTTCAGATCTCTTTGTGACAAAAGTCTATTTCTCCCAAGCAATAAAAGCATTAACTGTACAATTTTCAATTAGCACAAGTTGCTATTACATCAACAATTTTTTCTTAAATAAACGGTAATTCTATAGAATTAAAGAACAATAACGTATTTTTGCAGTTTGTTGTTAAAGCCGGTACAAAGATAAACAACCGCATTGTAACCTCAATTTATAAATACATACTTATTTACATTGTTATCATGTAGTAGGTACCCATACGTTGATGTTTAACATATCTATTTAGTTCATGTCTTCTCAAAGTGTTACTTTTTGCAAAAAGTTCGTACCTATATCCGCTTAATGATTCTGTAGTGTATTAATACTACTTATTTGAAAACAGTTCACTCTCCATTTTTTGAGAAATAAAAAAATTTCATTTTCTTTTACAAAAATGAAACGTACTTGTTCGGAACAAAAGCACCAACCTCGGTTATATGAAATGTTGTTTGTGACCATTTTATTTTAACGAATGCATGGATTGGATATTGTAGATGGTTTTTATGACGATTTCAAAAATCTAAAAATCCGATAAGAAAAACAAAAGTTCCATACAGTCACTTAGTAGTCCTAGAATGTTTTCAAAATCATTTTTGAAATCTCCATTACTCTTTACCTCTGCCCTAAAAATGTGATGAATGCATCACCCTATTACAATAAATAAAATATGGAGGTTTTTGGAAGCAGTAAATTTTTCATTTTCGCCCTGTTTTTTAGTAAAGGGATTCATTTTTGAAAATGTAAGTCCGCATTGTCGGTAAATGCCCAACTTTTCCCCCATTTCACCCCAATTCATACCTTTAGAAGCCAGGATAATAGTTCCAAAGTACAGAAATGGGCCCTGACAGACAGACGACTAGTTGGCAAAGCAATAGCACACTGTTTCAATTCCTAAAAAATTCTCCGTCTGAGTTAATTACAAAAAACAAAAATTTTAATTTTATTAAGCCTGTTAAGAAACAAAGTGATTATAAGGATTATCAGAAGGATTGATTCCCTTTGATACAAACCCAACGAATTTATAAATTTCTCATCGCCCTGTAGACATTGGCACATAAATAAAGATTTTGGACAGACTAAAATCAAAAAGTTCATAGAGGCAATACGTTTGGCACTTTTTCTAAAGAAATAGACCCATAAATGGTAATTTTTTATATATACACTTAAGTAACTGGGAACAGTCGAAGAAGGTTTGATGTCAATCATTTGGGCAAAAGTGGGTCCAGACGGACAGACAAACGACACACAATAGCGATATTTTCAAATTTTTCTAAAAATGCGCGAACAATGCGTGCCAACAATTTTCGTGCACAAGTTGTGCGGTCCCTCTACTCGGTAATATATCGAACCGTATCTGTTCAGAACACACTGTATTTAGAGTTGATTCTATATTACTTTAGAATTTTATATCATAATAATGCATGGTATAACGTTAGTCAATATATGAGCAAAATATGTTTCATTTTTCTCAATCAATAAATGCGAAAAAAGAACAAGTCACAAAAATACGCTAACAGAAATGCATGTCAATTTTACATACCAAAAAATACCAACCAAACAGTTGAGAAAATTCCTGAATACTTAAACAGTGTTAATTTGTCGTTGCAATTTGAAGAACTACCAATTATATTCACACTCAGTAATAAAACCTTTTATAACATAAACGTTCACAAATGAAATGAAGTCGATCGAGTTTAAACATATGTATGTTAATTTTATTTTAACGTTACTCGCAAATTTACAAGGTTCTTATATTGAAACAAATATATTAATGAGTTGGTTAAAAGGAAACTGCGTTCTAGATATTAAATTGATTATGAAAATGAGATTATTTACTTATCAATATGTGGCATTAGTACTACTTATTAATTAAGAAGAAATTACTGAATTGCAGGTATAATCAATTGAATCGTGACCTGTATGAGACCAAACCTCCATTATAACGGAATGTGTGGACAAATTCCTAACGCCTATTATAAAAATCCATTCATGGTACCCACAATGAAAAGTTATTGCATTTTCTGAACGTTTACTTTCATTCGGGTGTGCCAGAGAGTGATGTAAGTAACATATTTCTAACGACTCTTCCACCAACTGCAATTAAAAATAATAAATAAAAACTTTGCGTTCTATAAAACCGTGGCCATCACTTTCCCCGAAATAATTCGATCTTGACTTTCTGAGTCCATTGCATGTAGTCTTGTTTCCTGGAAGTATTCCACTGATGGTATATCTAGATTTCTTTCCCAATTACAATTCTATAAAGCAGTAGGGCCTCCATGGTTCGGCTCACTATTAATATAATAAATCTCCTGTTCCATTTGAACTGCTTGCACCAAATACTTCTCCGTCCACTGCCATCATTAACCCATGATTGCGTAACTCTCTACAAGTATAGTTTGGCAACAATGAAAATTTGAAAGTTTCCCAAACGGGCTCATTCCAAAACGGCGTGACAAAATTTATTGTGGTTAAATTTTCAATAATAATTCTTCGGTAATTGTTGTTTCTCGTGCCAATTTGCACCGCCGGCCGCGCCGCAACAGCACGAAGTGGGCGAAATAATAAACAAAACGAGCAACATATGCATACGAAAAAGCACGAGAGGGCCATCCGTGAGCAATGAAATGAGAAAGAAATAGTGGAAAATGTTTGCGCTTATTTCCGCAGAAGCCTGCGGAAATCAACGTATCGTGCCGGGAAAGAGCTTAAAGCTTAACAACAAGCTACAAAACTGTCTGATGCTTAAACGACACAAACTTCGAATGGTGCAGGTGTTCAAACTCATTAACCAACCTAAGTGGAGAGAATTCTACCAGGATTTCCAATAATGGCAAAAAATGGTTTTGAGGGAACACCGAACACCCATGTTCACTAACAAATGCACTTTTCATCATTGTGGAATTTTTTGAGACTGCTCTTTCACGTGTAGATCTAGTGAAGGCAACCTACAAGGGCTTCCATGACAGCTGTGGGGGTTGTTCGCATTTGTTGGACTCAAAAGTCTTCCAATTGCGCGGCGACATTGCCAGAAAGCCCTATTTGCTTTTCCGCTTTGAACTGGACATACATAGTCATTCCAATTCAGTTTGTTGTCAAGTGTAATCCCTAGATACTTCACTGACTCTGAAAATTGGAGATGATTTTGAAAGAGTAGAGGGGCTCGAAGAACCCCTACTCGTCTTTTTCTTGTAAAGAGAACTACCTCTGTTTTTGTCGGGTTAATGAACAAGTAGTGTTCCTTAAACCACTCCTTGGTTACTCTGAGTAGCCTCTATAATCATATTCATGTACATGTATGAAGTATGACTCTTGCAAAAAACTATTGTTGTAGTTTAATTCTCTAAAAAATACATTTCTCTGAAAGCGTCTGGCTTTTTTTATTTAAAGTAGTTTCCGGAGTATGAGGACTTTATGCATTTACACTAAACTTTGATGATTTTTGTTACTCCTTTAAACTGAATCATCACTACTACAAAAATGTCTCGCATTTGTTAATGGTATTCTGTAAAAATTTAATCAAAATCTGTGTTTTTTAGTTGGGTAATTTTCGTAGACCGTGGGGCCTCTCAAAACGCGGGGCCGGGTTCCAGCGAACGCGCTGAACCTACCTTGCGCCGGCCCTGGTCATCGTTGTTTCAAAATCTCTTTAATTCTCTTTATTCTCTAATTTTAAGTAACTATATGCTTTAAGTTTTTGATTTCCTTGTGCGTGTTGTTAATTAGGGTACATCTACATATAATAATTAACCGTTGCGATTATAATTACTAAGAACGGGAAGTATTATATTATTAGTCTCTTTCCCTTTAGTTAAGATGACCTATCTATTCCGAAGAAAAAGTGCTGTTTAAATAAGGACTTGAAGCTATATGAACATTAAAACGCTGAGCTTGTACTTCCCACGAAAGCAAAGAAGTCGTACAAGTGTTTGTAATGAAGTGAACTGAAATCAACCTAAAAAAACGAACCATCGTTGACAGATCTGACAAGTAATAATAAATTTCTTCTCATATTTCGAGTGTCCAACGCTGGGGATGCAGGTGAAATTTCGTTATAAGGGCAAAAATCAAAAACTAATAGGCTAAGCACAAGAAGAAGATTCCTTAAAATGAAAAATTACAACTAAATTGGTTCATACCTGCCTGGAACGTAAAAGCTGTAAAACAAATCAAAACACAATGGACGAAATGTATAAACTAAGACAATAACACATAAATGAACGCTAAACTGTGTCATAACGTGTTGCACGTAAATTGCATTTGAAGCAACAGAAATGCTCTCGTTGTCAACATAATAGGATTGTGCATTCATAGTAAAAAATTGCATTAAATAGGTACTTTCGAATCTTTCCGTTTTAAATTAATTTTACGTCAACTTCATTACTTATACATAAAGAAAAATATTATATAATGTTATACAACATGTACCAAGGGCAATGAAACACTTTCATAATTATTAAAGCGTCCAAAACACGTATCATGTATGAACTGAACCATATGCAGTACACCATAAATAATTAAAACGAAAGAAGAAGGTAATGAGCGTAAAAAGTGTGCAAATGTAACGAAATCGCAAGCAACTTTTTATAGCAACGTCAATTTCAAGTAAATTTACAACAATTATCAATAATGTTGGATATATGTAGGACACTTTCGTCGTCGACATATATAGGGTGTCCCAAGAGAAATGGTTGCAGTAGCCCGAAAATACTTTCAAAAAACGAGCCAATTTCGTTATTTTTTGTTTGTTTGTTTCTCCAGGTGAGTCTGTTCTCGATACACTAAAAATACAATGTGAACTAATATAAGATAATAACCACTAATAAAGCAATAAGATTTATACTAATAACATTCTCGTTCTCGTGTGTTCCAAAATAAAGAGCCTTGAAAAAGACTAGCCATCTGCTGGTCAAAACGTCGGCAATAATGAACTACACAATTTTTCATTAACCCATTTCCAAATAAAACTCCAAAAAAGGGCCCCGGGAAAAAATACCCTAAGGAGAAACCACCCCATCGCTAAGTTATAAACCGTCAACTGAACTATAAATGGGAAACGTCAGATACGACGAAATCAACAGTTAGAAACAAACACTATTACTATCAGAGTAAAAAGGTTACACCAACCAAATTTTATCTGAATCACTATTTATTTATGTGTAAGTAAACGTAATTTCATAATTTGTATTGAATTTATTGAAGTATGTAGGTAGTACATAATAGCGAAATGTGTTCTAGAGAACACGATTCTTTACCTCAATTTGAGAAACGCCAATTTTTAACACTTAATTAATAAAAAACTAAAGTTAATATTGTTTAATTTTTTATTTTTGTTGCCAGATCATTTTGTAATCCTCATGAAAATGTTGAAAACGTTGTTTCCTCTCTGAATTTATAACCATTGTCACGAGGAAGTAGCATGAATCGTGAATTATTATTAGGGGCAAAATTTTATTCCAAAAAGCTTTCGCTGTATTACTGTTTTTGCAAACACGAAATGGTGAAACGAGGCAAATCTGCATGAGAAAAACGTCCTTGTAATTGGTACACAAATTTTCAATGCACCAAGAAATCAATTAATACAAATCAATGTCGGTGCAAAACAGGCACAAAGCACAAAATTATAACAACTGTATTTTGGTGCGGACAGTGTTATGTTGGTCACATCTTTCCACATAAAAAAAGACACTTACTATAGTTACTATGATTCTCTAATAAAATGAGTTGAGCAAGAATATTCTGCAATCCTTTCTTATTAAGATATACATACTTACTGCTTCATGACAAACTGCAGGGCCAGTCAACTCATTTGCTTGAAAAAAATTCAGCCATCTTAAATATACTTAGTTGTTTCTAGGAAATACCATTTCTATGGTCACTGAAAATCTTCCCGGAGTGAAAATACGCGTGAAGAAATGGAACAGAAACGCTCATTGTTTGTTAGGATAAATGTATATACTGGAAATGTAGATAAACACAGATTAAGAATATGTAAATATGCAACTGATTGTAGCGAGAACCCATCGTATTAACTAAATAAAATATAGAGATAATAAAGAATATAAAGATAGTACAGTCAAATCGGAAAATTTTTGTGTTTTGCTTTGTTCAGTACCAGTATAAACGATTATAAAATAATGATATTGAAATAATAAAACGTTAAGTACTTTGTGTAGAGATATAATAGCATTTTATTGAGAAATTTTGAAATTGACTGGAAAAAGTTATCGAAATACCGAGTAAAGTAAAGAAACGATGTTCCGATTTTTTGTTTCCTATAACAATTTATTAATGCTCCAGCGCTACAGATTAAAAGATTGGTTAACTTTCATTGTGAAGAAAGTAACCGCCGTAACCTTGTTTCCACCTATTTTTCGTGAATTCCTGTTCACAAAAAGGAAATTTCCGATACAATCATCGTTTACATAATATTCATTATACGGTGCGGTGTAATTATTATTATAGAATTTCGTTTACGTAATTGCATATTATTGTAAGCCTTAAAATGCACAACTGTGAAAATGAAAAACAATTGCCATTATGTATTCACCAATAAAAAATTAGTTATATTAATTGCTGGTACACACGTAATCATGTGCGGTTTTTTAACTACTTTTTGATTAAACGTTTCCAAGTGCGTAAACAGTAAACGTATTATTATAAAGCCCATATGGCAGAAGTTTTTGCTGTGAGAGTATTAGATACAAGTAAACTCTTTCGGAGGTCTTGGTTTATTAAGGATCGTCCGATCATTGTATAGTTTTGTACTGTTTTCCTCCTGTCTGTCCGTGTGCGCGATAACTCTTTTTAGAAGCGACAAAACGCTTCGAATACAGTAAAAATAGACTGACAAAATTGTTGAACTTGATATAACTAATAATCTAGGTTACGTATCAACTTCGGACTTTTACTAAATTATAATTATAACTTATGATCCTTAGATGTGCAACTATTCAATATAATTCTCATCCGTGGCCTATGGGAAACATTATGGAACTAAATTTACCCAAAATCGTTATTTATGCACCAATTTCGTGGGAAAATTGTCCAATCGCTGCTCAATAAGCGAATTTCGTGCGAATTATGCTACTACGATGGTTTTCGACCAAGACTTGTAAAAATTCAACAAAATATGTGATGGTAACAATGAGGATCTTTCGATATTCTGGTGTATCGGTTTATTGTGGAATGCTAATAAAGTTAATAAAAATAAGTGGATGTCGTAGACAGAGAATTTGATTGGCAATATTGGCATCCATATGTATAACACACGAATTAGTTGCAAACATTGGTAGAATAACGGCTAATGATTTTCGGCGGCTAATAGTCTTGGTGAAATGAATGAAAAATCTCTTGGAGGCAGCAAATATTTTCTGATCTTCAAAGACGACTACAGTCACTTCAGAACAATATATTTTCTAAAACAGAATCTTGAAGCAATTGACAAGCTCAAAATATACCTTGATAGAAAATCAATTTGGTTACAAATTGAAAGTATTGAAGTCAGATAATGGGAAGGCCGTTAAAAATGCCAGAAGCAAAGATGTACTCGAAGAATTGAGTATACTCAGTCAAAGGTCTACAACGTACACTCCTCAACAGAATGGAAGAGTTGAAACTCTACTATTGTATTGGACGTTCCGAAATGAAAGAAGAATTAAAAAAGAAATTTGCATTGGATAAAAATGAAACTCAATCAGAAATGGCAGCTGTTGATTCTCAGGAGGAGCATGTGTCTGACAGCGAAAGTGGAGAGGATGCCAGCAACAATGATGATTTTGCAGAAGGTGACAGTGAAATCAAAAAAGAACAAGATCTGCAAGAAAAAGAAAACATTCAAAATGGAAATGGTAGAAAGTTGAGAGACAGGACTAGCATAAAACCTCATCTTGATATCATGATTATGATTATGATTGGAAATGTGGACAAGTTGAGTGTTAAAAATGCACTAAAAGACATTGAATGGAAAAAGGCAATGGATGACAAGATGAGTTCATTATTAAAAATGAATACCTGGAATTTGACCCATTTACCAGATGGTCATAAACCTCTATCTTGTCGTTGGTTATTTCGACTCAAAGACAATGGTGTTCAAAAAGCTCGATTAGTTGCCCGAGGATATGATCAAGAGTACGGAGTGGATTATTTTGATATATTTTCTCCTGTTACTCGCCATACCAGTATCAGATTACTATTGAGTTATGCAGCCTGGAAACATTGGTGTATCAAGATATTTGACATCAAAGCTGCATTTCTTAATCGAAACCTTGAAGATGAGAGGCATACATGTCACAACTTGAAGGATACAATGATGGTAGTGGCAAAGTATGCAAGTTATGTAAGATCCTGTATCGACTTAAACAAGCTCCTAAGTCGTAGAATATCAAGTTTACCTACATTTTATCTTAAAAGTATAGACTTTTGTGATACAGATGATGATCCTTGTTTATTCTACAACGAAGGCAGAACTATAACGATGGCATTTAATGTACCCGGTCATAGGCGAATCTGGAAAAGAAGTAGACAGAATATTGATGAATTGAGGCAAAGTGTTTGAAAGTAGTTTGTAAGGCAAGAGAGAAGAAAAAAGCTACTAATAGATGATTTTTTTAATTTAAATAATCGGATAGGTAAAAATGAAACAAAAGGAAGATTGTTGATTTATATTTTTCCATTGAAGTAATTAATTGTGTTTTTTGTATTCAAAGTTGTAAAAAGTTTCATATTTATTAAATCAGATTCATTAAACTTAAAATCACTACCTACGTGTTACTGCTGAATGAACAACAAATTTACAGGAAATTAGTTATAAGTTATGGTTGGGATCATATGATAATGCAAATTACTGAAGGTGGTGGCTTGGATAAGGCATCATAAGGATTTTAATGTAAAATTTGCTCCAATTATTTTAGCGTTTTAGCATTTTTACAAATATCTTATTTTTCTGAGGAGTCCAGTTTAGACTGGGAATGAAGTTGAGGAACTGGTAGGCAGAATTATTTCCGAAGAGATAAGGACACATCCTGAAGTGATTTTGATTGCAACGAGTTCCATCTCAAAGAGTTGTAGATTAGATATGCGAAGAAGCAGCTGGACGAATTTTTGAAAATTTAACCTAAATTTTTCAAGGAAGAGTTTGGAAATTCGACTTTATTTTTCTATTTCTACTCAAATATTCATTTAAGAATCAAGACTATCGTTCATTTATTACGTAACGCCTGCATACAAAGGTAAGTACTTCATTACTATAACTGCAAACTTAATGGTATCTATACAGTTGTTTTGTTGTTTAATTACTAAAATTGAAAATATTAACATAAATACATAACTGCAATCACAATCAGTGAGAAACTTAGTTAATTGAAAGCAAACTCAATTGAGCTAATTTAAAATGAAAATTATAGTTTTTCTAAAATGAAGGTAAAATCACGAGAATTAAGTAACATTGTCAAAAAAATAAGAAAAACATCTTGTTTAATAACTGAAAAATGGTGATTTTCTAATCTTTTATCTCTAACTGCCTGTCCTATTCAAGAAAAACGAACAAAAGTCATGTTTAAGAGACATGCGTGCTACCATAGTGTAAAGTAATATAACATGGTTTAATGAATAAGTACACTATGGGACTACTAATAAGTAATAAGTGGATACAGGTAAATGTAATTTCTTCTTGCCGTAACTTTAACAAAGACAACTATAAGCTCAAATGACGCACGTTAAGACTCGTGTAATGTGTGGAATGTAGTGTATGTAAAGGTGTGTTACCTCGAATATATAGATACCGAATGATCCGTTCATTGTAACTAAATAATCATGACTCCTATAGAATTATTCGAGGGTATGTCATAAATGTATGCTAAACAAGTGGAACCGATGGTAATCGCTTTACTTGCTGCTGGTTCCAGTATTGTCACTCACAGTATCATAGAATGAAAATTATTTCACTGTCTTCTTATAATCAGTATGTATTTCAATGCAACAGAGTCAATTATACTTATAATAAACTTTATTTATAAAATGCACAAATATTTCGGCGGCGTTTGCTGCCTTCGTCAGTGTGACATTAATATAATGAATTAAACCTTGGTACTTTAAATTTTCAAGTAATGAATTGTAGATAAAATGGAGGCCGTCCAAGTCTTGTTTGCTGTTGCAAACGGTATTCCTGTTAATTTTAATGTACACAGTACATCATTTCTAGAAGTAACCGTTTTTGATAATTATTATCAACATCTAAAATTTGTGTGTAATTGAATGAATGTTTATTTTCATTTGAATGTTTAGCCAAAGCTGTAATTCATTACTTGAAAATTTAAAGTAAATAGGTTTAATTCATTATACAGGGTGGCCCAACGAAAAGGTAACAGACGGGTTTCTGGCCAGAGGGAATTTTTTTTTCGGAAACGCAAAAACACGTCAATTTTTATATCAAGGGGGACAACTTTCGCCATGATTTTCAACCTGAAGTGATTTCATCCCTTAGCGCTGTGAGAACAACCCCTAAAATTTAAATATGGATGATGGGGCAAGTGATACGTCATTTGAAAGGTCTTTCTTTTCTGATTTCAGTGCACTAGTTTTTTTTATATTTTTTTTATTTTTAACCAAAAAAAGAAGTTCCAAAATGGAAAATGAGGAAAGAGATTGAGGCATTTAAAAACTCAAAAAAGCTCGGACAGGTCAATTGTTTTTTTTTGTTAGAGAAGCTAGGTACTTTTACTGATATTTGACAACATTGTTTCACCCCTTGGGTACAGGGTAAACAACCCTTAAATTTTTAAATAAAAACAAGGGTTAATTTTTTCTTGTGCTAATTAATAAAACCAGTTTATGCAAATTCAACCCTTATTTTAATAAATGTTCGAAGTGCCTGCCTTCAGCTCCATGCGATAGTAGGTACAAATTTTCATTAAATCGTTCCCGTACATTTTGCAACATTTGAGGAGTGATCAGGCGGCATTCATGTACTATACGGTCACGTAACTCCTCCAAAGATTCCGTACAAGTGGAAAAAACTTTACTCTTTACATGACCCCATAACAACAATCTAATGGGGTGAGGTCAGGAGGAACGAGTTAATCAAAATCTGTATTATTACATGGAAAAAATTAAACTAACGACGATTCAATAATTCAAACTTACTTCATAGTGACCGCGGGCTCTTGCCACAACGGCAATTGTATTGTACCTACATGAATTTGTTGGTGCACTGAAAAAAGTTGGGCTGGTGATAATTATCGAGTGTTCTTCTATGGTATCCTTATCACTAGCTGTAATGTTTGCGAGAAATTATCTTTATTAGTAATTAAGGAGTTACAACAATCTTTTGCCAATACTCTACGTTGTTCCATATTAGTTACATTTGGATGTGGGAAAATTAATCGAGTTAGTTAATTAATTAATAAATAAACGTCCATTTTTCATTTTTCTAGGTGGTAACCGAAGATACGTAGATTCAATAAATCGTGATGTTCACGACATTAGGCTACTGTAGCCAAAATGAATCATGCGATCGATTAGGATTATTTTATACCGAAGTTGCCTCAGAAGATTCATGGAGTCATACTTAACTTCTTGTGTACCGTGTATAATGACAAATCGCAAACGAGGTCCTTGTGTAAAGATAACACACCACTTCCTTCACACTCACCACGTCGATTATTTATCGTGATCCAGAAACTAGAACTACAAAAAATCATTTTCGATGATCCAAAAGTTTCAATTTTCTGATAGAGGTACAGCTTTTACCTCGAAAGAGTTCGAGTAGTATTGTGTTAATGAAGACATTAAACATTTGTCGATTACGATTGGCGTATCCAGAGTAAATGGGCAGGTCGAGAGAATAGATTCTATTATAGTTCCAATGTTATAGCGAAGTTCTCCATAGATGACCCCACAAAATGATTTCGCTCGTTCTAAAAGATCGGTAAATTCTAAATTCTAGTATGTGAAGAAGTACAAGATCAGCTGGTGAATTGCTTTTTGGTGTGAAAATACGATGCAAAGAAGATCAAAATATAAAGACTGTCTTAGAAGAAGAGATGTGTAATGAATAGATACGAGAGAAAGCCAGCTATCAAATACGAATGTGGTGATTTGGTTACTATAAAGAGAACCTAATTTGGTGATTGACTAAAGGTTAAAACAAAGTTTATTGGATCTTATAGTTGTGAAAGCTAATGACACCTATGATGTCCTTCGAGTTGATGATTTTGAAGGAGCTATCTACTTGCGCTGAATATACAAAAAAGTGGTTAAACTACGAAGATCTGGAGGCGGCATCCCCATCCGTGCAGGAAGGCCGAGAGGAATCGAGTTAGTTAATTAATTAACAACTAAACATCAGTTTTTTTCATTTTTACAATTCTAATCCCACATATATAAATAATTATGGCACTCATTGTCAAAAACACCTTTAAATGTGTGCAAATTGATGATAGTTTTTACTTAGTTACTTAAAAGTATTATTACTGTTTTATTTTCATGAGTGCAATGACATGATATAAAATAA
The DNA here is from genome assembly GCA_036250285.1 of Pyrocoelia pectoralis. Taxonomy (NCBI): domain Eukaryota; kingdom Metazoa; phylum Arthropoda; class Insecta; order Coleoptera; family Lampyridae; genus Pyrocoelia; species Pyrocoelia pectoralis. Next base: position 88,373,209 of record CM070074.1, on the reverse strand, counting down.
ATAATAATGGGATAGGCAAGGGCAAGTCGTTAGTATTAAAGTTAAGTATTATTTATATAGAGAGCGGATGCGTAATAATAACATTTATATTACTATCTGGGTATTTATTTACAGGTAAGATGACATAAGAGTTAAATTATTAGGTACCGATTTATTACCATAATATTATTATTATGTTAATAGCGTATGAAAATATGTACCCGCCAAAATGTATAAAGCATACCAAAATTACCCTTCATACCACCAATAAGAAAAATTTAAAATGTACTCACAAACAGGGGCGTCAGTAGACGCACAGTACGCAGCTTCCAATAATCAAGATTTCTAAAACCTTGTTATCTGCAAAATGGCATTTTGCCACCCTAAATTAGGCTTTCATGTTTCCAGGGAAACGATATAGTTTACTTAAATTAAGGAATTCGTATTGCATTCCAAATGTAAACTTAATACGATAAAACACGTTATTTATCACATTTAAATGGTGTGGAATTACAGGAATTTAAACAATTAAAATAAAATAAATAAGACTAAAGTGTTCAAATTTTATAACGCCCACAAAATCAAGATTTCAATAATCAATACGTGGGTGCTGGTAATTATATTTTCTTTACCTGCACTTATTCGCACAAAGTGGTAAAACGGCCTACACAATAACTTATTCATAATCACATTTATACGATTTCGAGTTCCTGTTCGAATTATTAATAAATTAATCGACTTATTTTAAATACCGTAAGCCAGCACCTGACCGCAGCCTGGAAATCATATAATACAGGTATCAAGTGCGAGCGCGACACATACCCGATACGCGTTCATTTACCGGCCTACACATTCACTATCTGGCGATAGGGAATTCCTACATCTCGGCCGGATTCGTTGGCGGGGTCGGAAAGGGGGGAACTTTGTATTTACAATTTTCATTTTTTAATGGAATAATTCACAATAATTCATTTAACCAATCACATTTTCTCAATTATTCTAAAATTGAAATTTTTCAGCTCAATGAAATTCTTTCAGTCATTAACTATTCAAATAAATAATAAATAACTAATTCTTCAAATGGCGAAGACAGTTTTCATTATACCATTTTCATGTAATCGTTTTCTGCTATTTAATAAACATTTTCGATTTTTCACGTTCGGTAGGCAACACTGCATACACACAGCTGCGCGTGTTACACCCACAACATCGCTCATATTATACATAATTCTGTAATATGGTACCGCTAATGTAAAACCCTATAAACAAAGGTAAAACTTACTCATTTGTTTGATAAAATAGAGCATTCGGCAAGCAAATGTAGTTTATATTTACTTAAATACTTAAAATCTATTTAAAAGATGGTCCTTCGAGCCTGTTATATTACTTTGTAATATTCGGATTTTACCTTCCTTGTCATCCACAAACTTTAATTTTGGTGACAATAAACATATTTATTATTATTTATTTATTTGTTATTATAGTAACACAATACACTGCGCAACTTCCAGTTGTAACACGCTTCATCAATTAATACAATAAGGAAGCTTTTACCAAAATTCACGGAGCCATTCTTACAATATTGCGTAATTCAATTTTTATGCACATTTTGGAAAAAAGGTGTTATAACAAAAGTTGTAGATAATTAAAAGCCTATTGTCTTATTGTAATTCGCAGATAAATAAGAGAAATATGACCATTTCTTGAAAAACAACAGAACCAAAACGAGAAGAAGTTACTGAAAAGATGTGTTAGTAGTAGTGTTGGATATTGTCAGTAGAAACACCCTTTATATTAATCTATTTTAGAATGTTCATTGGAACTTATTTTAGGACATTTCTGTTGTTCCGTCCATTTACAAAAGTGATAATTTTGCTTATCAAAGATTTCTATTTACTCATACTTTTATCATCGACTCGTAATTTTTTAATCATATACGTTTCCGGGAAATAATACTATTACATCTAGAAACTCTTCATATTTCATGTGCGTGTTATGTTTATGCATACACCTATCAAAATGGGTGTTATTAAGGTAAGCATATTACGTATAACCACAGATGTTAGTATCTATACCATCTGTGGTATAACTAACAAACTATGTGCTTAATCAGACCAAAATTCACAGCCTCCCCTTAGGCTTATTTCATTTAATCAAATTACAAAAATGAAGTTAAATATACCCTCGACTGTGTGGTTAAACGTCAACAAGGATTTTATCCTATTTAACGTTTAACCACACTATGTTCACCCAGTCGAGGGTGCTACGATTGCGACCTGTGTTATGTGGCTCACGTCTTGTATGATGTAATTTAAATATTTTAACTTAACCTTAAAAAATGTTTTACTCCATTGTTATTCAACTTAGTTTCATATAATTTAAGGATAGGTATAGAAATGTATTGACGTTCATCTCATTTATTTAATGTCCTAATCGTTTGAAAATGGTGTTTGTTTTGTTACCGAAACATGTCGCACGTTAATTCCGACATTTTTACTAATGTACTGCTATTTCGAATTTTATTCACCAATTTAACTTCATCTTCGTAATTTCTTCTTCTTGTTCTTCTTTATATTAGGCATTTCTGACTGTTTTTCTTTAATTGATGTCTTTACAGGTCGTCGTTCCATCTTTTTCATGGGGCCCACACTTCTTCTTCCGACTTTCTTCGGTGTCTTCTTCTTCTATCACAGGGTTGTTGTTCTATTCGTTCTTCAATCTTGACTTATAGAAGTTTCTTATTGATTGGTCTTGTAAGCTTTCGACTTTTATCTTAGTTTCATAAACTATTCGGTCTGTTTTATGAAGTTTCTTCATTGTCATTCTTATTTTCCCCAAGACCAGGCTGTGATCACTTCCTACATTTGCGAAACATAAAGATCTTATGTCTAATATTTGTGTATAATGTATTTTTCTGTTTATCAGGATGTAATCTATCATTGATCTGCCTTCTCCTGTATTTTGGAAATTTGTGTACTATACTTGTGTTGTTCCTTGTGTCTGGAAGAAGGTGTTATTTATTCGAAACTTGTTTTGTGAGCAGAAGTCTATCAGTAATTCCCCATTTTCGTTAATAACGTTTTCATTAAATTTCTGCTTCACTCCCGGTATTATCCTGTTCCCTACTCGTTCATTAAAATTTCCCAATAGAACAATTACTTCGTTTTTTGGGACTATGTCAATTGTCTCTTGTAGTGTTTCGTAGAATTTTATTCCGGTTTGCAGTTCTCTGGACTATATATTCCAATTATGTTAATATTTTAATTCTCTGGTCTAAGTTTTGTCATTACTATTCTTTCTGATACGTATAAGCATTCTTGGATGGTCTGAGTTAGCTTTTTATGTATCATTAGTGCCACACTCTCTTTTGCTCTTTTATCCCTTTAAACTCCACTATATATTATTAGATACTCGTCGAGCCACATTTGTCCTTTGCCTTTCTTTTTATTTCCTGTAGTGCTCATATTTCTATTTTTCTCTCTTTCAGCTCTTTTTCAATTTCCTGGTCCTTATTATTTAGTGTTTTTATGTTCCACGTTGCTATTCGCATTATATTTCTCTTCTTGTAATTGCTCTATCTCCTTTTTCTCGTCGGTTTCGTCAACAAATTTATCAGTCCTGTTCCGAAGCATTACATTAGTTCTGTGAGCCTTATATTTGTTTTACTGTGGGTAGGTTGCTAATCTTGCCCACAAACCCTCCTCCTTTGTTCGGGCTTGGAACCGGCACCAACATCATCAGGCTACTCAATCCACTCTCCGATGCTGCAGGCGAAGTTATCTTTGTAATTTGATTAAATGAAATACTAAGGGGACTAGGGGAGACTGTGAGTTTTGGTTTGATTATTCAACTTACCCCCTTTGTGAGTTCCTGAACTGTCTTATGAAGTCAAACTGTGCTCACTGAACTACCAACTTTAAAAGCAAACAAAAGTCGTTAAGCTACTTTTGGAAGTATGCGAGCCAGTGGGAATGTCATTTTGAGACTGATAACAACCTCATATTCATCTCATGTCCGTTTTGATTGAAGATCGTTTGTTTTATAATTTTATAAATCCTTCTTAACATATTTTCATATTTTCAGAATCCATATACATTAAACGTCTTTACATAAAACTTTCGTTGTTCAAAGAAAAGGTCATTTTGCGTCCACTGTAGAAGTTTTGTTTAGCATAACTGAACTAGTTTCTTGTCCACTTCACATTTTAGTTTTCTTTTTTTTTATTGTCGATGATATTTCGTCTAATTTCCAAAACACCATTTCCCTAGTGAAATTTTCATACTGTTAAACAACAATTGAGCAGAAAGTTATGTTTATAAAAAGAATAAACACTCTTGCGTAAAGAAGGTTTTTCGTGGCAACTTCTCCAGAATTTGTATAGGTTCAGCTATTATTTACTCACCAATCTATGATTTCTTTGAAAGTATCGTCGCAGTACGTATTTGTGTATTATCCGCTATGGCAAACTTACATTTCACATTCAATGTTTCTTTATAACTTTTCACTTTTCTTAAGTCATTCTTTTTTGCCTACAACTCTATGTTTGACAGTTTGACATACAAGGTAAGTCAAAAAGGAATACAAATATTTTAGGAGGTAGCAAAATTTTAAGAAATTAATATCTCTTTGTTATATAAACTAATCTCCGAAATTCCTAAATAAAGGAAGATGTGGCCACTCAAAGAGAGAAGGTGAAAATCCAGTTTTCTGTTCTAATTTTCCAACGGAGCAAACTATCAACTACAAATTTTCAGGACACCTCATCTCCTTTTGGATTAAGCGGCACGCGAGCATAGCATTTTTCATCAATACATAAATAATGATGTACTGCTAGACGTTGTAATTTGTAAAAACTCAAACTATTTTAATAATGTTTTGATAGTGATTTGCAACAGTATTGATATACGTTTTTTCAGGGTTCAGTCACATTACTTGGATTTATTTTGGCACTTACTCTTGTAGTGGTACCTGATAGAGTAATTAAAGGCGATGAAAATGCAAGATGTGAATTAGGCCATGTATATAACGACTACGAGGATGAGTATGAGGAATATACTATCGCGTATTCGTATGCCATATGTATGGGATCACTTTTAAACAAGAGGGTGGCCCTCGTTGATGACATACCAAATATGCTAAAATACATGTTATTTCGAAACAGTAAAATCCAAATGGTTCCGGCAGATGTGTTTACGAATTACAGTAGCATAACCCAACTGTATTTAAATAATAGCCAAATTTCCACCATCCAACCGAGTGCTTTTAATGGTTTAAGTCACCTGACCGAACTACACCTTGAAAATAATTGTTTAGCAAAGGTGACTGTCGGTGTTTATAATTCACTTTCAAAGCTCTTAATTTTAAATTTAGCATATAATTACATTGAAACAATTGAAGAATATGCCTTTTTGGGTAATTCCGAATTACAGATTTTATTTCTTGATAATAACAGAATTACATCTGTTTTTCCGTACACATTTCGAGACTCTGCTCTACTTCACCTAGACTTGTCTTATAACGCTATTGCAAATAACGCATCAAACTTTGATCTTGCAGTATTTCCTAAGTCTATAACACATCTTCAATTAAGTAGTATTGGTGTAAAGTCATTTAAAGGACTGCAGGACCTTTCTCAGTTAGTGCACTTAGACTTGAGCAACAACTCTCTGTCCACTATAGAACTATTGTCCTCAGCTAGACTGTCTTACCTAAATTTAAGTTTTAACTCTGTTTCTAGTTTAAATTCATTTTCCTTTAAAGATATGCAATCTTTAGATTACCTATATTTACAGAACAATTTAATATCTGACATTCCCATCGGTTGTTTTAAAAATCTTGATTCGCTTGCGGTTTTAGATATTTCCACAAACAACATATATCAGCTTAGGGTAGGAGTGTTTGAAGGGTTAGATTTGTTAAAATCCTTAAACATTTCAAACAACAAAATTAGTTATATAGACGAAACCGTGTTTCATCCCTTAGATCATTTGACCGAATTAAATATCTCTAACAACGAAATACTCCAAATTAACACAGAATCGCTTTTAAATCATTTGAATAGTTTAAGATTTATTGCTCTTCACAATAATCCGTGGGAATGTAAAACACTTGCGAACATCTTGGTGACATTGAAAAAACTAAAAATAGTTGTTCAAAAAGGCCCAGAGCAATACAATACGCATTTCAAAGGAATTAAATGTGAAACTTATATTTATGCTCCAACAACGAGTAGTTCTCCTGCGCAGGATATACCAAATTTTCAAAATTTCTTCCAAGAAGACTTTTTTAACACAAATTTTTATAAATTTTTCCAAACTCCCTTTAATGAAACACTAATGCAGATGGCAAAAAGTGTTCAAAAGGAGTATGTAGGTGAGTTATCACAACTAAATAACATTCAGTTGAATAGTAAAGTCGATCTACAAAAAATATTTGACAATTACACCAACTTCAATAAGGAGGTTTTCTCAAAACTTCTAGAAGCTCTGAACAAAAGAGAAAATGGATTTGAAATTATCAGAGAGACAAACATTATGTTGATTATCATAATTGTTCTTGTTGTCATTGGTGTTATAACTTTATATATTTTGAAACACTTTGATGTCTTCAAAAAGAGTAGTAACAGGATCAGAACGGCTAATCATACAACAAATTCCGCTGAAATAGAAATTTAATAATAAATGAAAGGTTTGTGATGGCTCATAATAGATTGTAAAATAATAATATATGTTTTATGCAAATGTCTGTATTTTCTTTATTCAACGTTTAGTACCATCTAAAGTTTGCAGGGGAATTTGATTTGAACCATAAGCAACCAACGTCAAGTGGTGAGTATATTTATTCTGAAAAATTCAGAATTCTGTACGTAGAATAATGAAAGACTGTACTGAGATAAATTATGGTGAGGGAACCAATCGTTCAACCACCACGAGAATCATATCAAAGCATCCCCGTTAACTTGAAGAAATTTTCTTTAAAAGAGCATGTTCGTAATGCGAGACCTTTGAGACTATTTTAAAATAGATCCCTAACCCACTCGTAATTTGTTACTTTTTGATTTTTGGCCAGCATTGCTAAATGATTTTCAGTGGTTACGGAAACAACTTTCACATGTTGTTTTAACACGTTCATTCACATTTATGAATGTCTCTACTCCATAACATTCTTACAAAAAACATTTCATCTCTTCATTCGTAAACGTCGTACAAACATCGTCCACGTGATAACCATTTTTCCTCTCTTTTAAATAGTAAAAATGAATACTTTTTATAAATGCAGAAAAGAGTCTTTACCTTAAGGGTCCCATTTTTCAATAATTTACCACAGTTACAACCATCGTTTTGCATAGCATTCAGATCACAACTCATTCTTTTCTAAGTTTCTCTGTGTAAGGTGTCCGGATGCACTAAGAGTAATTTTTCCACTCCTATGTTCCAAATCTTTACTGTTGCTTTGAGTTTTACTGGTTCACAGTAGTTCTTCTACTGCTGACAAAATCGAACATCGGCAATTAAATGAGCATTAAATAGCTGTTTCCTCATTAAGCTAAATTAAAAACAATTTCAACAACAGTATTATTATTATTATTATTCTCTAAGGGTGGTCGCGAGTGGTTCCTGAACTGCAACCTATTGATCCATTGTGCCTGCTATTTTCTACTCTTCTAGGAATCTTGTATCTTTAACAAAGTCTAGGATTTCAGTGGGACGAATATTTATTACTTCAAGATCTTGGAAAAGATCTATTTCATCTGCAAGTGTCTGCAGCATTCTTTATGAGAATTACGTGAATCTTCTGTTATGATGTGTGGTCAAACCAAAAACCCAAGTACACGCCTTCCATGGTTTCAGTTGTTCTCCAACTCAGCGTCGGGGTCCTCTGATTCCGCCGGCACATTCCTATCGAGAAGAGGCACTGGGTCGACAGGTGTTCCGCGAAACTCTCCTCTTAAATCCACCGCCACAATGCAGACTTCCCTGTACATGTTGTACCAGTCAATTACCGCATTGCTTGGTTTACTAGTGTAATCGATATTGATGTCCATAAGAAGCAGGAAGACAATTTTCAGAATGTCGCACAAACTTAAATTGCAATTTAATATCTGGTTTATGTTGGTATAATGGACAAATCCATTTCCAGTTCGGATATATCTCATTGACAGACATCGCTTTGTGGAGCAACGTAGAATAGAAACAAAGTCACCTTTTCTGTTTCGTCTTCTCTTGTGCAACATCTCAGCACCACCACCACACCTTGTACAAGGATCAGCCTTATCTTCAGAATGTAGAAGTCGACGTTGTTGAACACCCCCCCCCCCCCCCCCCCCCCCGAAAATTATCTATAGCTACGCCCCTGGTTTTGGTAGTGGCACCCTTTGATTATATTATATATAATCAAAGGTGGCACCCATTATTCTGAATTGCATTTATTTTCTAAACTTGCATACTTGTGCCATCTATACTTGAATCTAAAACAAATAACAACAATGCTCCTGTAACTTAACGGGAATACTTTACAATTTGCTAAAGGTATTTCTTGACTAACGGATAGATGTCCGCACTCAACAATTGCCATTGCATTGTTTATGGGATAGAAATCAGTTTAATGCTAAATGATAAAAGTAGAGATGTAATCGTAACAATTAAATATGAGATGAAAATTTTATAGCGAAGTACGTAACAGAACTCTAGGTGTTCTTAGCAAAAGAGCTTTACCGCCATCATTGTACACACAAAGTGACAAGGAAGCAGAGCTCTACTATTAAACAAGGACTCTACTAAGAGTAACTTATAAACGCCAGAGTTAAAATTGCTCTTTAACCAATTTTTTTATAATTTCTGATGAATAATGGTCACTTGCTGTACACAAAATCGATTTTGCATTATATTTGACACTAATTTCTATTAAGGAAAGTGCAGATTAACATTAATTGAAATTGGCATTGCAAAAAATATTATCTTATTTCTCACACTATGTAACGAAAACTGTGCTATATATATACGAAGAATAAATATTTATTCTTTGGGAGGTCCGATGCTTCTAGAGAAACCAATCTGACATGCTAATTCATAAATACCAAACACTGATTACTGACCTGATTTGACACTCATAGAGGTGACTTTGGCCTCCTTTTGGTATTTTTTTAATTTTTAAGAAAAAGTAATGCTTTTTAATGGTGCATTAAAGGTTCTTGTACATTATTATTTGAGAATTTTTCACACGTAGGTACTAAACATTCATATTATTTCCCCAATGCCATTTGTTACACCTGGCCAAATAGACAACCTTACGAGCCCTTGCTTTTGTTTTTTCGGAATTATGTAACTGTTGTAAAATGATTACTTTTCAACTTTCAGGAACTACAATTCTTTCATTTAGAAATATTACATCTTGTTTTGCCTATAGATATATTCTCTGTTCCTGTAATTTATTTCTCCTACAAATACTATTTGTTGTTATGTTATTACTTCGCAATTTAATATCATAACTAAATGGAACCTTACCTGTCCCTTCAAAAATCTCTTTATAACTTGAAACAAATTCATCCTTCTTATCTAGTCCACTTCATTCATTAACTTTTTTCGTCAAATTTGACTTTAGACAAGCATTGACTATTGAGTCCTTGGATTGGTGCTCCGAGCGACTGTCACACTGCCGTAGCTACCAGTGTTCCGCTGAACAAGGGCCCGAGTCCGCGTAAGGAGAGGCAAGGGACCTACATTTGCATCTTGCAAAGTTGGTGTCCCGTAAAATATATCAGCAGTACAAATAAGTGTTGAGCGTTTTTTTGTAACATTGAAGTTTTATTCAGAGAAATTGGTGCAATGTATTTTATTGGAAGTATTGTTCATCTTTTAGCTACGACTTTTCCCCATCTTTCCATGAATCATCGACCGAATCAAGTGGTAGTAGGAAACCGCAATTGTTGTAGCGTTCCCCAGTGATGGTTACCTTAGGCTGGAGTAGCTCATAGTAGATCACTCCAAACTGATCCCATCAGATGCACAGCATTAGTTTCTTGCCATGAATATTCGGTTTTGCTGTTGAAGTTGGTGCATGGTCTACCTTACCCCGCGATTTTCTGCGCTTTTGGTTGTCGTAATGAATCCACTTTTCGTCTCCCGTCACGATTCGATGCAAGAAACCCTTCCGATTTTGCCTTTGGAACAGTTATTCGCATGTTCGGCGTTCGACATTCTATGGATTGTGTTCATAGGGAACCCAATTTCCTTGTATGGTGCAAATACCCATGACATGGTTTGGTTTGAAATCGCTTGTTGTCACTTCCAAGGTTTCAGAGAGCTCCTCTTGAGTTTGGAATGAATCTTGGTCCATTAATGTCTCAAACTCAACGTCTTCATACTTTACTGGCCTCCCTTCGCTTTCTTTGTCGCTGGTGTCAAAATCGCCACTTTTAAAACGCCGGAAGCAGTACTCACATGTTTTTATTGATGGAGCCTGTTCCCCATATGCTTCACACAGCAATCTATGTCCATAAGCTGCACTTTTTCTTCAAATTAAAACAAAAAAGCAGCGCTATCCGCAAATTATGTTTTGTTGACACAAGGGTTGACATGGTTAGAGCACAAAAAAGTATATTGTTTACACTTCATCACATACTGATTTTTAGCGGGAAATGATCACGCTTCAACATGAATATACTTACAAAATGGTACGATGCAATTTAATATGTACTATAATAGTTACCCCATCTTTGTAAATCCCTCAAAACTTATTTGTACTGCGTATTAAAAAATTATTTCATTGTATTTTGAATTTGCACCCGCTGTGTAAGGTAGAAAAAGCTTCGTTCTTTAGATATATCTGCACTTATCCATACATTTGCAAGCGACAAAATCATAAGAAATCGTTTTACATGAACGGTAAGATTAGCTATGAAACACAAAGTGTATTACTTGTGGCTTTTTTAGGTATATACAGTGTGTTTCATTATACTTATCCCCTCTGTCACCTTTTTAATTTTCACTTTTCACTAATCTACATCCTACCTTGAAATGTCCCAGCTGTTTACAAAAATTTGTAGAAGGTCTAAAAACCTTTTATATACTGAATAGTGCTACTGAGCACTCATTGTAATGTCATAGTTGAAATTTTCCAGTAAATTTGCCGAATGTATCTATACAGATTGCAAATAAAAAGTGACTTCAAAAAAATTGTAGAAGCTCATTAACCTTTTTCCGATTCTTGCATAGGTATGACATATCGATGGTTGAGAACCCCAACCACGTATGTCAAAATACCCAACTTTATAGGAAAATAACTCGGAAAATAATAATAATCTTAATAAAACGTATAATTTTAAAATTAACATTAATTTTATTTATCAACTGTTATTCAGGGGTCATTTAAAACTGATTTTGACATACGATGTTTGTCTCGGAATAGGAATCAACAATAAAAAAAGATCGAATATTTTGACATACGTGGTTGGGGTTCTCAACCATCGATATTTACTTCTTTTCCCTGTAATCTTTTTATCTGAATAGTCTGCTGCTCTGTATCTTTTTTTCGGCGTTTGTTGTGCCAATAACCTCTCTCCTAATTACTTATCTTGTATCTCTAATGCCACTCTAACCTATTATTAACGACTCCATTTAATTCTCTTTAATTCTCTAACAAAATGATTAAATTTCTCACCTTCCTCATGTAACTTTTGAGAAAAACTTGAATCGATTGTAGACTTCACCATTCCGAGACTTGCCTTATTACTGAAAGTTTGAACTCAACTTTATAATTAACTGACTCTTCTTGTGTTAGTTTCAAGGTGTTAAACAACTCAATGGCTTCACACACTAAGCTTAAAAGCACTGTTATCTTGTGTATTTTTTTTAATCTAAATATATGGGCGGTGGCCATATTTTGCAAAATGGCGATTATAGCTGTAACTCGCATGCGATTTTTTAGGACTTTTGAATTTTCATTTTACAAAAACAAGAAATTCTCAGTAATTTGCGATTTTTCTACATGCTAATTCCAACTCGCACACTATCTTATCAGAATGATTAAACAAGTCGATAACATAACTTTCTTTTATTTTAGTTTAAGTACTTTAAGTAATGCAATGAAAAATGATAAATACACAATACAAATAAATTCACCCAGGTGATTCATCTGCCGTGAAGTGGAATTGATAAGGATTTCTTAATAAGCACTAATCAGTGAATGGTGAATCTAACATAAATACAGAAAAAGTAAGAACCAAATTAATGTTACACCCGGTATAGATATATTTTATCAAAGTAGACAGTACGATGGTGCTGACATATCAGTAACTTTGTGTGAATAATTTCCTTTAACAGATTAGTTCTGCGCTCTCAACATGAATAAAAACGTATGTATGCAATTTTTTATGTAAATTTTTCTTCGTTGATCAGATTAATTAGGTACAATAGCTCAAAGCAATCTAAAAATTACGTTTCCTATATGTAATGCTATAATAGGTACAACAAAACAACCAACGGTTCTGACGAAATTCTTAGTATCATATAGAAAACCTAGTCTGCTTAAGTAGAAATTAATTTTACACCCTAGGCGCAGTTTTCAAATTTTTTCGTGATAAAACCTTTCAAAAAACAGATACCTATTACTATTGTGTCTACAGAAAGTATAATAATAATTATAGTTTAGTACAAGTAATCTAATCACTATTTCTATTTGAAGTATCTTACATTTCTGTATAGGGTTGGGTAACCTGTCATTTTGTTGAAAGTAGCATCTTCCATTATTTAGACTTAAAGAGAATTATTTCTCCAATTTTTGCTTCACGTTAATCTCAATGTCTCATCGTTTTTGTTGTACCTATATTGTTGTGTAATTTTGTGTAGATGTGGAATTATTTGCGATTTTACAACTCAGCAGAGAAATATTGCTTAAGTAGTTTAATCCCTGTAGGAAAATTCTCTGAAAATGTTATATAAAGTTCAAAACCACAGAAATTCGTTTTAAGGGACAGAAGAATGGATATGCACGCAATAATATAATTTGTTTTAATTTGGAAAACTTTCATTAAAAGTTAATCACAAAAAAAAGATTTTTAAAACAATAGAGAAATTTTAGGAACAAAAATTGCAATTTTTTTTAACGATTTTAAAAGGTGACTGGGTAAAAAACACCAGTATTTATTTATTTCTCATCGCCAGAATGCATTGGGTTTGTTTCACATAGAAATTGATATATACCTAAATAAATACTTTGAACACTACTGTCACTGTGCCCAAATATCTCTCACCCATCGCGGTACGTGCGAAACTTTTACCAAAGGAATAAACTTGTAAATTCAAATTTTCAATTACCTTAATTATTAGCTTATAAATGCGAAACTTAGCGCTTTTGTCATTGGTGGAAAAAAATAGCTATTAATTTCTAGAGTTGTAGGTATGTTGTAAAATTAGTAACAGGTATTTCATTAAAGAACGACAAATAGTACCTACTTTTCAACCTACAATATATTATGCTTTTTAACGTATTTGTTATGTTTGCGCTTGGGCCATCTGATTGTCCAACTGGGCCCATTTCTACGGTTTTGAACTACTCATTGGAAATTATCCTAGAGAACTGACACTTTTCCAGTAGATAGCCTATATCTTGAATAATAGGGAAGTACGGGAATCTCTAAGGGAAATCAAATTGATTGGTAATAATGGACAGAACGTTCCCTTTCAACAATAGTTTAATTAAATGATTGGTGAAATTAATTGGTTAAACATGTCACCCTACGTTTTAACTAACCAATTACGCCGATCATTTAATTAAACTATTGTTGAAGGGGAAGGTTGTGTATATTATTACCAATCTAATGCACTAGACGACTAGAGTCAATTATATTAAAACTTTATTTATGAAAATGCACAAATATTTCCAAGTCTTGTTTGCTGTTACAAACGATATCACTATTAATTTTAATATACATCATTTCTAGAAGTAACCGTTTTTGATCCGTTTGATTTGTGTTGGGTTAATCCATTTTTTAAAGGTTGTAATGAAGTTCCAATGTATATAAGTTTACAATCGTTACAAGGAATTTTGTATACGGTGTTTGTAATTTGATCTTTGAGTGTTAAAGACTTTAATTTTGTAAATAATGAAGAATTTTTATTAAGAGGTGTAAAGGCAGGTTTAACATTAAATTTTTGGAGTCGTTTAAAAAGAATAGATTTTTTATTAGAAAATGGAATCGAAATATATCTAAAATCTTTTTTAATTTTGTTTTCGTTTTTAAAATTGTTATAAAATAAGTCAATACGTTTTTTAATACAATTATAAATTAGAGGTTTTGGATAATTGTTATGAAGAAATGCATTTATTATGTTTTTAATTTGGTTAGGTCTGAACATAGGATCCGAAATATGTAAACATTTATCAATAATGTTATTAATAATGTTAATTTTGGTGTTATAAGGATGATTAGAGTAAAGTTTAGGTATCTCCAACTATGAGTTGGTTTTCGATACCAATCGAATTTTAAATTTGATCCATCTCTTACAACAAGTGTGTCTAAAAATGCAATTTTGTTATTTTTCTCTAATTCTACAGTAAATTTTAATTTTGGATGAATAGTTATTTATGTATCAAGGGAATTATAAGGGTCTTAATTACCGAGGGTAAAGTTTGCGTCCCGAGGGCCTTGCGCCCGAGGGACAGCAATTACCCGAGGTAATTGAGACCTATTAATTCCCGTGATACATAGATAATTTTATTTCTGACCGAGTTTAATAAAATTTGTTCATTTCCGCGATATATTTGATTCAGGTATCGTCGATTGCAGTTTTGGTTGTTGCTAGGTTACTGGTTCATAAAAGAGCCGTAGAGGGAATTATAGCATCTTTCAAGGGAGTTATGACACTCTTTATTGGTATCGTAACTATGACAATATAAGCTTATAATATCACTGTCAGAAATAAATTTATTAAAAGTTTCTAAAACTCCATCAATTTTGTTATGTTTTGCTGTTAATAAAATATCGTCAACGTATCTAAAATAGAATGCAGGAGAAAAACTTAAATTTTTTAAACAGATATCTTCCATAAATTCCGTTACTAAATTAGCGATTGTGGCTGAAATAGGTGAACCCATCGCACAACCATAATTTTGTTGGTAAAAATCATTTTGAAATTTGAAATAAGTAGTATTTAAACAAAAATTTATGCCTTCGGTGAATTGTTTTTTAGAGAGTTTGGTGAAATGTTTGAAATCTTTCCATTTTTTATTAAGGATTTTTTCAATTAAGTTATTAGGAATATTAGTATATAAAGATGTTACATCTAAAGATAAAAGGATATGATCACTTTCAATTTTTATTAATTTGGCTTTTTCTTTAAAATCAATAGAATTTTTTATAGAAAAGGGTTTCTTTCCCAAAATGTTACTAAAAATGTTGCACAGGAATTTTGATAAATTGTAATTTGGAGAATTTATTGAAGATACTATAGGTCTAAAAGGTCGATTATCTTTGTGAATTTTTGGTACAAAATAAACTTTAGGTATTAGGGTATACTTTGTTAAAAGGTGTTTAAATTCTTGTTCATTGATTGATCCTTCATCGTACCAGTTGTTAACAATGATGTTATTTTTTTGTAGGATCCTTTTTTATTTTACTATACGTTGAAGTATCATTTAAGTTAGTGTTCTAATGCCTTTGAATTGTATTCATCCTTTTTCAAAATAACTTTTACTTGTCCTTTGTCGTTTTTTTCTTCATCATTGCGTTCATTAATGTTAAATTCTATATTTCTAATGACTTTTAGGATATCATGGTTAGTAGTTTGTAAAGCGAAGTTGAAGTTTTTCCCTAAACTTAAGCAATATAAAATATCTTGAGGAATATTCTTGTCACAAAAATTTTTTATCCACTTTTCATTGTAATTATATTTGAATACATTTTCAGATTTCAGTTTTTCAATCTTCTGTAGATGTATTAGTTTAATTTTGTTGTATGTGTTAAAATAACGTTTTTCTTGACTTGATTTGAAATCTTCAAATAATGTGTTGTTTAATATTTGTTTTACTTTATCTAAATTATACTGCAGGTCTTGTGTTATAATATTTAAGTTCTTAAACGTTGCAGTAATTGAAACTTTTAAAACTTCCATATAAAACTTTTGTCGTATGTGTTTAAAATAATTGTCTTCATTAAATGTAGAGTACTTACATTTTGGAAACTTTATGAAATTTGGAACATAAGATTTGGATTTGCAATGTAGTAAAAATTTCTTTCTGTTTTCCATTTTGGCTAATTTTTGGTATGTTTTTGATATAAATTACATTCTTCTTACAGTATTTAAACCATCATTTTTAAAAACCAGTTTATAAGACCAATTATGTTCAGTTAATGTTGCCATATGTGTAAATGTATATAATTAATTATTTGACTATCTTCTTATATGTATATAATAATAATATATATAAGTAATAATATATAATATAATATTTGTGCATTTTCATAAATAAAGTTTTAATATACCTAATTGACTCTAGTGCATTAAAATACTCTAATTCATATAAGAAGATAGTCAAATAATTAATTATATATATTATTACCAATTTATATCTTGAATGTGTACCAGACGACCTTTAAATGTTTGTGCTTTTTTCCAGATAACTAAAACCTTAGTAACATTTACCTACATGTGTGGATTAATTACAGTCAAACTTACCACATGTGTGTCTTTGGTTGTACTCTTGCTTTGGCTGTAGGCTTTGTTTTTCACATTTTCAGCCTCTTGGTTTTTACGTTTTAATCTCTGACATCTGAAAGAAAAGATGTGTTCCGGAACATATGGCTTTACAGTGAGTTTACTGATAACTTGTATACTACTAAAGTAGTAGTTTTTGGTAGTTCATGCTTTTGAAAGCAAATTAAAGATGGTAGCCAAGCACGCCGCCCTTATTTGGTTTAATTCATTTACCTTTGACGCCAATTTCTTGTTGTAATTCTTCAAATACTACCTTTGCATGTATTTAAGGATTTATCTGGTATTACATTACATTACATTACATATATATTTGTAAAAATCAATTGTATCAACAATTATTTACACTATTACCTTACCACTAGTTCAGTACCTACCAAATACTACACTTATACACATTTCCTTGTTTCTTAAATTTAGTCTCTATTCGTTATCTTTCTTTTGTTTTGTACCTTTTCCTCCCAGGTGGAATATTAACATTGAGCAAATATCGGCACAATATTTTAACAATCTTGGACAAATATTGTATATTAATATTCCCCAAAGTTTACAATGGTAACATTCTCCAATAATAATAATGGGACAATATCGCATTTCAACATTAGTCAATTACCAACATTGTACTAGTCAGTACAAGACGCTATTGGATCAATGTTCTTCAACAATCTGAACCAATAAAGTTATAGTTGTATGAAACAATATCGGTGCTCTGTCTACAGGGTGTTTTTTGGGAGCTTTAGTTAGACGTTTCTGGGAAAGTTTTATAGGTAGATTATTGAAAATTTGTACTTAGGGGTTACTCAAAAAGCCGAATCGATGTAAAATATTTTCAAAATGGCAGCACTTCCGGAAATGCCGAAAGTAGCTACCAACTTCGTTATTTTAAATAGCAACCCCTATTTTTTATTGCATTTTTGCATTCTACTTGAAATTTCATAAATTTTGATATCGACATGTCAATATCTACAAGTTATGGTTTTTAAGTTATTTTCATTTATTTAAAAAAAATGGCGGATGCAGACGGTACTTTAAGAATTTATTATTTGAAAACGGTTGTAGTTATAGCAACCGAGTTTTCACCAGCGCATAGAGGAAGAAAAGGGCTTTCTTTTGGTGTACTTAAAAAAAAGTTATGTTGCGTACGACGTCACCTATGAGGCTCCAAATTTAAGAAAATTCAAACACTGAAAACTCAGTTTTTTTAAATGAAATGACCATTTTCTTACTATTGCATTTGATAGAGAATCAAAATGGGCATATTTTGGTATTACATGTTCCTACCCCTATCTTTAATAGTTTCTGACTTATTTTCATTTAATTGCAATGATAAGTACCATTTTTTTCGGATTTTTTAGTAGTTGGCCATGAATGTATGACCTTATGGCAAACGAATTTTGAACAAATCAAGTGATACTAAACCGTTACCTGTTATAGGTTGACATAAGTTTTTCATTAATGGAAAAAAATGGCGCGCAATGGTTTTACATATTAAGATTTTTGGAATCTAATTGATATTTATGGTGAAATGGACAGAATCGCGTCACATGCTTGTCATGCATTCATTGAGAGATGTTCAGAAAGACCGCATCCTAGTGAACGTACCATCCGAACACTGGAATGAAATTGTTTGAATTTTTTAGGCTTTGTACCACCTTACCTACAGTAAGAGTTTTACGAATAGGTAATGTTAAGGAACCAGGAATATTTTTTGGGGAACATTACTTGGTCAGACGAGCCCAAATTTAGTAAAATATTGTTGTTCCTGCAACAGAAGAGCTGCCTCTGCAAGAATATGCTCAATACTGAATCACAAGTCATACAATACTCCACACGAGAACATTTACGAAAAAGAGTTTGTGTTTAAAACATGAAGGCGCTCATTTTGAGCATGTGTTGAAGAAGACAAGGTTTTAAATTAATTTGAAACTAACAGGTGACGGATTGATTGGTTTAAAATTCGTTTGCCATAAGGTCATGGCCAACTACTAAAAAAAACGAAAAAAATGGTATCATTGCAATGAAATGAGAATAAGTCAGAAACTATTAAAGATAGGGATAGGAACATGTAATACCAAAATATGCCCATTTTGATTCTCTATCAAATGCAATAGTAAGAAAATGGTCATTTCGTTTAAAAAAACTGAGTTTTCAGTCTTTGAAATTTCTTAAATTTGGAGCCTCATAGGTGACGTCGTACGCAACATAACTTTTTTTTAAGTACACCAAAAGAAAGCCCTTTTCTTCCTCTATGCGCTGGTGAAAACTCGGTTGCCATAGCTACAACCGTTTTCAAGTAATGAATTCTTAAAGTACCGTCTGCATCCGCCATTTTTTTTAAATAAATGAAAATAACTTAAAAACCATAACTTGTAGATATTGATATGTTAATATCAAAATTTATGAAATTTCACGTAGAATCCAAAAATGCAATAAAAAATAGGGGTTGCTATTTAAAATAACGAAGTTGGTAGCTACTTCCGGCATTTCCGGAAGTGCTGCCATTTTGAAAATATTTTACATCGATTCGGCTTTTTGAGTAACCCCTAAGTACAAATTTTCAAAAATCTACCTATAAAATTTTCCCAGAAACGTCTAACTAAAGCTCCCAAAAAAACACCCTGTATAGTATTGCAACTAGCGGCGTCATTTCAGCAATAACCAAATGAACTCCTGCAAATTTTTTGTTTATAACAAATTGTACAAGGGACGGTGTAGCATATGTGTAGATTTCGTTTTATTTGTGTATGTTTTGTGTGGGTGTTTTGCTGAAAACCAAGATATTTATAAGTTTCATTCTCACCCATGGATCTTATAAGGTTACCATCTTGGGGGGTCAAAATCTAAAAATTCTCTCTAACCAGCAGTGTTGTGTTTTGCATTTGTCAACCATGTACAAGTTATTTGAAAATGTTTCAGTGATATGTAGTAGATGGTTGAGTTTTGTGCTTGTATAGGCCAATAATTTAAGATCATCCATGTAAAATGTGATGTATTTCGTGATTGTGTGAAAGAGGATTAAGAAAAAAACAAAACCAAAGGGTCATCTTGAAAGATGCCCCTCTTAACTTGTATTATCTTATCAGCAAAGGAAAACAATGATTTTTAATTATGTTGTCTAGATAACTTTTAAGTATAATGTCATTGTAATAAAAGGCTCAGAACGCTTCCCTGTAGAAAAATTTACGCAATACATACTTATAGATGCTATATACTAACTAATTTTTTCGGATTTTAGGTATTGATATGGTTGGTGGTACTCTTTGCAAACAATCACATCGCTCAAGTTTTAACTTTATCTTGTGAAGTGAAAGAAGTTACATCATCAACGCCAACACGTGAACAATATTATGATCGCTACTACGGTTACAAATATAAGGAAGTATACCAAAAACTATACAGTTATGCCATTTGCCAAAACGGAATAATTGATACTGATTTTAAATTTGGGTTCGATACATCTGTGAAGTTGAAATACATCGAATTCGACGATATCACAATTACAACAATTCCCGTACACTTATTTGCGTCACTAGAAGGGATTGAAGAAATATATTTAAAATCGAGTGGAGTGGAAACGGTTCAACCAGGTGCATTTACGGGTCTTCCTGATTTACAACAAATACACTTGCAAGGCAATAATATTACAAAGTTAACTGCGGGAATTTTTAATTCCTTAACGAAATTGGAATTCGTTAACGTTGGTAATAATTTATTAGATACTGTAGAGGAACATACCTTTCTAGGGGTCGTTAATTTAAAAAAATTGGATTTACATAACAATAATTTAAGTTATATTTTGGCAAATACCTTTGTAAATTTGCGTCATTTAGAATACGTCGATTTGTCTCAGAATTTTTTAACTGATATAACCTCCAATTTATTTGCAACAAATCAACTATTATATTTAAATTTGTCATACAATAGTATTAACAATATTTCCTTTTCTTTGTTGCCAAGTTCGCTCAAATTCTTAAATTTAAGTCATAATGCTATTGAGGAGGTAGGTAATTTTTCCAGTCTCCTTCATTTACATCAGTTAGATGTTAGTTTTAACAAAATTTCACAATTTTCTACAACTTTTCAAAATCATAGCGAAACGGCATCGTATGAACTAATCGAATTAGATATAAGTCACAACCTCTTAACTAATATAACTTTGAATTCATTCTATGGTCTACAAAACCTTACAAAACTAACCATAGACAATAATTTGATAACTGACATTTCGATTGGATCTTTCCACTATCTTCAATCTCTTACATTCCTTAATTTGTCAAACAACAAAATGGAGGAAATAGACTTTGGTGTGCTGGGAAATTTGGAACAGTTAGAGAAATTAGATATTTCCTATAATCGGTTGAACACTTTCCAAGAAGGCACTTTCCACGCTCTAAAAAATCTTAGGCAACTAAGTATGTCTCATAATTTTATATCGTCCATAGATGCTTCCTATCTTATTGCCCATTGCTTAAATTTGCAAGTCATTTCTTTACACAGCAATTCGTGGGACTGCCTGACTTTGGGTAAAACAATTAAAACATTTGAAAAACATAAAGTGACCGTTACTCAAGGACCAACAAAATTATCACAACATGTCAACGGAATTAGTTGCAATAACAACAATAAAGCCACCATACCACCAGAATTTCTTAATACACCAAATCCTGCAACTGAGAAATATCCTTCTCCGTCAAGGAGCGATCAGTCCACGTATTTCGACTTCGACTCCTTAAATCTCAATATCAATAAAACATTTAAGGACATTATCAGTAACATTAACCTACTTCAGGATATAATACAAAATTCTTCGTTTCATAAATTGCCAGACTTTGAAAGTTTGGACAAGCGCTTCAGAAATAGCAGTTTTTACAAGTTCTTCACCACGGAATTTAATCAGACAGATTTCTTTCTCTATACCAGCAAATTAGACTTGAATAAAACAGTAAACCAACAAATAGAATATATTCCAAAGCAATTGGTATCTCCTCCTTCAATCAAAGAACCACTTACAAGTAATTGTATGCTAGATGAGGTTTTAATTAGCTTTAAGCATGAAGTAACTGTTTTTATGATATTGTTTCTAATTGTGTTGATCATTGTTCTTATTTTACTCGCGTTATTATATGTAAGAATTCGGTCACAAGATGAAAGTCGGTCCTTTCTGCAAAGATATCAAGAGAAAAAGACATGTTGTGATGCCGAATTGGAATTGATATAAGTAATATAGTTTTACATTTTGTTAAACGTAAGCGTGAAAATAAATTTCAATTTTTTATTACTATTATTTACAAATGTGCATATTATTGAAATTATTTTACCTTCTTGCCTGATAGTAGGTACATTGTATATTCAATATTGAACAGTGTGCTTGTTCCTGGCCTAACGGAATAACGCATAAAAATATTGTTAACAAAGCGTTTTTTACACAAGCCGCGATGAAGATCCAAGCTTACAACATGTATCAGTAAGATATCGACAACTGCATTTAAGCTCAACATTAATGAAATATCTACACGTCAGATATTCAAAAAGGGATACAAACAAATTAATTACTACGCACAGGTTTAATGGTTGGTAATTTGCGAGGTTGGTAACTCCTCCAAAGACAAGTGACCAAGTCCCCGTATCAGGGAGACATTAACTAAAGAGTTTGCTGCTCCTGAAGAACTAGGAACAAAAGGCCCTGTCCTGTCCAAATTTTAGCAACGTAACGTCGGCCGGTACTCTAATAATAATTAGCACAAATCAATGTTAATCAGATTAATCAGTGCTGTCAATTTGATTAAAAAGATGTTTGTAGATCTTGTTAGCGGTGAGTAACAGTCAGGGATTTTTAAAAGCGGGCAGCTATACTTCAAAAACCGCCAGGAATGAAATTTTCTTCTTTTTCGTTCTACGGCCGGTTTTATACAGTCTAGATGACTAGTGTGGGGTATTTAGTGGAAGGATGCCTGCTTCTCCACCTATATAGTAAGGCCAACTGTTACAGGATGCTAATATAAAATCTTAAGACCATATAGGTATATGGGCAGGCTTTTAATGAGATTTCCAAAAATGAAGAAATTTGATAAAATTTTAGTATATCGAAGATATCGACCTTCTGACAAAGAAAGTCTCATGGGCCCAAAGCGATCCTATGGGTGGTTTCCGAGATACAGTGGTGGGTATGGGGTATCTTGAAAAACACGAATTAAGTTAAAAATACTAAGTATATCTATAGGTTGGTATTTTCTTTAAAAAGGTAATACAGGTAATTTAATTTGATCTTGGGCGGCTGTGTAGGATGTCGTGCCAATTTTTTTGTGTACAGGGGGTACTCATAAGTATAATTTATAAATACCATTGAATAATATTTATTCAATTTTTATAAGGGTTACTTAATGCCAATTTATTATATTAGTTATTTATAATTTGACGACGTTTCGCCTTTTCAAGGATATCATACTTTTCCAAGTTTACACATTATTGTAATATAAAATTTTATCTCAAAATTAATTATATTTTGACTTGAAAAAGCCTTGAAAAGGCGAAACGTCGTCAAATTATAAATAACTAATATAATAAATTGGCATTAAGTACCTAACCCTTATTTGAATATATAAAAACTCCAACATAAATATTTATTCTATGTTAATACTAGTTTTTATTGTTGAAATCCTTACTTCGTGGAATTTATTAATGGTTTATACAAATGAAACGCAAACATAATAAGAAACTCTACAATAATATATTAAATGTAAAAAATGCAATACTTAACTTCAATTGGTTCATTACAGTACAGACAATAATATGTAAGTAGTCTGTGATTGCAGCATGTAGGTAACATCAAGAAATTCTTGTCATCTTGGTGATGTTACACGTTGTGAAAAATCGGCACATGGCCACATGACATCCTAGACAGCCGCCCAAGATCAAATTAAATTACTTGTATTCATGGCCCCCACAAGGGGGGGACAGACAGGGTCATCTGTCCCGCGGCCCGTGATCGGAAGGGGCCCGGCGTAGAGTAGGATACGATTTTTATTTCTGGTTGTTGAAACGAGAAAAGAAATTTTTTATTCACTTTTATAACTAAGTAAGTAATGCATTTTTTATGAAAGAATTTGCTAATTATTAACCCCGAATAATTCAACAGAAGTAATTTAAATGTTGCTATTGCTTTGATGTGATGCTCCGTTGTTTTTCTTCAATGATTAATTGTTTAATTTCTTGCAAAATCGACGACTCTCGGGAAAATTCTCGGCCTTTCGTGAGGCTTCTCCTTTCGCCCTTCGGCAGTGGAGACTATATTTTTCAGCTGCTTTTGCTGCGGGAAGATCGTGCGCGATCATTGCCAAAATTGGTCAATAATAACGTTAACAACTCAACAATATAGCCCGAATTAAAAAAAAACTCTAAAAATCACCTTGTGAGAAGCCCCCCCCCCTCCCCCCAAAGTAGTTAAAATATTCTCTGGGGGCCCGCGAAAAATCGTGACCCCGGGGCCCGGTTCGGGATGTGGGGGCCATGCTTGTATTACTTTTTTAAAGAAAATACCAACCTTTATAGTGTTTTTAATTTAATTCGTGTTTTTCAAAGATACCCCATACCATTGACTTTCTACACTACATACCCACCACTGTATCTCGGAAACCAGTTATAGGATCGCTTTGGGCTCATGAGACTTTTTGTCAAAAGGTCGATATCTACAATATACTAAATTTTTATCAAATTTCGTCATTTTTTGAAATCTCATTAAAAGTGTGCCTCCTTCTTTAGAGAATGTGCCTCATAGCGCTCTTGAATCACTTCAACCCTGTGGGCCGGGACAAAGTATTTTTGGAAAGTCACTTCCGCGTCACTTAAGTGTCCAGTTTGTCACCTTCTTCCACAAAAACAGGGGGGTGGGGTGTTCTTCCACTATACCTATATCTGATTTCATTAAAGTAGAGGTATAACTAATCTTTTACCTCTAAAAGTAAGCCTTTCTGCCTTTCATTTCTACTAAGTCATGGTGGCAATGCCAGTATGGCCTAACTAGAGAGATTATTTATTTGTTTAACTATTATGCCAACCATTTGTGTCTTTTTTAGTACTTAACCTCTACAAATTTTTTGAATTCTCAGAGCCCAACAATGCGTCCACCGCAGGTGACGCAGGTGAAGTGTTGCTTCACTAGAGATTTACGGATTTGAACTCGTATGGTTTTATACCATTTTTCTGTGTAATTGTGTCTGTGTGTTTGTATAAATTCTGCGTCACCTATTTCTAAAGTCACGAGCTGCCACTGGTTCATTGTGTATTAATATCACTGAACTCTATTGAGTTCGGTGATTAATATACATCTGCCTGGCTTATGTTGGACTGATACTTCACAGTGTTGCATGCTTATTAAAAGTCGTTGCAATCTATTTGTTTCTCAAAAATTGATTCCAATGGTTTGTGGTCTGTCTCTACCAACACTTTGTTGCCATAGATATTAAAATGCTCATTTAATTTTGTAATAATTTCTGGAGTTTCTTTATCGGTGTTTTGCAGAAAATTTTTCCTTTCAAAAAACTTTTTTTACTCTAAATAATTAGGAGAGTCAGTAATCATATATCAAGAATTTTGCATTGAAATGCCTATGACGCGTTGTCCAGTCATCAACCTGCTTAAATTTCGTGTTTATTACATGTTTTTCTTGGAACCTTGGAAGTTGACAAACATGGACATTTTCTTTATTTTAATAGTTTATACTATAGAATTCACGAGATACTTGTGATATGTCAGTTTCATTTTCCCTCTTAGTCTTAGATCAATCCCATCATCAAAAAGTGAGTTTGAAGTAATAAAGCAAAAAATATTTTATTTCTGACAGTGATATTATAAGCTTATATTGTCATAGTTACGATACCAATAAAGAGTGTCATAACTCCCTTGGGATATAAAGATGCTATAATTCCCTCTACGGCTCTTTTATGAACCAGTAACCTAGCAACAAATAAAACTGCAATCGACGATATCTGAATCAAATATACCGGAAATGAACAAATTTTATTAAACTCGGTCAGAAATAAAATTATCTATGTATCACGGTAATTAATAGGTCTCAATTACCTCGGGTAATTGCTGTCCCTCGGGCGCAAGGCCCTCGGGACGCAAACTTTACCCTCGGTAATTAAGACCCTTATAATTCCCTTGATACATAAATAACTATTTCGAGTCGTGCGAAGATTGGCAACCCAAAAAACTGCTGTGTATATTGATGATAATTTATACTCATTTAAGATGAGGTCAGTATAATTGTAATTATTTAAGCATTTCATGTCACCACTTGTCTGTGTCAGTGTCATGTCAGTGTCAGTACAATGCAATGATACTTTTTAAGTATAAAATCAAAAGCTAAACCTTCAATTATAGGCTGTAATTTGTAATACACACTGGAATTTTCCAGTCCAAGAACTTTGCTAACGTTAGTCACGATACGCACATACTGGTTTTTCCCAGCCGTGAAATGTAAATTATAAGATTTCATACATAATCAAATGAATTGTGTTTGTGATGGTTTGAGGAGTTGTGTGATTCTGCAATAATTTGTAATTTGAACACCAGGATCATTACGTCGAAAATTAAAAGTGAAAACCTATAAGTTTGTGTTAACCGGTATAACTGGACTGATGCGCATGACGTGTAATCCTTACGCCTGTTTTCTGACCGTAAGTATTTGCCAGCTGTATTTATTAACAGTAAACATATATGAATGATTGCATTTTAAGTGACACCATAAAGAATGAGCAAGTGTTTGTAGGTACAAGGAATTGGTGCTCCGCTGCTCGCTAAGTTGCATCTGTCCCCATGCTTGTATTATTCACATTTCACCAGTAAATTCAATTACAGCCATGGGATTTTTGCTCTCGACGAAAATAAATTTAAAAATTCGACCCCATTTACTTCTATAAATGCGGCTCTTCACCATACAAGCGTTTGCCGACCGCTGATCTATACATTGTTGCTTTTGCCAGCTCCGTTATGTTAGAACACATTAATTTCCACTGCTCGATCAACACTCCACGTTGGATTTTAATGATTTAACATCGAGAATTATAATTTTTTCAACAGTAAGATCATAAGTGCTCAACTATTGTCGGAAAGATTTTTTTGTATGAGCACTGGTTGCTTGGCAATTAAACGAGATCAAATTGACGAAAAGACCCGAGCGCGAAGCGCGAGGGTTCTTTTCCCAAGAATTTGATCGAGTTTAATTACCTTTTAGCAATCAATGCTCATACAAAAAAATCTTGCCTGACAAGAGTTGAGAACGAATGATCTTCGGTTGGAGAATTAACTGAATGAAGCGTTAAATACGTCAAATTTTTTACTTTTGTCAAAATGACATTTGATTTTTTTAAATATAGGTTGCTAAAACAATGAGGTAGCGGCAAGAAAAGTAGCATACATTCTTTTCAGTTAAAAAAACTTGTGATTGGTGCATGTGACACTGTTCTTAATGTCTGATTGGTCTACAACACTATGAGGTTAATTATCATTCAAAGATAACGCACTGATTTTCAAAAGTTTTGCTGGATAATAATCAGCTGCCATTTTTACAACCATCCTCAACAATAATAATAACAATTTGAAAGTAACCGAATATTTTAAATGATTAATTTTGAAGTAACAACAATTACATTGTAATGAATTCTCATTAACTTTATAAAGAACAATTATATTTTAAATGTATGGCAATTTGATTGGAATTTATTTAACATATTGGTATTATACTAAAAACAAGATATCATTGGTACAGTGTAGGATTATGAAAGAAAGTACAGTGGCCATACATTTCATTTACAAAATTGCACAAAAATTATTGTTTTTAATATGGTATCTAAAAATGAATTGAATAACATGTTTCAGCTAATGAGGCAGATAAATAGAGAGATGCTCTACAATACTTTCTTTTTGGAGCGCAGTGACCAAAAAGGTTTGGGAAATGAGTTCCGCAGCAAATTAAAGGTAGGCAACATAAAAAATGAAGTATCCTAATTATGATAAATTTATGTATTATGGCAGTGTCCCGCTCTGTTTCGACTTTTTCTCATAACAGTATGCATAACACCATGTAATACTGAAACCCTCACCTGCAGCTCCGTTGGAATTGGATACAACCTATTACAATGCGAAAACATTACATTTAATGAATTGGATAGAATAGAATCCACATATAAAAAAGAAAATGTAACGGAAATTCGATTAATAAATAGCAACATAAAGGTCCTTCCACCTAATTTTTTGAAGGGTTATTCAAATTTAGAAAAATTGCACATCACTAATAGTCAGGTTACTGTCATAAATGAGGGAGGATTTGGAAATTTGAGTAAACTTGTCGAATTAACCTTAAATAAGAACCGTATCGAGCGTATTAACAAGGAAACCTTTAGTCTGCTGCATAACATGGAAATTTTGGATCTCTCCGAGAACGTTATAGAAATAATCGAACCGGGTACATTACATTATTTAAAAAAATTAAGGTCGATTCTGCTCAACAACAATCAAATTAGGGACCTGCATTCAGAGACTTTCAGTAATATGACCACGTTAAGAACTATAGATTTATCTCACAATTCCCTCTCTAGTTTTAACAAACATTTTCTTTATTTGGAAATTCAAAATATAAACTTTTCCTCCAATTATTTAAATGTGGTTGATTTATCAGGTTTCTCGGCTAGTTTAGAAACAGTTGACCTATCGCGAAATAATATTTCAGTTATAAGATACTGGCCTCCGCGATATATAATTAGTTTAGACTTAAGTCAGAATGTTATATCGAATATTACAAATTATAAGGAACTATTCTCAATTTTCAACATGACTGTCACTAGCAGCGCAAGCATTTCTGCTTACTTTCCACGTATGGTTACGTTAAACGTAGATTATAATCAATTATCTCTAATTCCTGACGATTTTCTTAAGCAGTTTACTATGCTCCGTACCTTAAAATTCTCCCATAATTTTTTGGAGACGTTAAGCGACCAAGATTTTCGTGATTTGTACAGCCTGACACATCTTCACTTGAAAAACAATACGTTAAAATCAATGTCAGACAATATCTTCACGAATCTTCGTTCGCTTTTATTTCTAGATTTGTCAGAAAACCAATTGACTAATTTACCCGAACAGGTTTTTTCACCAGCAATAAGCCTTAAGCTAATTTTGTTACAAAAAAATCGATTAGTAAGTATTTCACCGCAACATTTTAATCCACTAAAATCGCTGATTGGATTAGATTTGACGGACAATAACATTACAGTTTTGCCACAAGACGCATTCGTCAATTTAGAAAAGTTAATTTTTTTAAATTTCGGAAACAACAATATCAAAGAGATAGAAGTAGGGTGTCTAAAAAATCTTCCTTCATTGAGAACACTTAATATGCCGAAAAATTTGGTTAGGTCGATCTCCAAAGCCAATATTAATCTGCCATCACTTTCATCGTTGTTTCTTCACGAAAACGATTTGCGTATTATTAGCGACGGATTCTTAAACTTTTTAAGCAATTTGGATATGTTGAATGTGGGCACTAACTCTATTAACAATTTAACCGAAAATACGTTTACAGGATTGTCGAAATTAACTCAACTTTCGTTGAAGGGAAACCTTCTTACTACAATAGGCGACTATTTTCGTCATACGCCATTACTATCTATTTTAGATCTCGGTTCAAATTTAATTTCAAATGTTAGCGAAACCGCTTTTCAGACATTGCATCATTTAACGTTAATTGATATACATAATAACTCATTGAAAAGCATACCAAACGTCAAAAATTTAGGAAAGTTGACTCGTTTGTTCTTGTATAACAATGCAATTGAAAATGTAACCGAAGATGATTTCCAGAATTTAACAAAG
This sequence comes from Pyrocoelia pectoralis, assembly GCA_036250285.1. Lineage (NCBI taxonomy): Eukaryota > Metazoa > Arthropoda > Insecta > Coleoptera > Lampyridae > Pyrocoelia > Pyrocoelia pectoralis. The sequence continues at coordinate 88,343,651 of CM070074.1, read as the reverse complement.
CTTTCCGATCTTTACATGGGTCGTAATAAAATCAAAGTCATCCATCCCAATAGTTTTGAGCATGTTAAATCTCTCAACATTTTAGATTTGTCCGAAAATCTCATCGAAAATATTGACAAATTTGCCTTTAGAGGTTTGGTTTCATTGAAAACTTTAGATCTTGATGATAATCGACTTAAGAGATTATCACCGGAACTTTTTAGGAACCTAACTAGCATTACTTACATAGATCTTTCCAAAAACTTTCTTACTTTCCTTCCGAACGACATATTCACCGGGGTTCGTTCTTTAAGTATATTAAACTTAGCAAATAATTTAATCAGCTCACTAGATAGAGATATATTTGCATATTTACCACATCTAAACGATTTAGATTTGCGATCAAATCGTTTACAAAATATGGAGGGTTATTTTAAGAATACCCAGTCTCTTAAAGTTCTTCACCTAGCTAACAACTTTATAAGGACGATACCAGATGATACTTTTTCCAATTTACATTCTTTGAACTTTTTGACATTGAACAATAACCAAATTCGAACTCTTCCGAAAAATCTTTTCAGAAATTTATCCTTACTGCAATGTTTGAACATATCACATAATAACATTGACACCTTAGAATTAGGAATTTTTGATCACCTGACGTCTTTAAAGCATTTATATCTAGCAAATAATTACCTAACTGACTTGGATGTTGACTTATTTTTTAAGACAAATTTAGAAACATTAGATTTTTCCCATAACAAGTTGACTTGCTTCGTTGCTCCTTGTTTCCCTTCGACTCGCCTCAACCAAGTACTAAAAATAGTTTATAGTGATAATCCGTGGACATGTCCAGAAATGCTGGCCAAAAAGAAAATGAAATCGGTTAATGGTACGACGTCGTGTAGGCAAAATTTGAATGAGACTATAAAGATTGACGTAGTAAAATTTAGTTTGGATTACGATTATTATGACTTTGTTACAGATGAAGCTATTATTACTGAGCGAAATACAACAGTTAGTGGTACAAGTTGTGTTCTTGTCACAATTACACGAACGCCTGTTTTAATATATATGTTCCTTATTGTAAATAGGCAACGATTTTACGCCTTAATTTGTTAAAGCGATTTTGCTTACTGGAAGGAGGAGTATTCTGGCAATTACAGATTTGCCGTCGGGTTCGGAAGGTCTGTGTGTAAAAGCGAAAAATGAAAAGAAATAGAAATGATTACAATTACATATACGGATTTAGTAAAGACAAATCTTTGAACATTGAATAGGTACACTTTAGCTCATAAGAGCAACCAATATTAATGTTAATCATAAGTAACTCTCGTGGAAGATGAATCATATGTTACGTTGTAAGAGCAATTTTGTAATTAAATAAATGCTTCTGAAGTACTTTCCCGAGTTTTCTTTCCATATATTTAGAAATAATCATTGTTTGTGGTCCATTGGCAGGGGCGTCATTCGGGGGTGGCAAGGGGTGGCAGAGAATTGACGAGTCCAGTACAACTTGAAAATAAGCTAAAATTTAATTAATTACATTTGTTATACCGATGAAAAGGAATGAATTAAATCAAATGTAAATAATAACGATAAACTCTTTATTTAATAATATATTTTCAACTATACAACATTCTTCGCTACACAGTTCAAAGAAAACATAAACTATTGTAATGAGTTAAGCAAACGTTAGATAATTAAAATTACGCATACTTTTAAGTTGTGTGTGAACGATAACAATTGTTGTACATGTGGTTTAGTTAATAACTTGTAAAAAATCATCTCAAAAAGCTTCAAAACCTAACAAATTTAAAGCCTGTTTTTAAAATTTTTCCCTGGGAGAACCTTTCAACCCCAGGCCATCCGGTAAGTCTTGCCACCGCAGTTAAAAAACTGAAATGACTCCCTTGTCCATTGGTGACATATAGGGTGAGTGATTTTATTTTTATTATCTGGGGTGTGTATTTGTTACCTCTATTCTAGGCACACTTTAAACTTTAGGAGAGATTTATTTGACAAAATAACAAAATTACCTACTTGAGTCATTATTGATGTGAATTTATCAAGTAGTTGTGAGACATCTCCTGTAAATATTTTAAAATTTTGGATTTGAAACCTTCTCCTGTTGTAATTCAAATAATGTAAGGTATGTTATTTGTAATTCGGAAAACATCAATCATATTTTAGAGAGTAGCAAATTAAATTTCCAATAGGGTGAAATGTAATTCAGAAAGCATACATTACATTTCAGAAAGCAATCGGTATTTCACCTTCGTAAATGAAAAAATTTGAAAATTGATAAAGAAAAATATGTAATTATCGCCTGAACTGACACTTTCTTTTGGTTTCCTTTTTGGTGAGAATATTCTTTCTTGATAAGAAGTCATGTAAGATAAAGACCACTTCCGGAATAGGACCGTGTCAATGTTTTATGTCACCGTCACCCACACTTTGACAAGGGCCTTCCTACCGCGGAAGTCGTTTTTATCTTACTGACACTGGGCGTGGAAACCAACGCTCTGTCAAGAAGTCATGTTTTTGAATCTATTGATCAATCTTGTTATGAGATGATTCTACAAAAATTTCACAATGTATTGTAAAGTAATTTCTTATAAACGGGAAAACGGTCCATCGTAAGAATCTTTGTAATCAAATTTTCTAGCCGAAAACGGCGAAACACGCCAAATTTGATATTAAAGGGGATATGTTATAGCATACATTGCGTTTCTCTCACTTCATCCCCTAACCTCCAGAGCCACCCCATAAAATTTGTTAAATACCTTCATTGAAAGGTAATTTCATTTTCCACATGATCCTTTTTTATTTTTCAATTTTAATGATTTCACTTGAATTGTTATACATAAATTTGTTTTTTTTTTGTAGAATCCTTGAATTTGTGCGATTTCGGAACAGTCTTAGCTGGAAACTAAAGGAATTGATCAGTTATCGCTTCGCGACATACATCACGTCAAGAGAAGAAGGGTAATCCGATACTTGTTTAGAAAGTGTCCCCTGGGAACGTTAAGGAGTCAGTTCAGTATGTAAATGCTATCTGACCAATGACTACATTTTCAGTCCGAAAACATGCATTTCATCGTTACTTAACTTATAATACTTTAAACAACTTCGAATTCGGCTTGAAAATGGGAAGTTCCTTATCCTGAAGTTGAAACATGTCGCCATGCCATAATCTATAAGTAACAAGTGAATTATATTAATAGTTAAGGGGAAGGTTGAGTGTTTTATTACAATTAGACATGCATTTTATATTCTTTGTGTTATATTTTCATTCCCTTGCATTGGCCGAATATAATAGACAATACTGCAATATTCAATAGTAATACCAAAGAACGTAATATTACGTTCTTTGGTAATACTAACAAATGCTTGTATTAATTTTAATTTTGTATCAATTGGTAAGTGCTACTGAACGAGAGAGTTACCGGGATTTGAAATGGCCTTCTTAGCACATTTCCATATCAAGGATTAGAACCTTTAACATGCATAAGTGGTCATATTCCATAATAGTCTAATAGATAGCGACCGATTTGGTCAAGTCATTTCCAGATGAAGAATTGTTTTTTTTCGCATTCGATAACTACTCGAAGATACCGAAGGTAAGTCTGGCACCTTGAACTGGCCGGATGTGGGGGTGGTGGGCGTTTGAAGAAAAATGGAAGATGGCCTTTATCCAACAGCCAGATGGTCGATTTTGGTCTTATTTAATTCGTGGTCACGTATACTGTGGTAGGAAATGACAATGCCAGACGTTTTAGTGCACACGGACCCATTGCCAGACTTGAATAACCTACTTTCATCGCATCAAAGGGCTTCATATACATGCGTAGCCTATTTTAACTATATTTTGAAAAATATGCAATATTCGAGTAAATATGAAGAAACCTTTTCAATCAAAGTTTAACACAAGAGATGATTTCCTTCAATTTTTAGAATAATACCAATACGTTGGAACAATTTTTATTTCGTGTAACTATCGTAAACGATCACCTGATTAAAAAGATTAATATTAGATGAATCATTGCCGTCAGGTCGCTTCAAGTCGACATTCTTGTTAAAATGTGAGAGTAACAAGTTTTTATCAATAAATTTGATAAGATACACGACGTTTGTGTAAATTTTCGAAGTTGTTATCGATCAGTACGTTAAAGACTTTCGTGGCGGTCAGAAGTGTAGCGAAATGTCACATAAACACAACGTCAAATAGAACTACATGTCTATATATACAAAATTATCATATAAATAAAATATATTGAATAATTAAAATACTCATAGAATATTTGCATCTCTCCTTACAATATAAGTAATAAACAGTTCAAAATATAATTAGAAGGTAACGCATACAATCATCACAATGCCCTAATGAATGGAAACATTTTAGTTGTTATCTTTATTATTTAAATGTGTTGATATTTCATTTGCACAGCCATCATCAACAATTTGGACCCCTCATGAAGTTTGTTATAACTAGGGTGACTACACTAGTTGTACAAATAGCTATTGTTGTAATTTGGTTAGTGGATACGAGGAGTAGGTCCTTGCACGAAGCATTTATACCTCTATAGTCTGTTGTTCTTAAATCTATGCCTTTCTATTTTCCGATGTGAACCTTAGTGTTTTACTGGAATACATTTTTTTTACTTATATAGGGTGTTACTTCATTTCATTTTAGCTGCATACTATACGCTTATCAAAACGAACGGTTAAAAGTACTCAACATTACCAACTTAATTTATTTTGGCTTTGCAACCATGCGCAAGTAGTTGGAGTTGAGATTGTAATTTGTAACCCATGACAATTTAAGTGCTTTGCACGTTAACAGGCCGAAATAATAAATAAATAAATAAATAAAATAAATAGATAATATTCAGTTACTTGTGCATCGTAATGCGCAACGTGGAGGAAGAAACTAGAAAAGGATCTCATGAAAAGGTTAAAAAGCTCCATTTACTAAATGGAATGATGCCATAGAGTGTTCAAAATTTAGTAAGTAGGTAATTTTAAAAAAATGAAATAGCAGTAAATGATGCATTAGGGGGCGTTTAATTTTAGAGACTCAAGATTTTAAGAGATTTTTGAAGCCTACAGTCACTGTAGCGATATCAATTTTCAAAAGCACCGACTTTCTTCAGAAGAGAAAAAAAATGTACCGCGAATATAAAATGAATCGAACTTTTCATAACAGGTTGTCATATCCAAAGTAAAATTAAATTTTAATCAAAATGTTTTCTGACAATTATTTTTTTCCCCTTATGAAACGCCTTCATTAATGTGTAATATGTAATTTTTTAGGTTATAAATATTTTCGTATTCGTTAAGGATTAATAAAGGTAAAAAAGTAATTTTATATTTTTACAATTTAAATCTATTTTGTCCATTTTATCTAGAAAGCCTGAGAATGACATTTGTCGAAACTAGTCACTACTTGCATCTTACATTCTTTTTATGTCATTAATTTTTCAATCGTAACACCTAATCGAGCAACAAGAATTTTAATAAAAGTAAGCATCTCGATGAAGTTCCTTCATGCATGGCCTAAAAGTTGCCGTTTTCCTAGTAAAAAACGGAGTAAGTTTCTTAAAACAATAACATTAGTACCTACAGCGAACTCCAAAGCGAACTACTCATTTAGGAAACGTACCTATCCGTATGTCATAAAAATAGTTAAAATGTTTATCACATTTTCGTATGACATGTTTATGTAGCAACAATAATTAATCATGATCATGATGTACTGCGGTTTTCCATATCACACAAACTTAAAAGGTGGGTTATATCAATTTAGTTGTAAACTTTTAGTGATAGTGTTCAAAATGGTATGTTTAGGTCTTTAATATGCTATTTACACTACTGGTACTGTATCTTAAATGCAGTCTAAAATATTTTTCAACTGCATTGTCAAAGTTATAAATAAACGCTTGAGTAATTAGCATGACGTCAATAAGTTTATGATATTCTACAATATTAATTGTGCGCAATTCTACTGACTCGTACGTGGTACCAGAGGCGTAGCGAAGAGGGGGCAGAAGGGGGCATCTGTCTCCGGGCGCAGACTACGGGGGCGGCAAATTTCGATATGACCACAGACAAAATATAACTTTCCCCGTGTGCACCTTACCCTCGCTACGCCTCTGCGTCGTACATGTTGCAGTATTAACACTAATAGTAATAACATTTTACCATTATGATAATTTAAGCGAAAAAGGAGAGCGATCCTTGTTGCTCTCTCTTGTTTAGGATTAGGATAGTTACAACACCCTACCTAAAATAGCAATTATGATTATGATTCATTGCAAAAGAACTACGAATCAAATTAATTAAACCAACTTTTCATTGTTTGTAAAAAATTAGATTTTAGAAAGGCATGATTTTTGTTCAAATTTTAGAAATGAATTTTTATGAAATACAAGATTAAATTTATTTTAAATAAATAATTAATCAATAATATATTCTCCCTGCGCTATGGCAATTTTTCAACTCCGTGGCTTGTACCTGAAAAAATCTTTAATTTAATTTTGCATACCACCTTATTAAATGAGATCCTTTGGTAATTGTTACAAATTTTATGGGGCAATTTCAGGATATAGGGGGACTATGGAACCTTTTTTGTAATGTGAGTTTTGTAAGATGGCCGTGATAGCTCAGCAAAATCACGCGATGAAGTATGACAGTAAATCTTAGCAGTTCTATTCCTTGGTAACAATTCACAGCACATGACGCCTTGTTTATTCCACCAGATACATAACATTACCTTGTGTGGATGAACACCAAATTTCGGCCATATTTGTTGAGGCTTAGCAATTCCCTTCCCTTCTTGGCATTCACATAAACACATCATTTCGTAACCAGTAAACGATGCGTGACAAAAAAGTGACGAGCAAACAAAGCAGAAAATTTGGTATGATCTTTCGAACAGAAGTTCTTAAAGATCAGTCATGGTTGCCTTTGTAATTCATTAAAACGACCAAAAAACGACAGGATATAATATTTTCAAATTCATACAGTTTAATCACAAGTTTATAACTAGCCAATTGTTGGTAATTTTTCTTGAATGTCAACATTTGAAGTCGGAGATCAACCTTTTTGTTCCAATACTACTCCAGTAGGTACCTATTAAGCTGCGAAAGCTAAGATGAGCTAAGACACAAGACAACAAATTATTATTTCTTCTTACTTATTTAAAACTACTCTTTATTATACAGGGTGATTCAATATTCACTCCCCAGTCCTCGGATATGTATTCTACAACTAAAAATAAGATAAAAATAAAGAATAGTAAAATCCCGAACGCCTAACCGTTTTCTTCGGAAATCGCTCTCTGTATAAACGTTCGGCAGCACGGGCGTTATCATTACAAGCGCCTAAACCTTTTATCATATCGACGTATTCTCTGTTAGTATACCTTTCCATTATTAATTTAAAAGCTTTTCCAGCTTTTAATACTTTATAAATGATATTAAGTCAAATAAACAAACAAAATAACGACAAGTAAATGCATTGCAATTTGATTTAAAATTTTGAATTGTTTTATTCTTTATTTCAATTTTACCGGAAAACGGTTAGGCTTTCGGGATTTTACTATTCTTTATTTTTATCTTATTTTTAGTTGTAGAATACATATCCGAGGGCTGGGGAGTGAATATTGAATCACCCTGTATATTGTTATAATTCAAAATGTGCCAAAAACTTACCGTCCACTATTAAGAACTTGACTTAATTCATTTTTCCACATGTTGGTCGACTTTCCGAACACTTGCCATTCGTAACATTAGCAAACAAAATTAAGATGTTTAGCGTCTATTGAAAAATAAATTAATTCTATCATGTCTAATATTCTCACATGTAATATTTAAGGTTCGTTCGTATGAGAAAGTAATCTTTTTCTTATTTTCAGCTGACGCACTTAAAATGTCAATCATTTATTCATTCTGTAATCTATGGAATTGCTTGGAAACTAGGAAAACTGAGAAAGATATCATTCCGCACGCTTCAGGTAACGCAAAAATACTATGCGTTTGCTACAATTTTCTGACTTTAGATTCTATTATGGTTTCCATTTGTCTACTTCGCTACCACTGAAGCTTTCATCTGCTCACCAACCGGATACGATCAAAGTGTAGTACAGTGTAGCAACGTCAATTTTACAGACCTTGACCAAATTCAGTCCACAGCCGAAGAAGCCAACGTAACTTCACTACAATTTGTAAATAGTAGTATACAGTACATCCCAACACAGTTCTTAGGAATGTTTCATAATCTAGATAAGTTATACCTCACAGATACTCAAGTTACTGTCATTCACGACGAAGCCTTTTGGGATATTACTAAACTCACTGAATTACGATTGAATAAGAATAACTTAATGGTTATCCGAAATAAACCTTCAGCCAATTGAAGGTATTAGAAGTATTAGATCTATCCGAAAATAATATCGAAGTTATTGAAGAAGGCGCACTGCATCACTTGAAGAATTTGAATTTAATTTTACTCAACGACAATCAAATAAGCAACCTTCATTCGAACACTTTTTTTGAATTATTTGCATTGAAAACTATAAATTTGTCCGATAATTGGATTCCCGATATACATCCATTTAAGTTTTTTTATTTGAATGTTCAAAATGTTTCTGTTTCATTCAATTCGTTAACCACAATCGATGTTTCCATTTTTCCCACTACTTCTGAAATAGTCGATTTAGGAGATAATCAAATAAAAAGTCTTATAAATTGGCCTCCACGTCATGTAGTACATTTAGAATTGAGTAGAAATTCCATTTCAAATATTGCAAATATTAAGGAAATATTTTCAATATTCAATATGAGTTTCAATAATAATGGAAACTTTTCCGTTGTTTCACCACGCATGAAATCGTTAAAATTAGATAATAATCAATTATCTGAATTACCTGAAGAGTTTCTTGTACAGTTTACCGCATTAAGAGTACTTAATCTATCTAATAATTTTTTGAATTCACTAGATGATACAGATTTTGTAGATCTGTACAATTTGACACACTTGTCGGTAAAAAACAATAAACTGAAATTTATATCTGAGAAAGCACTCCTTAACCTTCACTCGTTACAAGTTTTGGAAATCTCAAATAACGAATTAACGAGTTTGCCTAACAACGTCTTTCTCTCATTAAAACATCTGAAAGAAATGAACTTACAAAATAATCATCTAACAGAAATTTCGACCCAAAATTTTAATCCAATGAAATCACTTACAAATTTGAATCTTAAGGATAATAAAATTGTTGTTTTGCCACACGACGCGTTCAAAGATTTAAATCGACTGACATTTTTAAATTTCGAAAACAATAGCATCGAAAAACTGGAAGAGAACTGGGCGAGAAACCTTTCATCTTTAACAACTCTTAATTTGAAGCATAATTTGATCAGTTTTATTAATAAGGAGAACTTAAATATCCCATCTATTAAATATTTATTCCTTCAAAATAATAACTTGAGAATAATTGAGGATAGATTTCTAAATTTCTTAAGTAAACTAGAAAAGCTAGACCTAGTCAGTAATTCTATAGCGTATTTAAATGAAAGATCTTTTTCGGGTTTATCTAAACTTACTCACCTATCCTTAGACCACAATCTCCTTGGTGACATAGGTGATTATTTTCAACACACACATTCACTTTCTGTTTTGGATTTGTCTAAAAATTCTATAATCAATACTAGTAAAGGAGCCTTTCAAAATCTGCACAACGTAACCAAGTTAATTTTAAACGACAATTCCTTAAGGGATATACCGCATATAAACAATTTAATAAAGTTAACCCATTTACATTTGATTAACAACTCCATTGAGAATATTATTAATAAACATTTTGAAAACGTGGAACAGCTTACCCATATTTATTTAAGTGGTAACAAAATTAAAAATATTTATCCGGACGCTTTTCGGCATCTCAAACCTCTAACCCATTTAGATCTGTCCCAAAATCTCATTCATAATATTTCACCGCTCGCTTTTCACGAATTAACATCACTGGAAACGCTGGAAATTCAAAATAATGAATTAATTGATTTGCCACCTTACACCTTTGAGAAATTGGCGTCCGTTGTATCAATCGACCTTTCGAACAATTTCCTTTCGACCATACCAAGAACTTTATTCGGAAATATATCATCCATAGTTACTTTAAATTTGGCGGGCAATCTAATTGACTCAATAGAGGTAGATGCCTTTAGGTACTTACCGAGTTTGAATTATTTGTACCTGCAATCCAATCGTCTGCGGGGAATTGCTAATCACTTTCAATATTTACAGCCACTTAAAGAACTTTATTTAGGTGATAACTCTATCGAAAGTCTTCCAGAGGATGCATTTGTTCATTTACGTTCATTAACCCATTTAAGTTTAAATAATAATCAAATTAGTGTACTTCCTCGAAATATTTTTGAAAATTTGTCGTCGTTACGTTATTTGAATATATCCAATAACAAAATTGCCACACTAGATAAGTGGGTTTTTAGTGAGCTGTTCTCATTAGTTGTTTTAGATTTGGAAAACAATTCTCTAACATATTTGCACGAAAATTTCTTTTTTAGTAATAAACATCTAGAAGCATTAAATGTGGGATATAATAAACTAACGTGTTTTAATCCTTGCATTATTGCAAACCGTTTGAGGAGCGGTTTATTAGTGGTGCATGAGGGAAATCCGTGGAATTGCTCGTTTATGCAACACGAAAATGAGTTGAATTTAATGTGCCCAGGTAGCAACGATGAAAACCTTGATGATACCATTATAAACACAGTGAAACTTCATTTCGATTCTGATCATGAAAACACTGAAAGAGATAAGATAGACTCTATTCAGGCAAATAGTTTTGAGATATTTATAGGAAATAGGATGTTGGTTATCATTGCACTTTCGGCAATTGTTCATAAATACTTGTATTGTTACTAAGTAGTAATTGAAACCATCTCGAAAGTAATATAACACGGCAAGATTGTATTACTATAGTTTTATATAGTTTAAGTAATCTGAAATGCTATAGGCAGTTTCCTAAGCTTTCGGGGGATTTAAAGAAATGAGAGTGTTAAAAGGTATTTTATCAGATGTATGTTATTGTTAATTTTTTTGGAATAAAAATGGATAAGTATTTTTGAATCTTTCGTATTTTCCCATTCACATCAATTTTCCTTGCATTCTTATAAATTGACATTTTTCCTAACTAACCTCCAAAAGCAGCTTAAGTTATGTACCTACATATCTACTAAAGTTAATGCACTGATTTCTTTACTTTCTTCGTATGGTATACACCTCATCGCCCTTGACCCTTTTCAGTCTTCGTACATCATGTTAACTCAGGGCCGGATGCTCCGATGTTCAGATTTCGTCAGACCGTGCGCATGACGTCACTTGTAGAGTGAATTACATTTGCGGAATACTCATTTGATGTGTTTTTCGTCTGTACCGAGTTTATTTTTCGAGATACAAAAAATTTCATAAGATCAAATATGCTCCTTATGATGTCTTTTATATGTTAAAAATAATAGGGCAGCTCAATCTCTCTCAGTTAACCCGAAAAACACTTGTATAAAGTAGCATCTGATGGTGTTTGCGCCGCGACGGCACAAAAACGGTGCTAGATAGAGGAAAATTGCATATGAACAAATTTGTAGAGCACAAAATTTACTAAAGAAAAGTCCGCGAGAGGGTGTCACGATCTTCGATAGTTTAAGAGTTACAGGCGTCCAAAGTGATGCAAACCTTATTCGCGCAACTGTCCACACCGTTTTTTCCCAAACTAATGGAGATAATTACACCCTCCCGCGGACTTTTCTTTAGTAAATTTTGTGTTCTACAAATTGGTTCATATACAATTTACCTCTATCTGGCACCGTTTTTGTGTCGTCGCGGCGCAAACACCATCAGATGTAATTATGCTACTTTATACAAGTATTTTTCGGGTTAATATTTTTTTTATTGGTTCCCTATTGTTTAAATCGCACTTTCAAAAATGCGCGTGTTTCGAAGTGGCCACGGCAACATCACCAATTTAAAAAACGTGAAATGACAATTTTTTGATTATTGATCTGACAACTTACTGTACTTTGTAACGTCAAATAAAATATTAGGTACCAACAAATTCAAAACCTTTATTCAAACATTATTTAACAATTGGATATTAGAATTCATTTTTTGTAATTCAGTTACGAAATGTCATAATTTTGACATTTTAGTGAACTAATTTTTATTTTGTCACTGAAAACTATCCAAACTTCACATCTAGTGCAAGAAACACGTTCATTTTGCAACTATAGTAAAAGTCAGCTAAGAGTAAAGTGAAGGATTGTATAGGGAAAATTTGACCTTGGCGTTGATTGGTTAACACACGAGGCAAGTTTACAAAACTAAATTTGTCTAAAAATGATGCTAAGGCGTCATTGCCAGTTTTGCAATATTATATTGTCTAAACTTGTTAATTCTGATCGTCATTTAAATTTGGCGAAATTCAAAATCGACCATTAAAAGGAAAATTAAGACACATTCTACATTAATTAGCTAATATATCTGAAATGTTGGTTAATTTCTAACCAACAAATTTCACATAAAATTTGGCATCGCTGCCATCTAATCTAGTAAAATATTTGTGGTTAGGTTACTGTCATGTAAGCAGTGAACTCTATGTTACACATCTGGAAGGGCCTCGGTAATATACGTCGTGCTTGTTAAACTGAGGCAGGCGCTAAAGTAGTAGAGGACGATACTGTAGTATTAGTCTCTTACTCCAATTCATTCATTCGCTGTAAGTTAATGGATATGTGTGCATTAGTTATCCTTGTTGAGCGCGTATGCGAAATCTGTGCAATAGATAGAGAGGGAAATGCTACATTTTGCGGGTTGCCTATATTTTCAATCGACCTCAATTTTGTATTAGCGCGAGGCCCTTCCAGGTGCTTCGCATAGAGTTCACTGCATGTAAGACATTTGTGAAAATTTAGTGAGGTAAATGTAACTTGAATTAAAGCGCCCTCTACTTTACTCTTATTTGATTTATAGTATAGTTAGGTTTATAAATAGCTATTTAAACACTTCGGTAACAACGAAATCAATCGTTGACGAGATTTTGCAAATTGATTTCTGTTTTTCTCATTTCGATGATAACGAAAGGTATACTGATTTCACATTACGAATTCAACCATTTCACATTACATATTAGTTCTTATTTCCATTTTTGGTAGTAATAACACCGGCATTTATGATTTCAAAGTGAACCAATAAAAAAAAATGAGCCGCGTATGTACGTCTTACAACGAAACTTACAGATGTTTGTCCTTTCCTAAAAAATAAACTATTGTTGATGAGAAAGCAAATGAATTTTTGCCGCGAGATTTATTATTAACAGTAATTATTAAAAAATGTTCAATAGCAAAGTTGCTCAGCTTAATACCCTGTATAATAAAGCCTCTTGCATCACTTCTCTATCTATTACCATTAACGAGATATGCATATCTACTATTGTAATTGCGTCTATTGTAACAAAAACTATACTAAGAAATGTTATTAGTTTTAAGCTGTGTTCAGTAAATAAATAAAACGGTACATTTTTCCATCTTGTGTTATGGTGTTCATGTTTGTGCAGATCAACAGGTAACCATTTTTTTTAATGTAAATTACCACAAGGTGTCAAAAAAATAGAGTTAAGTGCGAAATTGTCTTGAATCCATCAATGAAATCACCCAGATCTCCTAACGCTTTCTCCTCGAACGCTGCGAAAACCCCTATATATTTAGACAGAGAAAAAATGAAGGAACTGAATCAATTTTGTAATGCACAAAATGTGGACGGTTGCGCAAATAAGGTTTGCATCACTTTGGACGCCTGTAACTCTTAAACTATCGAAGATCGTGACACCCTCCCGCGGACTTTTCTTTAGTAAATTTTGTGCTCTACAAATTTGTTCATATGCAATTTTCCTCTATCTAGCACCGTTTTTGTGCCGTCGCGGCGCAAACACCATCAGATGTAATTATGCTAATTAATACAAGTATTTTTCGGGTTAACTGAGAGAGATTGAGCTACCCTACTATTTTTAACATATAAAAGACATCATAAGGAGCATATTTGATCTTATGAAATTTTTTGTATCTCGAAAAATAAACGCGGTACAGACGAAAAACACATCAAATGCGTATTCCGCAAATGTAATTCACTCTACAGGTGACGTCACGCGTCACATTTGCGGACCGCCCACCATGCGCAACATCCTATCTTTAGTATTTATATCGTGATGTTAACTGTCCAGTGTCCAGCAGCTGAACCTTGTAAGTAAGAAATATAGGCGGGGAAAGTGGCAATTGGTATGAGTTTCCGATAAATAATTCCTATTTTCCTGATTTGAAACACTTTATCGAGGTTCAGTATTTATGCCTGTTCTATGGGAAAAAAGATCAACTTTTAAAATTATTTCAGAAAAAATATTTAAAAACGAGGAAATATTAAAGAGCAGAAAATAATTTCCTTAGGAAAATAGGACAGCTCGTTACCATAAAATTTTATTTCTACTTATAACTTTAGTACTTTGCCAAATTGAGTGGTACTCCTACTCATCTTGATGCTCTGTGTGTACCAATGAAACTAGAGATTGCGTGGTACCATTGAATAAATTATTCAATGGTGGTACGAATGTCAATCACTGCATAACTACAGATAATGACTGAACTAAGTTAAAACGGCAGACATCTATAATCTAAACACAGTTGAATATTTTCTAAAAGTTTTAGAATAGGTACTTGGTACCGGTGTGACATCAACGCGGATCGTTGACTTTATTGAGGCAATAGAATTTTGTACCGTTATGCTATACATATTTCAAACAATTCAAACTTGTAATTAAATAGAAAGAGGATTTACTTCTGACATTAGCGTTTCCCCACTTTAATCGTAATTTAAATGTGGTTTTTCCATGTTCTAAAATTAGAAAGATATTAAATAATCACGTTCGGTAGAAGAAATTTAATTAGGCGTTTAGTGTGCGTGCCAATGTTTATCAGTGGTATGTATCTTATGTTTAACATTCTTGTCAATTACTTTATAAATTATAAACAAATAAATATTGTGTCACTACTTACCTTGGATCATTTTTAGAAATTTTAAAAAGTTGAACGTCGCGGTCCTCATTTCTGAAATAAACATTGTTATTATAATAAATAAACATTAACTGACGATGTATGCGAAATTTTGAAAATGAAGAACCAAATGAAATATTCGTGTAATTTTTTGGCCGCAAGTATGTGTACATAATACTTAAAATAATACTGATTGTCGATACATAGTCTTTTGAAGGCTAAAAGGGCGATTAATGCATGATATTTAAATAACATAAGCCTACAAAATATTTTATATTCCAACAGATTAATTTTAAAAAAATGAAATGAGAAACAAGTGTTTTTCGTTGTAATGCAAAAAATTCAAATTGGTAAACTTACAGATAAAGAATAGAAGGATATTGACCTTAAGGCGTCAATTTATGCCCAAACTAAATCTGTTGTGAGTTGACGTAAGTTCTGCAGCTACTGTTGCACATGCAGATCTACGTTGCAAATTATGCAGCTGTGAAAATCAAAAAATTGGCAGCAGCGCAAGTCCATATTGTTTGGTGTATGAAAGAAGAAGATCCTTGCGTTGGTGATTCAGAAATTCTGGATTCTGTATTGAGGGAGGGTGTATGTAATCCACGTGCACGTGGACTTCATATCCGGTCCCTTTTCGTTACCTCCTTAATTAGCGTTCTCCGGCAGCATTCAAGACACGTGAGGATGCTAGCCATATTTCGTCCTCCAACGTGGATTCTCCCAGTTCAGCAAGAGCTGGACATTCACAAAGATGTGGTGTGCGGTCTCTTCATTTATGTAACAAGATTGTGATTCGACGTACATATGTCCTCTGCAGAATCTCACCAGACTTCGAGATGGTCATTTACACAGCCAAAAACGAATTGGTCCGTACAACTAGAATACATGTGTTACGAAGAAAACTTGTAGTAATGGCGATAAAAAATGTAAGACATTGGCCGAAAAAATAGTTGCCCCCCGATCCACAATAATAATAAATTAAATCCAACTATTTACATCCGTAAAGTACCTGTGATTGTCTTTTTTTTCCAAACCTTTATCGAGAAAAGTGAGATATGATGGACAAACGAAGAAAAGCTAGAAAGGAATAAAAAATTGGGGAGCGGAATATGAATATAATTCTAAATGGCCGTCTTCAGGAGTAACTACTAAGTATAGTAATTTTGGTGAATTTTCATTTTTTCTAAAGTCTTCTACAATATGTATTAGAAAATGACTTCAAATACATATCGTCAACCTAGGCAACAATGTTTTTATCACTTAGTTTACAAATGTTGCCGTTTTTCTATTTTTTTTCTAAAAGCTTTAGAAAGGAGGAGATCAACCCAACACTTCTACCACGTCCTTATGAATTTCTTTTGATGGTATCTCTTTGTTACAGAGGTACTTATAATAATAGCTCGTTTTTCAATTTTCTATTTCTTTATCTCTCTATTCTTCAATTTTTTCTATTTTTCAAAAATCTCTATTTTCTATTTTTCAAAAATCACAAAACACCGCTATAAAATAAGCGTAATTACTTCATTTTCTAAATTTCCATGCCAATCATCACTTCTAAGGTTTAGTGTTTACCTCTCGTTGAGACTTCTAAGAATATCAAACGTACTGTTTCCAAAAGTTTTATCTCGAAATCAAAATACAAAAATGATTAGGTTTATTAACAATAATTGCGTTAAATATTTTGTAGATAACATTATATCAAATTAGAATCATTTAACCAAGGAAATTCTGAAGACGAATCTAGAAATGATTGACATCTTGAAATTCATGACATTCAGATCACTTTTAATTTAACTTTTAAATATCTTTAAAAAAATGTATTTGTATCTACGAAAAGAAGTGTAAAACTATATTTATTATTAAAAAACCAAAATTGCTAAAGAAACAACAAATTTTTACAAAATAAGCTAATCTATACAAAATTTCATCATTGATATTTTTCATATTCTTTTTTGTTTTAAATTGTTACACTGACGAAGGCTCAACCGAGGCCGAAATAAAAAAGATAAAGACTATCAAAAAGGGTTTAGATATTTATTATGATATATTAGGAAGTGATTATTTGAGTTTAGACCAGATTTTGTGGAGTTAATTTATTTATTATTTTCAATATTTCGCAGGCTAAATGCCTGCTTCGTCAGGAACTAAAATGTATATAATAACATTAATCGTAAGTTAGTAGAATAAGTACTTACAATAAAATATTAACACGTTATATAAATTAAGGTCATGGTATAAGTAACTGCATAAAATGTAACAACTAAAATGATGATATTTAAAAGTAATAAAATTTTAGATGACATAAAAATGTTTGACAGATGTATATAATAATGAAAATCAAGTTATGTAAGATGTGAATGATAATAATATAATAATAATAATCACTTCCTAATATATTACACAGAAGACCAAAGAACAATTCAAATTAATTTATTATGATATATACGTCTATTGTATTTATATTGTGCAAACCTTGGGTGAGAAGCGATAGAGTTATAGACCGGTTTCCTCCTTAAAAGAATAATTATTATTTATTCTTCAATGCCACCTTAGTTTGCTATATTTTCTGACCATGTTTGCATATAGGTTGCATCACCATTCGTTCATACAGTGTGTATCCTTAAGTTATAAAACCATCTTTGAAAACAGTAAGTTTAGGCAAAGACATAGTTTGCTGAAGATCACAGTTAAATATAGTATATCACCATTATTACGAGGTTTTTCTCTGTCATCTGTAGGAGCATATTCATCACTAGAGTCTTCGTAAGCCCTTTCAGATTCCAAACCATCTAAAAGAAGTGAAATTAATTAACAAAGTGAATATTCTTGTTCGGGGTCTCCTAACACCATAATTAATAATGTTAACACAACAATAAGGCCACACACGACTATTTTGACCAGTTGGACAAAATGGCTTACAAGGATAATTAGAACATCGCTGAATGAAGTATATTGAAAGTGAAGAAGATTATGTTGCAAGATAAAGTAATTGTTTATGTAATATCCTCGTTTAGGCCGGGCACTCCTCAATTGATCCCTGTGGAGACCGATAACGTACTAATGATTCAAAATAGTACTTACATCTGTTACTGTTACTAAACTTACGCCAAAAATTAATTCATATTAATTACAGACCATGCAACTAAGTCGCTCTCAGCACATCTGCAGATTCCCTTCCAAGTTGAATACACTGAAAAGGACTTCGCACATTAAGCAAAAGGTAACTTAAAATTCATGTCACTTAATCTAAACGTTTCCTTATTAGTTTCCGATTTGGTATCAACTCTTCTTAATCACAGCGTTTCTAAGCACATCTGATGCAAAAACCTTCACTTGCGTTACTTACGAAAACAACGAAACTACAGCGTACTGTAACAACATTACGTTCACAGAAAATGACAAAATTAAAACAGCCACAAAAGAAAACCGAATAACAGAAATTAGATTCGTAAATAGCAAAATAAAAAATATTCCAACAACATTTCTGAAAGAATTCAAAAACTTAGAAAAGTTAATTCTTGCAGATAGTGAAATTGCTAGTATTCACGACAGCGCATTTGTAGCTGTTACTGAACTATCGGAATTATGGTTGAATAAGAATTACATCACACGTATAGAAAATTTAACATTCAGTCATTTGTGGGCTTTAGAAATACTAGATCTATCCGAAAACAGTATAGAACTTATTGAAACGGATGCTTTATACGACTTGAAAAACTTACGAATGATTCTCCTTTACGATAACAAAATTAGCTATTTCCATCCAAACACTTTTCTTAAGTTGACCGCTCTGAAAACTATAAATTTGTCTGACAATTCCATATCTTACATACACTCACTGTGGCTTCCTGATTTAACAGTTCAAAATGTTTCTATTTCGTCCAATTCATTAAGCACAATCGATGTTTTCGTTTTCCCAAGTACTGTACGAATCGTCGACCTACGGAATAATAATATAACAAGCGTTGTAAATTGGCCACCTCATCATGTCGTTAACTTAGACTTAAGTCACAATTCAATCTTGAATATTAGAAATCAGAAAGAAACGTTCTCTATCTTTAACGTGTCTTTCATTACAAACACAAGCTTAACTCCACTGTCTCCTCGTATGGTTACATTAAACATTCAGAATAATAAGTTATATAGTATTCCAGAAGAATTTCTTGTTCAGTTTACGGCCTTACGTGTTTTGCACTTATCTAATAATTTTTTGGTGTCACTCAATGCTCAAGATTTTATTGATTTATCCAGCCTAACAGATCTCCATCTCAAAAATAATAAACTAAAATACATATCGGAAAAGGCATTCGCTAATCTTCATTCGTTAGTAATGCTGGACGTGTCAAATAATGAACTGACGGATTTACTTGAAAACACCTTCGTGTTTTTAATAAATCTCCGAGAAGTTAATTTACGCGATAACAAAATAACAACAATTCTACCTGAACATTTTAATCCCATGAAATCGCTTACGAAATTAGATTTAGCAAACAACGAGATTGAGATTATACCACAAGATGCTTTCACCAACTTAGAATATTTAAATCTGTTGAATTTTGACAACAACAACATAAAAGAGGTTGAAGTGGGATGGGCCAAAAACCTTTCAGCTTTAACAACTCTTTATCTACGGCGTAATTCGATCGTTTCTCTTACTGAAGAGAATTTAAACATCTCGTCAATTAGATACCTCTACCTTACAAATAATAAATTAAAAATTGTTCGCGATGGATTTTTGATTTTTCTAGTCAATTTGGAAACATTAGATTTGAATAATAATTACATATCGCATTTGAGTGAACATTCTTTTTGGGGGTTATCTAAGCTTACCTATCTATCCATAAGAAACAATTCCCTTGGGATAATTGGTGATTATTTTACACATTTATCTTCCCTTTCTGTCTTGGATTTGTCGTTTAATGTAATAAATAATATCAGCGAAAACGCATTTCAAAATCTACACCGAATAACCAACGTGCATCTGCATCACAATTCCATTAAGCACATGCCAAAACTGAAAAATTTGGAAGAGTTAACTTACTTATATTTGAGTAATAATACAATCGAGCATGTCACTAGTGAGCATTTTGGGGGTATGCGAAAACTTGTACATCTTTATTTAGGTGGTAATAGGATCAAAAACATTTATTCGGATACTTTTCACCAACTGAAACTGCTTCGTGAACTAGATTTAACTCGAAATCTGATCGAAGATATTCCAGATCTTACTTTTGAAGGCTTAAAATTACTGGACAAATTGTATTTACAGGACAATCAGTTAACAACGCTACCATCGGACGTTTTTAAGGACTTGACTTCTATCACTTCAATTGATGTATCATGGAATTTCCTCCGTTCCATACCAACAGATTTATTTAAAACTACTACATTGGTGTCGATGTTAAATTTAGCCAATAATCTAATAGATTCCGTAGATAAGGACACCTTTAAGTATTTGCCAAATTTAAATTATTTATACCTACAAAACAATCGTTTAAAAAACATAGGTAATAGCTTCTCCGACATGCAATTCCTTACAGTACTTCACCTCGCTAACAATTCTATTGACAATCTTCCAGAAGATTCCTTTTTACATTTACGTTCTTTAGTTCATTTACTACTAAATGAGAACCACATCCAAACTCTGCCCATAGAAATTTTCGAAAATCTGTCTTCCTTACGTTACTTGAATATATCCAATAACCGAATCCACTCATTAGAAATGGGAGTTTTTGATAGTCTACCTTCGGTAACTCATTTATATTTATCCTACAATTCTCTCACACATATAGATGAATATATATTTGCTAAAATAAAAAATCTGGAGGTATTAACTTTAGCGTATAATAAATTAACGTGTCTCAATCCGTGCTATATTGCGAATCGTATAGATCGTAGTATGTTCGTGTACCACGAAGGAAATCCATGGGAATGCCCTTTCATGCAAACCGCTGAACGAGTAAAGTACGTGAATTGTAATATTCCTAATCTTCAGGAACACACTCCTGGATATACACATAAATTTAATTTTGATTATGATTATGACGAGATCATAGCAAATATGACTGATACTGATGGAAGTTCCTAAAAGTTGTTCTGAAAAATGTCTAGTTGTAAATGCACTATTTATTTTAACTGTAATTGTGCTTAAATAAATGAAAATTGGTGAAAAAAATGTTTTACAAAATTGTCTTCTAAAGTCTTTACAACAGTAGCATTCGTGCCGGGAAGTCTTTATATCTTTAGTGAACAAAACTGTACGTCACCAATTTTGGAAATAGTTTCTTAAATACAGATTAATTTTGCTTAAAAAGTGCCTCTTGTTTTTCGTTCTGACGCACCGTTTTCGAAATAAAAATCATTTTATTAATCAGTACCTACAATAATAAGCCATCCTCGGAATGGTTTAATTGAAGAAAAATTGAAGCGCTGTATTAGATGCTACGAAAGATAATATTCCATATATGTACAATATAAACGCTCAAAGGTCGCTACGAAAAAATCCAGATTAGTGTTTACGTAGTATAAAGAATGTACAACACAACCGTCTTCCTGTTTAGAATAGGTACTTTCAACTAAAACATTCGTGTTAGTTAAGGCACTTTCCTTTTTGGGGATTTTTGTATGCATTATGAGCTTGAATATATGTAGTACTGTCCAAGCTGGCTATTTTTGAGATTTACTTGAGGTTGCAGTGCAATGTATTACAACTGAGGCATTTGGGAATGAGCGCAAAGTTGAGAATCAGAGTGCAACTACGAATATAATTATGTACTTATGAGTATAAAATGAGAAATTATCACCATTCACTGGCCAGATCGAACACAACTTGCGGACAGCCCTTGATAGATATTGTACTTTAGGACGAGGTCTGGATCGGCTCTCGGATTGCGTTCAAGATCGTATTAAATGGTATAATGGACACACAATCTTCAAGACAAAGGAGTGAAATGAGGAGGCCATGCCCGAAAACCCTATTGCCCAAGAACAATTCAGATCATAGTCTCTGAAATATTCTACCGTGAGACATGGACACCCTACCAAATCGTCTGCTACTCTTTTGCGACTTTTCAGTGCCTGATAGATAACAATCAATTGGTTTGTGTGCAAAATTATCTGGAGATGGCGTTTTGAACATCATCCAAATTTTTTGCCACTTAGAAAATATTGTAGCGATCGGAATAAATGAAAATCCGATGGCGCAATATCGGGCGAGTATGGTGGGTTAATTTTTCCAAGACTTTTCTTCGCAGTGCGGTCTTGCATTATCGTGTTGCAGAATAACTCCTGTTTTGTTGACAATCGCTGGCCACTTTTCAATTAAAGATTGATTCACTCGTTCCAATTGTTCACAATTCACAGTTAAGGTCTGCCCGATTTTGTTCATGTTTCTGCACTTCAAAATGAACGACCCCGCGAATACTCCACCAAACAGACAAAAGCGCTTTTTTGAGATGTAAAGGTAAACCTGGGGTGGCTGTACTTCGTGGCGATTCATTCGGAGAGAGCCACTGCCTTTTGCGTTTTGGATTAGCATAGAGGATCCATCTCCAGTGATCAATCGATCAAAAAATGCTTCTGTATTGTGCCTCTGAAGCAATAAGTTGCATGTAGTGGATCGGTTAGTTTTGTTTCCTTGAGACAGATTATTCGAGACCCAAATATCTGATTTGCTTACTTTGCCAATCTGCTGCAAAGGTTCTTGGATAGTCGACCAAGGTTTGTTAAAGAGTGTTTGACAGCTCCTCGATTGTCTAACACGGATTTGCTTCC
Organism: Pyrocoelia pectoralis; assembly: GCA_036250285.1. Classification (NCBI taxonomy): domain Eukaryota; kingdom Metazoa; phylum Arthropoda; class Insecta; order Coleoptera; family Lampyridae; genus Pyrocoelia; species Pyrocoelia pectoralis. The sequence continues at coordinate 88,320,774 of CM070074.1, read as the reverse complement.
ACTTCCGCTCTTACCATATCATTGTCTAATGTTGTTGGTCTCCTGATCTATACCGAGTCGGAAAGATCAAAATTACCGGATTTGAACTTAGAAAACCACCTTGGCATTTACGAACACGTCTAATGCATTTGAATAAACATCGCAAAGGTTTTTGGTAGCAATTGTTGCGTTAATACCTTCGTGAAACTCAAAAAGCATACAATATCTCTTCGGGTATTTGGCCTGCTATTTCACCATAAATTGCAAAAAAATTAAATTTAATTATTTACGAGTAAAAAAGTTACTCTAACCTTAAAATGTCTTTGACACGACTTTAAAGTGCACAGTGAATGAATGAATGAATATCGACATGCGCGAAATGAAGAAACGGTACCAGTATCGCTATCGCACAAACGTATTTTCGAAAACTTGGTGCAATCCACGTTAATGACAGCATTAACACCAGTTAAGAATGCGCATTCTTCCATTGCCATTGATAAGCAATATTTTCGACGGCCATTTTGACCACTTTTCCAACGAGAAAGAGAAAAAATGATCGATACAAGAATATCTTAAATTTTGATGTTCTACAAGAGTCCGAAGTCAGAATGTCAATAATGTCTACTGGAAAAAAGAAACGGCCATCCAGACATCCAGACTTTATGAATTCAAAGGATGAACTATTGTTCATCGAATATATAGGTGTAGGTGTCTCTTGATAACAAACGCTACTGGTGAACGAAGCTTTTCAAAGTTAAGTTAAAAGTGCCAAAAAAATCGTTTCTTAATAAAATCATATTCGTAAAATTATTAGGTGGCAGGGCCTTCAAGATTTCGTCTGCTTAAGCGCCTCCATCTTGTTTAATCTGGCACTAAGTGTAGGTAGGTTCTCCATGAAACAATTAATAATAATTTAATTTTGAAAAATGTTAAAAAAAAATTTAACTTAACATTTCATTTATGATTTATATAACTTTAAGTCAACAAGTGTCATTTACTTTACCAACATTTCGTTTACTACAACTTTTTGGGGAAGTGTTACATTATAAATTTTTAAACTGTGAAGGTTGGCGTTCACGATCTGAATAAATTTTATAATAAATATTCTGTTACTATTTCTGGGCAACCTTCTTATTCTATGGAACAATAACATACTAAGAGAAGATTAAGTAATTTTACAGTTAATAATCTACGTTCTATATTACGCACATTCTTAGAATAACTGCGGGTAAAATGTCTTCAATAATAATAATAAGAAAAAAACACTCTACTGGTATTACCAATGCGTTGTATATTTACTGGAAAACGCAAATTGGAGCTAATAAGAGATAGTTAGACGAGATACGTTAGTAAGTCGACAAACATAAATCGAGAACGAATCTTTATAATGCATTTTATAATATTCATGTAAAATGTAAAAGTAGTTTATGAAAGGTGATCCCAAAATATTGTGTGACAGTTATGATTTTGGTTGACCAATCATGTCGGTAAGTAGCCTTATAATTACATAAATAAGTACGATAGAGGAAGTTAATACATAATTCATTAATTTAAATCATTTTTCTATGTATTATTAAGTACATATACACAGACATATCAGAAGCCATAATACAGAGTGGCCCGGGATTCCCACACGGGCGATTGCGTCATTATAATAGTGATATCGAGGTACTGTCCTTTTTTGGATGACTTATAGCGTTTTGTGCTTAACCCAGATGAAATATTAGTAATTCTGTTCAAATTCTACAGGGTGGCACAATTTCAAAAGTTATTTATCTAATATCTAAAGTGTTAAGAAACTAAGTTGGTTAAATGATTAGGTACAGATATACCGGGTGAGTCATTTAACCTGGAATTTGAAATATCTCGAAAAATACGCATTGTATAGAAAAATGTCCCGAATCAAAACTTGAATATCTTCTAGGGGGAAATTCGTTAGTACTAAATTACACCCTCACCCCCACCCCCTGTAGGCGGGGCGGGGGGCGAATTGGAAATCTTAAATAGGAACCCCTATTTTTTATCGCAGATTCGGATCTTACGTCGAAAATTACGTACGATTTGTCCGAAGCATTTTTTTCGATTCGTGGCAGAGGGCGCTGTAATCGCCAGAAATGGAGCAGAAGTCAAAAAACAGATAAACACGTATTTAATAAGATTCGACAGGTTATTCAATGATGTTAGGGTTGCCCTCCCCTCTCCTGCAAGTGTGTGTGTGTGGGGGGAGGGTGTTTGGTGAATAAACTGTTTTTAAGATAACCCAGGAACAACGACGTGGACGTAATAGTTTTATGTTGCATTTGGAGTGCTTGATTAACGTGAATCCCCTTGCCCCTCACTAATCAAGTTAATGCTCGAAATGTTGACCTTGAACTTGAACAACCTGGACACAAGCGTTCGTCTGTCGAATCTTACTAAATACGTGTTTATATGTTTTTGACCTCTGCTCCATTTCTTGCAATTACAGCGCCTTCTGTCGCGAATCGAAAAAAATGTTTCGGGCAAATCGTACGTAACTTTCGACGTAAAATCCGAATCTGCGATAAAAAATAGGGGTTCCTATTTAAGATTTCAAATTTGCCCCCCGCCCCGCCTACAGGGGGTGGGGGTGAGGGTGTAATTTAGTACTAACGAATTTCCCCCTCGAAGATATTCAAGTTTTGATTGGGCACATTTTTCTATACAATGCGTATTTTTCGAGATATTTCAAATTCCAGGTTAAATGACTCACCCGGTATAGGTGCATATGGTCGCATTGGTTTCAGCTTACAGCAATGTTCTAAAAGGAACATGGGAGAAAGATATATATTAAGAAAAGTTTGCTAAGAAACAAATAAAAATTGATTATATTTTTGATATAGGTACATACAATAAAATCTATAAAACTTACATTATATTTATTTTTCTAAAACTGACTTGAAAAATAGTATTTCCTTTTGTAAAATGAGTGAGGAAAGCTGCATTTTCCGCACTTGTGATGAAAGTAAACCGTATTACACCATTTATCTATTGCAGGAAAACAAATGAATTCAATAAACTATCGACATTGACAATTTAAGGTTATAAATAAAAAATTAATGAAAATTTTTTTAACAGTTTTAGAAAAAAATGTGTAAAACACGAAAGGAAAATGTTTTTTCAATTCTCGCTCACTCGCTACGATCGTGTGTCAAACTTTGGATTCGAGATGAAAAAAGCATAACTTTCTTCTCTTGTTGTACAAATAACTACATTTCTTTAATTAAATTCGTGATGAAAGTTACATTTTCCTCTCTCGAGATGAAAGTAAACAGTATTGCAAACACCATTTATCTATTGCAGGAGAACAAAAGAATTCGGTAAATTGTCAACATTTACAGTTTCATGGATGTTTTTTTAATTATATGGAGTTTTAGAACAAAATTTGTGTAAAACACGAGAAGAAAATGTTTCTCCAACTATCGCTCAATTAACACACTAGTTGTGTCAAACAAACTTTGATCTTGAATTGAAAAAAAGCTATAACTTTCTCCTTTAGTTATAAAAATAACTATTACAAATAATAATAAATATGTCACAACGCTAATGATTTTTTCTCGTTTCAGAAAGAAAAATTAGTCATAGTTGTCGTTATATTCCTTCTGAAATATGAAGGCGCAGCTCAGTACTGCAGTTGGGAACAACACGTCGTCATTTGCAAAAGTATAGAATTGAACCTTGAAGACGCACTAGATATTGCTTCAACAAATAAAACAGTGATAAAATCGATTGCTTTTGACAATAGTATTCTTAACGTGTTACCTAGCAATGTATTTTCAAAATATCCAAATCTACAACAACTATATTTAACCGATAGTGATGTAACCGGTATAAACTTGCAAGCCTTCTCCAATTTGCGTGTTCTTGACGAACTGCATTTGGGCAAGAATAATCTAACGAAACTAGAAAATAAGGTATTTATTGAATTAGAATCGTTAAAATTGTTGAAGCTGTCACAAAATGAGATTGAAATTATAGAAGAAGAAGCCTTCTTGGGATTAATCGAATTGAAAATTTTAATGCTAGACAGAAACAAAATCAATACTTTACATAGCGAGACTTTTACTTTTTTGCCTAATTTAAGATCGCTTAACTTGTTGGGAAATTCCTTTGAAACTATTTCTTCGGAAGTATTTATAAAATTAAACAGTTCACTTTTAAGCTTGAATTTAGCGTTTAATGAAATAACGCGAGTCGATTTATTTACATTTCCCTCGAGTTTGGAATCACTGGATCTATCTAGTAACAAAATTTCAACAATCACTTATTGGCCCTCTGTTAAGAACTTGTCGTATCTTAATCTAAACGATAACAATATTCAGGTTATCGTAACGACAACTGAAACATTTTCAATTTTTCAGCCACTTAATAGCCGTGGATCAATTCATGGGACTTATTTGGCGGAAAATTTAATTGAACTGAATTTGGAAAGATGCAATTTACCAGAACTCAGAAGTGATTTTTTCTCTGGTATGATTAAGCTACGAATTCTTAAATTGAGGTTCAATAAAATTAGTAACATTCCCAGTGGGTGTTTCATAAATCTTACTTCATTAGAGCGACTATACCTATCACATAATGTAATTACTCGTGTTAAAAAAACGGACTTTGATGGGCTCTCTAAATTGGCGCACTTAGATTTAGCTAATAACAAAATAAAAAAGCTTTCAGACTACTGCTTTAAAGATTTACAATCGTTGCAAGTCCTAGATCTTTCCTATAATCAATTTGTACGATTTAAGGATTTACAATTTTTAGGATTAATCAAAATTAATCATTTATATTTGCAACACCATGGCATTGAAGAAATATCGCCAGGAACATTCCGAATGCTTCAGTCTCTTATTGTTATTACATTAAATTTATCCCACAACCAAATAATAAAATTAGTTGAGAATTCATTTGTATTACTACCTCTAACTACAGAATTAAACTTAGAGCACAACAATTTACGTCAAATTCCTGTTGGAACCTTTAACGGTCTTCCAAGTTTGCTCACTCTAAATTTGGCGAATAATCGAATTCGGCTTCTCTATTTACAAAATTTTCAGGGAACGGAAAAATTAAAAAATCTAAGTTTACAAAATAATGATCTTCATTTCATAGCGAGTGGAGCGTTTAAGACACTTTCTTCACTTGCGAACCTTGACCTTTCAAAAAACCAAATTGAAAGCCTCACCGAACACATTTTTACAGATTTGTCTCGCGTTACAAATTTACGCTTAGAACAAAATCAACTTTCCGAAATTGCATCTTCGGTATTTAAGCAATTACACTCGTTAAGGTACTTAAATATTTCAAGTAATCTCATACAAAGTATCAGCGAAAACGCTTTCAGATCAACCCCTAACTTAAGTGTCTTAAATATCAGCAATAATTCATTGAGTACAATTTCTAGCGGATTTTTAAAAAACTTGCGTTTATTATTTGAATTGGATTTATCGAATAATTTAATTAATTCCGTTGGAGAAAGCGATTTTCATGGTTTAACAAAGTTGAATGAACTTCATTTGCAAACCAATGAAATACAACACGTTGCTGATGGTAGCTTTAAAGATTTGCACTCGTTAAGGTATTTAAACATTTCTAATAATTTAATCGTAAACATAACGGCCGAAATAACTGCAGGCCTCACTAGCCTAAAACAATTATATTTACAAAGCAACAGGATTTCGAATGTGTCACCTAGAGCTTTTATAAATCTTAACGTTTTGGTAATTTTAGATTTATCAAACAATACTATTGCGGAATTACCTGATTGTGTGTTTTGTAACTGCACAAAATTAGTCGGTTTGTATCTATCTGAAAATGTACTTCATGATTTGCAACCGAAGGTATTCAAAAACTTGAATGAACTTACACACCTTTACTTACAAAACAATTTGATTAAGAATATAAGTAGTGGTTGCTTTGAAGGTTTAAGTGCCTTAAAAGTGCTCAATTTGACAAATAATACAATCGAAGAAGTAGAAGAAAGTACTTTTTCACGTCTCCACTCCTTAAATTACCTCAACTTGAATTATAATTATTTACGTGATCTACCACCGACTTGCTTCCTTAATTTGAAGATGTTATTTGTAATAGACCTTTCTAACAACAAAATTAGAGATCTGAATAAATCGATTTTTTACGGTCTGTCAAATTTAGTAGAAATTGACATATCGCACAATTCTTTGACGGAATTAGAGGAATCAACATTTGCCACGCAACAAAACCTAATATTTCTAAATATGCGAGGTAACCAATTGAGGTGTATAGATCCATGTGAAATTTTAAGCTACTCTCAGCACACGATAAATTTTATGTTTTCTGACAATTTATGGAACTGTACTTTGTTAAAACAAATTGACGAGGACTCAACGGGTGACGATTATATTAACGTGTTTTGCCCTTACATCAAGTCCAACACCACTTCAATGTCAAATTTTTCGTTTCCGGCTGAACCAAAAGTTGAAGATAATTTCGATCGTTTATCAATCGATCACATTACAAATTTTCCGGCGAAAACTGAATCATTTATGTTCCCTTTCACCACCGAATTACCATCAAAAACTGTTGGTTTGGAAAACACTGATGAACGAAGTCGTTTTGGCAGTTTAAATAAAAATGTAGAGAGACTTATTCCTAAAATCGATACTTTGCTTAGTTTACTAAATGGGACGATGTATAATGAAAGCAGTTACAGTTCAAATTTAGCGAACCCTAATTATAATATTTCAACCCTTGTAAATATAAGTGACAATGCCCGGTATAGTAAATTTTTAGAAGAGTTTGGAAACGAGTATCATCGAAAGAGCTCTTCAAAGATATTAAACGACTTTAAGCAAGAAGTATTAATATTCAACGCATTAGTTTTAGTAATAGCATATTTTTTTTAAGTGTAAGCAATGTAAGATATTATAGGAAAAAAAATAAAAATCGCACATCAATCTGAGGAGACTAGTTATTAAGAACGGCGGATGAAGTCCAGAAAGGAGTTCTGTAATGTGTTTTACTATGTATATGAATCCTTTACTAAATCATTCATGATACCAAAATCCGTCAAGTCTATCCATTTTAATTCCAGATTGAGAATTGATGAAAATTGAAAATTTTGGTTGAGGAGGACAGCAGTATCAGCTGTAGCAATCCTTAAAATAACAAACACTTTATTAGGATGTGTTTCTTTTTGGGGTCCCAGTTAGAATAATATCTGTGAAAGAGTTGAAGGTAATCCGATTTTCTTTAAAGTATGTAGTGCGCCGTCTCGCCGCCTGTGTAACATCCGCTACAAGATGGTGATTCGACCCGTAGGCGGAAAAAAAATCCTAGGAAAAAAATCCTCGGAAAAAAAATCATGGAAAAAAATCCTGTAGAAAAAAAATCCTATGGAAAAATTTTTTGTACTTATGATGAGTGCTTTCCCATACGCATAGTTTTAGTCCCTTATAATTTTCATTGGAGTGTCGTACACTTTCTGTACTTTAATCAATCTTTCATAGAATAAACCAACATATTCTTAACATTTTTCGAAATTCGACCGAACAAGGATGACATCTTGGGCGAGAGGTTCGGAGCTCACACAAGGATGTCCTCGTACAGACTATTGGACGACAATTAAGTAGGTACCACTTGTTCTGTTCAAAGTCGCACCGTTTCGGAGATAATAATAATTATTCGTTTTCATCAATTATCGTAGAATTAAGACACTTACAGATGGATTTCTTACAGTTTTTGCAAATGAATCTTTCTATTGTAAAATAAACCAGCATATTCTAATTTTTTTTTTTAACATTTTTTTACTAAAATTGTATGGTGTGGACAATATTGTGTTTATTGCCAAATATAGACAAGAAATAGAAGAAATGCTTAAAAAGTTAGAAGAAATCAATGTGAAGAAAATAAACGAAGGAGAAACAACATTTATGGAAGTCAAAATAGAGACTAAGATAGCAAAACAGTCAAAAATTAAAATAACAAATAATGAGTACAATTTTGAACAAGTAAATTCTTGTAATTATTTGGGGGTAATATAACAGATAACAGCGAAGAGATAGAAGAAATACAGAATAGACTCTTGAAAGGAAATAGAAGTACCGGTACGTTGTCCAAACTATTGAAGGCAAAGTACATAACAAGGAATATATTATATCGTCCTTTGATCGTTCTCAATTCTCTCATTTACTGTTACTTATATGTAATCTTCTTCAATTCCTCTTTACCATTGTTCGCCTTTACGTCAAATTTTGGAGGTCCTTGTGGTGTTTAAACACTTCCATCTTTGGGTCGCAATTTCCTGTGTCCTCCAGTAAAGCGGTCTCACGTCTACCTTTTGTAGCTGGTGACACAACCGCCTTACAATGTGAGCTGGACTTCCTCCTCTTTAACGCTTAGCTTGGGCTTATCAATTCTCCTGGCATTATGTTTATGATCACCAAAGTTAGTTATGTAGTACCTCCCAGTGCAGGTCAACTGCTCATTCCTTCTCCTTGTCCTTTTCTATTTATAGGCACCCTGATAGGGCGAACCTAACTATAATTCTATAATCTTCACTCACGATCACCCTGCTTCGTCTGGCCCTCCTCAGATTCCTGTATACTATCACTTCAAGTATGTAATTCCAATTACCCAACCCCATCATACCGAACGTGTCTTAACATTCCCAAACGGCCAACGGGTTGGTTCACTTCGTGTTGTATAATTGGTTTCACATCCAGGGGTGAGATAGATGAAAAATGAAGACAATTTCCAAGTTTTCAGCGTCGTGTAGTCATTTTAAAGGGAAAAGTACTTTTTATTACATGTGTGAATATGCAAACAAGGTTTTTCTGAAACCGAAGAGTTTGTAAAAAAACTACAAGATATGAAATTGTTTGTGAGCACTAATTTAAAAATAGGGTTTATGAGGAAAGTAAATTTCATCACTTGAGTCAGTTCTCAGTTAAATTGTTTAATTGGTCAAATGTACTGCAAAACTTTAGAAAAAAGTATTATTTGGTACAGGGTGGCGGAGACCTAATGACCACATTTGTAAAAGGCGTGGTTTAAAGTGGGTAGATTGGGGAAAGTCATTCTGTAGCGCAGTTGGTAGCTTAAGGTGGGAAGTTTAGTTACCATGCCGCGTTGGGAAAGTCACCATCGTGCGTTCGCTGTAGGGGCGTTTTTTCGTAATAATCAATGTTTTGCGGCCACACGTCGCGCCTTCCCGGCCCCTTATTCTCGAATCGTACGACACGATAGCGCATACGCTTATCCTGTAAATAGCACATGAAATTTTCGAAAGTATATTCTTTTAGAATACACTTTTGAAAATTTCATGCGTTATTTGCAGGATAGCGTATGCGCTATCGTGTCGTGCGACTCGAGAATAAGGGGCCCGACACATTTGAACCTCGCTCCACGAGCAACTCTCTCAAACAACCGCTCAATTTCTAAGTGGGTTGAACATTTTCGTCTGTATTACAGTAAAACTTCCGTTTATTAGCTACAAAGTGTGATTTTTTCATCCCCATAACTCGAAAATTAAAGGTATGGTGTCCATTTCAAATGTGGTCATTTGGTCTCCGCCACCCGTTATAAGCGTTGAGTGTCACTCAACGGTATAAGTAACAAATATAATTTGACCTACATGCTACATTATAATACATATAACTTCCTGCATTTTTATCTAGTAAAAAAGATATTTCTATTTCACAGTGCAAATGTTATGCATTTCTTAATGTGCATGTGCACCTGATACGCACTTACAGAGTTTTGCTGAATCTAGATTCTTTTTCTATAAGGTTAATAACACAACGGAAATGGAAATATGTTCCATTCATTAACTCGTAGAGATACCCTTCTTCCCCTTTTTCTCTTTTCAAATCTTAATAAAAAGGTAAAGGGGTTTCTTAATTTTAATTTAAGATTTTATTAAATCGTCAAAATGAATACACAAATCGAAATCACTTTCGATTCCTCAAGTATAAATTAAAATTAAGACTTAGTAAGTATTTGATATGCGGTGCAATCATAACTTAACTCTTATTTCTCACATTTTCTAATAATAAATAATGCCATGCAATGCACCCGAGCATGCACCCAAATGTATATCTAAAGTTAAGATCTAATAGTGTTATTTATGTAAGTTTCCATGAGTGTGGCATTATTATTAGAATTATAAGACATTTTCTGAATTAGACTCGTGTAATTAACGTTTATTAGTAAAATTCTACGTTTCGACGACTTTTCTTTGCTGCCTTTTTCAAGAATAATTTTATTGTTTGACACTAAATGTCATGTCACTTCGTCACTTGATTTGCGTTATGATTTTAACAATGGTTTAAAGTACAGATTTTCCCTAATGGAATATATATTTTACAGACGAAACTTGGCGCGACGTAAATCACTCAAGAAAACTTGGTTGAATGGTACCAGTTTTGATAAACAGATCAGCAATTCAAGAAATAAAGGGATGGAGAGAGGGAATCAAACGACCCTTTGGATCTCGACAAAGAGTAATTATATTGGACGAATCGAGGATTATGCAGAATAGTTACGATACGCATTGGGACTGAAACTCAACAAACCTTACCACACAATGCTAGATCTCGAATTTAGAAATCCAACGACTTCCCGGAGGAAAATAGATATTATCGAATGGTGAACCAAAAGAAAAGTTCCGTTACTCGATATCTTCAACCAACTAACGAGGGCTTCGCTTTGGAATGATCTTGACAGCACAATGATAGAAAAAAATATTTAATGAAGACAGTAACAAAAGATTAAGACCGGAAAAGGTAAAACGTAGATGGTTTCCAGTAGTCCACTGTGAGTTTAATCCGATTGAATTGGTAATGGGCCTATGTTAAAAATAAAGTTGTAAAAAGAAGCACAACTTTCAAATTTAAGGACATTTTAGAACTTTGCAAGTCATTAGTCAACATTGCGTCGACCACAACAAGAAGTTAGAAGACATGTATAGAGAAAAGGACAATTTAGTAGATGTGTGCATAGAACATTTGGTAATAAATTTGAATGATGACGATGGTGAATGGTGATAAAATGGCTTTGAGGGTTATGAAGATCTCGAAGAAAATATTGACAATGATTAAGCTGATTACATTTAATTGATTTTTATGCGTTAACCGAAAAATCGATAACAATTCCCAAAACCATTTATTCCCCCTCCCTGAAATTTAAATTCATGATATTTAAAAAATCGAACTTGATTTTGCTGCCAGAAAACGTCAAATGTCAAACTGCAATAGTTTTCATTTTTTTAAGTTTCAACAAAACTTTTCCATAAATGTGAAAATAAGGAGAAATATTTGAGACTATTTTTATGTTGAAACTCTGATTTCTAAATTTTCATTTCCTAAAAATGGTTAGTTTTTATGTTCAAAAGGATGTTTAGAGGAAAAAATATGTTAAAGTTACATCTTTCAAATGATTTCGGAAGAAATAATTGTAGAATTAGCAATAACGTTTAATTTCTGTCAAATAAAGTACGGTTAAGCCAGTTTAAACTTTAAAGTTAATCTTTTTGAGAACACTGAGGGCATTTTTTAAATTATTATTAAAAAAGAGATAATCTTATCTATACATTAAAATATCTTAATTTATTTATACCCACTTCCTTGCAAGATCGACTGTTTTACAGACAAGTAAGTAAATGAAAATTTGCTTATAAGTACATAATGCTGACTGTCTTAAAGCGTGAACTTTATTCTCAGTACAAACTGCGAAGCGTGTCAGTGAAAACCTTTCAACATTAAATTGGTGAGATTTTAATTTTTTTTAATTTTTCATATTTTACGAAATAACCGTGCTAATTTTTTTCAACGTGATATAATAATTAAACTAAGAGGGTAGAAAAAATTAACCTTAATTAGTTATAAAAGTTGGTAATGTGATTATTATTAATTATAAATTGACGTGCAACGCTACCCTTTTTGGTAAAGATGAACACTCCACATCGAGAACCAAAATACACTTGTTAATTATTGATTCTAAATTTCATAATTGTTATAATTAGTAAATTCTAATTCGTTGTGTAGCATCCTAGCATCTGATAATCAAAGGTATCACATAAGACATGAATGATTTCTAAAATCTCTCTCTGTTAAATTTATTCATGAGTATGTTAATCAACCGAAATATTACTCGATTTTAGACCGATCAAGAATTGCTTTTAAATTTTAAAATGTTAAACAATTTTGGAAACTGTGCATTACGCAAATAATCAACAAGGATATCAGGTTTCTCCAAACTTACCACATTCGTTTATTTGCGTAAATAATATTCTTTGACTCTGACTTAACTTTATGAAATCATTTGCAGACTTTTTGAATTATATATATTTCACACGGAGCAGGGCGGGCAACGGCATGCAATTAATTTTTAAAGTTTGTCAGTGATGTAGGGCAAGGTGTAATATATTTATTTATTTAATTATTTTTAAGATTAATGACAAAAGTTGACAATAAAAACTACACTGTATTTTAAAGTACATACTATATTTCAGTTTTTTGTATGAAATATGGCCACTATAATTTTGTTTAAATATTATCGTACATGTACATTTTAGATAGATTGTCGAATTTTTTTTTAGAATTACAAACACTGTTTTCATTTATTTTGATGTGTAACATTTCCAAACATAATCTTTTTCAAAATTCTTTTCTATAGGTATACCTATAAAATTTCCGTTTTTTCATAATCAAAAGTTGTTTATTTTCGACCGTGTGCTTTACCAAAGCGATGCTGTTTGGTTTAACTTTTACATCTGATTTGTGTTGTGATGTACCAATATATTTAGTTTCGCAGTCGTTACATATAAAATTTGCTATAATATTGTTATTGTAATTTGTTCTGTAGGAATGGAGACTTTAATTTTGAAAACAATAATGAATTTACGTTTTGTGGTTCAAAAGCCGGTTTTATATAAAATTGTTTTAGATTTTTAAACAACATTCACTTTTTATTTCAATACCGAACTGAAACGTACTTTTGTTTTACGTAGTTCAGGATTTTTATAATTAGGTACCTTTAATGATTTCTTTAATTCACGTTTGTAAATGTTCCTTCAAAAATTATTAAATGGACTAATAATAATTATTAACTAATACTAGTCGCAACAATCATTCGCTTGGATTTTTTTTTATTTCCAGTAGGCACAAAAGAGAAAAAGTCGAACAATAAAAATATTATCAGAAATAAATTTTAATTCATGATTTAGACACACTTGTCGGTTTGTCAAAAATAAATTGTTGTCATGTAGAGAATCGATACCCCTAACAGAAAATGCAACATTCCACCAATAATTCATTTTTGGAATTATCGAAGAAATAGTTGAAGCGTTGACGTTGGGAGCCCTCAGTTTCGTGCAAATGATTTCGATGGGGAAATATCCAACAAAGTCGATCAATTTTTAGGGTTTTGAATTTTTTTTTCTGCGAACAATAATTTTTTTTTAATGAATCATTATGCTGACAATGTCTATCATTAGAGAGAAAAGAAGAACTTTTTCTACTGATTTCAGTGAAGGAAATGGTATTTTTAAAGGTGATTTTATCAAAAAGCCGTCTATAAAAATATGTACTTTATTAATAACACAGTATTAATGAAGTTTGTTTGATTCACTATTTTTTATAGGTTAAACAAGACGACAAACTTGTGGTCGAGGGCAGTCAACTATTTTTCGAAAATCCAATACTTTGCACGCTTCACCATAAGTACGACATATTCAACTCTTTTACGTTTAAGGGTTCTGCACCCAATATTGGTAAGTATCCAGTGAGGTAGAATGTTACTTTCCATTATACTAATACAACTGCTATACATACAAATTAAACTTCTAACGCAACCGTTTATTAAACAATAAAAAACTGTGATTTTCCCCAAAAATCATATTAAATTTGGCAACCATAAAAAACTGCCAAGATATTTAACTTTTGATGGTATTGAAATACAGTAGAGTCCCGCTCTTCCGAACTAATTGGGACCGGTTCGGTTTAGCGAGAATTCGGAATAGGCGGATTTCATGAATAATATCAACATGTTGATGGTGCAATGGCGGAATATTGCATCCTCAGATGCCCTTCATGAGAAAAAAATTACTGACTTTACTTTTTAAATGGGTGTAAAATGGTTATACTTATAGTTATAACAATATGTAAATGTATGTTTTTCACGAACGTCATTTTAATTTCTCCTGTATTTAAATTAAAGAAATCGATATTTTTTTGAGCTCAGTTCGGAATAGGCGGATTTTCGGAATAACGGGGTCGGAATAGCGGGACTCTACTGTATTTTTAATAGGTACAAGCTTGTCTTGATCAACTTCAATATCTTGTGCGCTTAGAATATGACGTATACCTATACCTACTATTATATTGACCGAAATTTTGCACTTAATCTTATTAAACGTGGGGCTCCCTTTTCATTAGCCTTAGCTAAAACTTTACTTGGTGTGCAACTATGTTCTTCTTTGGTTTTAGTATCATTTCTCATGATAACCTATAACTTTTTTCTCCCTAAAATTGTTGATGTAGATTAGGTAAATTAATTTTCAGAAACGTGACTTGTCGCCTGAAACATTTCAGATACATTGTTCAATCCGCTAAGCATTTCACGAAAATTCATTTATGTAGGGAATAAATAAAATGCGTGCACCAACTGCAACATCAAAATATGACAACAATAACAAATCATATAATAAGGGCAATTTTACATCGTAGCCAAATTGTTACATACCTATATCTATATGTACTCAATTTATTTACACCCTGTATAAAAGCAGTTGTGCGTGCTTCATAAATTTAAAAACAATGAAAGGAGCCTCGCCTAATACTAATTGGATATCTTTGGTTTTGCTACACCTATGCAATTTTAACAGTAGGATGGTGAAGCGCATGTTGGACGTCAAACATTATATTTTTGTATTAATGTACATAATTTCTAGTGTCGCTTTTTATACATTACAAAACGTTACAAATGATGTAAGTACATATTTTTGCAAATTAGTTAATTTCATTTCATTTATATTGTCTCCCTGCACCACTAACGTTTGCTTGCGATTCATTACTTTAATTATTTACTTCTGTAGGTAATTGTAAATGGAGCATTCAAACTCCGGTCGGTTTTTATAACTTTATAGTTAAAACGGCGTCATATATTGCTTGTCCAAATTATTTTAGTAAGGAAACATCGGAAAATTGGAAGAATTGAACTCGCGATGTGACAAATATCTTAATTGTAAGTAATAATTAAAATAAAAATTCCATCAACAAATAAAATTTACAATACATAATAAACAGTGAATTAAATTAAACTAAAACCTAATTCAAAATAAAAAAATAGCAATAGGTGAAGTTTTCAGAGGGTCTAGTAATAATTTTCAATAGGTATCTACATATATTTTTGAAATCACCATTTATTACAAAACAGTACCTAACAAAGTCTTTCGTAAAATTGATTTCGAACTGATGCCAATTGGTAATTCGATATTTTGTAGCATTGTAATTTTAATTTTTAATTCTTCTCAATTTTGAAAGGTATATCCAGAATAAATGTCTGATCTTAAATGTCCCCAAAGGAAACGAGCCAATTAATTTTGCATTTTGGACCAATCATTTTATTATTTGCGTATCCTGCAAAAATTCTTGCACTTCACGACAGCTCTGCGATGGATACCATTCATTTCGAACCAAATTCTTTGTATGTTCCTAAGGAGTTCAGCAAGTGCTAGAGTAATTTGTACCTGAAAATGTTGTACGAAAAACGTTAATACATTTTTACTCTCAAATAATTTATATTTCGATAATCGCATATTAAGAATTTTGCATTGCACTCCTATGGTACGTTATTCAATTCACCACCCTGTATATTATCAGCAAATTAAACTAAGAGAGTCGTTTTGAAGAACGTTCTCTTACGTAGGAGACCCAAGTTCGAAGAATATACAGACATACAGTGTGGAACGACCAAATAAAATAATTTCGTTATTTCAGTAATTTAATTGTAAGTACTTTCATTTAATTTTAACTTAGTTGAAGATAAATTCGCGGTCCAATGAGACCTTAAGTTAAGTTATCATGCCAAAAGAAAAGAAAACTATAAGTACGGTGTTAATTGTAGGTAAGTACATGTATAAAACAATGTACTTAGTGACTTTACTACGGACGGAAGTTTTGTAAATACATATTATAAAACAGCAGTGTCGGCGGCAGAAAGCAGCCGGCAACATAATGTGGGTTACACTAGAAACAATAGTGATGTCGAGTAAAGGTGTGCTGCAAATTTTTGTTTTTGCAAATATTTGGAGTACTGGGACTTGGGAGTGAAAGAGGAAAGGGATAAATCATACTTGCGACAATGAAAGTCTTAGAAAAAGTAAACCATTCAACAAATTGCATTGTTTACCGCCGATTTGGGTATTTTGTGGCCTGCATGAATCCATTACGAACGTGTACAACTTGTATGCAGCAACCTATATGCAAAAAGCAATGTTGGCATGGGTGCCCATACAGTAATGTACAGAGGGAGAGGCAATTTGGGAAAGAGTGAACAATTAGTTTTATTTAAATTAAAAATTTGGTTATTTAAGAAATTATTACTGCTTAGAGACCAGTCCGGGGGGGGGGGGGCTGCCCCCCCTTGGCCCCCCTTATGGGCGTCCATGAATGTTGGGATTGCTAGTACAGAAAGTCATAAATAAAATGGGAATCCGAGGAGATTTGGTTTTTATCAAATCTCGCTTTGATGTATTTCTGAAGCTATTTTACAATTGAAAAATAAAAGGTTCTCACTAAACGAAAGTATTCAAGTTGTAGAAGGTGTTATAAGTTACATAAACTCCAAAAGAAACAATTTATTAATAAATTAAGTGAAGTTTTAAATAAAAACTCTGGATTGCTTCAGGAGTTACAAAATGGAGACGCCATCATTTAAGTATTATAGAAATATAAAATCTAAAATTCGCTTCAATTGTTCCATGCGATGTTGGAAAAAAAATTATCTAAAATGAAAAATGTTTTACCCTCGTTCAGCTGCCCCCCCCCCCCACCACGCGAGAATTAAAATAATGATAGCTCTGAATTAGAAGCTATTTATGAGCTTTCAAAATCCGCAAGAATAAAATTTTGAGCTCGATCCCCTTAGCAGGAATTTTAATTTGAAAGTGGGGGAGCTTCTCGAATATTTAACATAGTTCCCTAGCTCTTACGTGTCTGGCGGGAGGGCTGGTTTTCCTGCTAAGGGGCTGCAACTCGAAAGTCAGGTTATACATATTTCGAAAGCTCCTACATCGGAAGATAATACAGTCATAAAATGATCTGTTTCTCTATTATTTAACATAATTCCCTCTTGCGTTTTTGGCACAAGGGGTGGATTTCCTCCTAAGGGGTTGCAACTTGGAAATGAAGTGTTACATATTTTTGTAGCCTAATAATGCTGGAACTACATGCATTAAAGATATTATAGATTTAATGATATTTTCTATGAGTTACCTCTTCGGCGAAATTAGTTATGGGGTTGTTTTAAGGTAAGGGGTGGAGCTCGAAAATCGAAACTACGTTCACTTTCCAATTAAAATTCCTGCTTTTTTTTAATTCTTGCGTGGGGGACCAGCTGAACGAGGGTAAATGTTTTGGCAAACAACAGAAGGAAAGTTACATTTGAAAGTTTCTTACATCATATGGTCATTAAATGTACCTAATCATTTATTGCTTGAATAAAATTTTCACCCTTAATATCTTATTATTTCATTTACTATTAAATAATAAAGCGTGATTTTCTGACAATATTGTACAAAGGAAATATAGTCTTCATTATTTTTAAATTCATATTTCTTCATTTGCATGTTTTTAAAGAATTTTTATGCATAAAGTAAAGTGCGTATTTGCAATATTTTTTGAATATTGCGTGCATATGTATTTACACCTTGTCTGTATTTCTGTTATTATGTTTTTGCCAGATACGACTAAATTTAAATGATTTTCTACACAATCTAATATTCATAGTTATGAGACCAGGAATAAATTGCATTAAAGATCTTCAATCGTTTACAATATAAAGCAACTAAGTTATGGGACCTTTAAAAATAAATTAAAATCATTTTTAATATGTAATCCATACTATAATTATAATGAATTGTTTAACGTCAGTAGATGATATTCATGGCTTATTTTAGTGTGTTATGTTCTGCTTTTAATGCTAATTAACTTAATTAGATGTATATTTCAATAATTGTATCTCCTTTGAGGACTGTGATTAAGATAGGTATATACCTAGCAAAAAATATAACTATCCAAACGCAATAATAAATTATTATGCTAACAAGTGTTTTTTTTTATTTCAGATCATCAATATGAAGAGGTTAATAATACTTCAGTTTTCTATTTACTGTGTTTTATCCTTTAATGGTCACTCATCGGAAAACTGTTTTAACACTATACGGTACTCCGGTACGCAATCCTTTTTCAACGAGGTGACCTGTAGAGGCAAAACAATAGCAAACGGAACACAATTAGTTATTAGACAACACAATCCCCACTTGACAAAAATTATTTCCTTTGTTAATAGTGTCATACCTGTCCTGCCTGCAAATTGTTTTGCATTTTTCCCGTACTTGGAAAGACTTTTTTTGCAAGCCACAAGAATCAAAACAATTGAACCTGACGCATTCGGAAACCTCCAAGTACTTGCAGATTTAGCTCTTAATAACAATCATATAAAAGAAATATTTGAGCTCACTTTTCGACCACTTGGAAGTCTAAGATTTTTAGATTTGTCCAAAAATGAACTTCGTACGTTACACCCAGATTCATTTTATGGTTTAGTCAGTTTAGAACGGTTAGACTTATCGTATAATTTGTTTAGCGAACTGAACGCAAATATGTTTAGGAACGTACCATCGCTTCGGGTATTACATTTATCGAATAATAGACTTTATAACATTAAATCGGATACATTGAGATATTTGGTCCATTTACAAGCTTTAAATTTGCATCAAAACTATCTAGAACATCTTCCTACGGAAGTATTTCAAAGTAATGACAGAATGCTATCTCTAGATTTATCTAATAACCCCTTCCAAAACTTTAATATTAATATTATTCCAAATTATTTAATTAATTTTAACGTAAGTAATAATATACTTAACATTTCATCATGGTCGTGGGCTGAAAATATCGAAAAAGTTGATTTAAGTAATACCACAATAAGCGGCATACGCACTGGAAGATCTACGAAACGGCTGTGTTTACACCACAACAACTTTTACAGTTTCGATGAGATTAATTTGAAAAATGCGACTAACCTTTTGCAATTAGACCTTAGTTACAATAATATACATAAAATGTATAATGATGTTTTTAGAAACGTACGAAAATTAGAAAAACTAAATTTAAGTAACAACAACTTAAGTGATATACCAATAGGATGTTTTTCGGAGTTAACCAATTTATTAGAATTAAGATTGTCTAACAATTTCTTAACAGATATCGAATTTGGCACATTTTCAGGCCTCGATAATATAACTAGCCTTTATTTGGACAACAATAAATTAACTTCCATCCCAGAAAAATCGTTTTACGTACTTAGAAAATTAAAAATTCTGTACATTGACAATAACCTCATAAATGAACTTGACGTACAAGAACTGTTAAAACAAACTCCTCTATTATATCACATTTCTCTTAATGTAAATGAATGGAAATGTAAAAATTTGTTCAACATAATGACGCTATTAACAAATCGTTTGGTGTATTTTGAAAATGGTACCGATTATAACAGTGAAAATATAAATGGTATTGCTTGTACGGATGAGGATGATTTTCGAGTAGCACATGCTAATACCATTGAAGACCCCTATTCAACTTTAGTTGATAAATTTTCCCAATACTTTGACAACGGTTTTAAAAACTCGTCTTTTTACAAATTCTTTCAACTGTCTCTTTCAAATTCTCCGTCAAAAAGTGAATTAAACACCTCCCCCACTGTGCGAGGGAAAAAATTCTTTAAGTACTTTTCAACGCGGAATGACGAAACGAAAAATGGTGAATCGGTGAATGGGGAGGAGAATTCGTCAAGCTCAGATGAGTATGAAGAGGAAGAAAAAGAAGAACAATCAACAACTGAACAGTCAACAGAATATTCTACCACAGACTTTACGGACTACTATAGGTGAACCCTTACCTCTTATCACTTCCACACTGATATCAATTTGTATCCAGAAATATTAGCGTTTTCTAATCATTGTAATCAATGTGTAGTATAATTATATCCATTACTATTATCTTTTTTTTGCAGGCACCATAAATGTTCAGTTCATTAACTGATATTAATTGTGTGTGAACATTGTTGTTTTACAACAAGGGTTGTGTATTTTCTTAGTTAATCTAGGTATTATTTAGAATATTTGTGTAATAGATACGATATTTAATAAACTCTGTTTTGTGTTTTATCCTTGTCAGAATTTGGTGCACTTCTTTATTTATAGGTACCTACACAGTACACACATTTGAAACATCGTAAGAAGTAGCTACCAGCTACCACCATCTATCACTACCTAACTTAAGGCATTAGGGTACAATTGTGAGAACTTTTTTTCCAAAACCTCTAGTAATGCTTCTATGGCCGTTTCTTAATTCTTACGTTCTCCTATACCAAACACTTTGTTTTTCAATCACGTACGAAGTAATTAATAATTTTAAAAATCGTTAATATTAGCAAAAGTACAAACAATAGTACCAGGAAATAATACACTGTTCAATAGGTATTTTTGTCGAGAATCTGATGGCAAATAAAAATATACAGGGTATTCCATTTAAAATATTCGTATAAATTCTATTTAAAGTTCACAAATTTTGAATTCTCATTTTAAACACTCGGTATAAAATTAATCACTTAGTTTTTTTTTGTAGAGTAACATGAGAACATGACATTATGGTAATATTATTCATCAAATAAATTTTTCATTTTTCGAAGAATAACTTGGTATGAATATTATATAGGGTGTAGAATTGGTTTACGCACCATAGGGATTTCAATGTTAAATTTCTAATATGCTTGTATTATCTCCCCTAATTATTTTAAAGCAAAAGTGTAAATATATTTCTTGTAGAAAAAAAAAATACTCTTTACAACCACATCATTACTTATTGTTATTATTTTAGTTTTCATACAAGGGTGAAAATATGGAAATTAGAAATTCAATTTTATTAAAATTAGATAATAAAACAATAAGTAATGATGTGGTTGTAAAGAGTATTTTTTTCTCTACAAGAAATATATTTACCTACACTTTTGCTCTAAAATAATTAGGGGAGATTAATACAAGCATATTAAAAATTTAACATTGAAATCCCTATGGTGCGTAAATCAATTGTACACTCTGTATAGTCGGACCTTGAATTGTCCAAACTTTTAACAAAATAATTAATATAACTTGACAATCGCACATCCAATATCAAAAAAAATTTCAGGTGTGATATAAATATCACAGATAAGTAATACAGATGGCTCACGCTTATGAGGATTTGGTTGTCCCAATTCAAACGAATTGGAAACAGAATTTTTTTAGTATGGAAACGGATTGTTTTATAAGGGGACGGCGCTATTCTCAGTAGCTGCTGTATCGTCGTCGACTACATAATGAAGCCGTACTCCCTAGTTATTTTAATAGAGTGTTCCGTCGTATAAATTATTACTTTCGTGGTGGTTTTGGTGTCACAAGCTCAAATTCACAAAAAAATGAAAGGCCATGACATACTGATTCTAAATGTCAAGGCCGCCCAAAATCGGTCCATGCATTAGGGCATAAAACACGAAAAACTAGTTAAACACATCTACGGAAAGAAGAAAAAACATAGAATTTTTTCGTACATAGATCACAATTTTCTTTGTACAGTGAAAGTTATAAATAATTGCCAAACGTTGCCAATTACATTAGGCCTTACGGAAGAATGAAACTTTAAACGCGATTATCTCAGTTCAGAGTCCGTAAAAATTGGATAAATTTTGAGCAACTTTTGCCTCTACATGGAATTATCTAATAAAGTAACGCTTAAATCAAAAAAATTTACTCTTAAAAAAAGTTTCTCTAATCGCTTATCTTTACGTTATACTTAGAATTATAATTTTATCTGTAATATTAAACTAAATATGTAATTAAAAGTAAAACATCGAACTTTTTACTCACTTCAGAACCGTCGGCGCTTTCACTGCCGTGATAGAATCCATCTCTATATTTGCCGTACCACCCTTTCGCTCTTACATCATAGATAGGTACGATCTCGACACAGGTCATTGCCATTACAATTAATACAATTATTTACATAAATAGTACAGCCAAATAAGTAAATATTTTCTCTAAGAAAAGAAAAAATTACAAATATGCTGTTGGTGGAGGGGTGTATTTTTGAGTTATAATTAAGGTACAAAAAGACCCACGTGAAGTTATCCACGGATTTTTTTTAACCATCCACCGCATCCACGAGTATTTTTTTTCAAGATCAACTACATTTTTGCCAAAAAATGTTAATATAGGAGATAGATAATGACATTTCAATAGGCTACATAATTTTATTACCAAAAATTAAAGATTAAGTGAATAAAGTCTTGAAATATGTGATCTTGTACATATTTCACGATGCTGAACCGAAGACCCACAAATAAAATAAATTGTGTTAATTACTGCAAAGGGCACTAAATAAGAAAACTAATAATAAAAAATGGTGATGTAAGTATTTTTTATAACGTGAAAAAAATTCATTAAAACTACGTTTACGCGCTGGCGCCGATCGTCCGGTTTGAACTCGAAGACCCAAAATTTGTTTAAATTTTCTTTAACTATTTTAAAGGTCACTTAATAAGAAAGCTAATAACAAAAAATGGTGATGTAAGTATTTTTTATAACGTGAAAAAAAATTCATTAAGACTACGTTTACGCGCTGGCGTCGATCGTCCGGTTTGAACTCGAAGACCAAAAATTTGTTTAAATTTTCTTTGATTATTGTAAAGGACTCTAAATGAGAAAGCTAATAACAAAAAATGGTGATGTAAGTATTTTTTATAACGTCAAAAAAATTTATTAAGATTATTTTGGGTCTTCGAGTTCAATCCGGATGATCGGCGCCAGGGCGTAAACGTAATCTTAATTTTGACGTTATAAAAAATACTTACATCACAATTTTTTGTTATTAGCTTTCTCATTAAGAGTCCTTTACAATAATCAAAGAAAATTTAAACACATTTTGGGTCTGAGTTCAATCCGGACGATCGGCGCCAGCGAGCGAACGTAATCTTAATGAATTTTTTTTGACGTTATAAAAAATACTTACATCACCATTTTTTGTTATTAGCTTTCTTATTAAGTGTCCTTTGCAGTAGTTAAAAGAATTTTTTTTTATTTTTGGGTCTTCGGTTCGGCATCGTGAAATATGTACAAGATCACATATTTAAAGACTTTTTATTCACTTAATCTTTAATTTTTGGTAATAAAATTATGTAGCCTATTGAAATGTCATTATCTGTCTCCTATATTAACATTTTCTTGGGAAAAATGTAGTTGATTTTAAAAAAAAATACTCGTGGATGCTTAAAAAAATCCGTGGATAACTTCACACGGGTTACAAAAACCCATCCCCATATCGTATTCGCTACGAAAAGTGAGTTTGAAGGTTCAAAAAATAGGTATAACTCAAAGAAGAACACTTTTAGGGGAAAAAGTGATGACAAAAAAGTTGTAGAGAATATAATTTTACGCAAAGAAGTAGTTACAAAAAACGAACGCGTAGTGCTTTTTTGTCAATAACTCGAAAACGGCGCGTAGGATCGGAAAAGGATTTAAATGAAAGTTGTAGACAATTTAATTACGAACAATTTTTTATTTTTATTTTTTTGTACGATCAATATTGACACAGATATGAATTTTTTACTTTATTTTAACTACATTCGACAAACGATCATACATTTTAAAAATTAGCTCGAGTACAAGTGCTCGTACAACATTTTTGTAAGGACCTTTTTTGCGTAAAATTACATTCTCTACAACTTTCCCGTCTTCGCCTATTTTTTGCACTATAATTTTCGTAGCGAACACTGTAAGGGGCTGGGATTTTTGTACCTTCATTATAACCCAAAAATACACCCCTCCACCAACGGACAGCCAATCTGGATTTTTTTCCTTAGAGATTAATTTTGACTGCGAGCTAAAATGCGAAACTGAAAAATACATCAAACTATAAATAAAAATTGTATAAAAAAAGTGTAGATACAGAACAGCTCCTTAATTTATATATGTATATAACATTACTTATACAAAATAGGATACAAATTCCTAAAACAACTTTTTAATTGATGTCTCATACTGGGTGCTGATCCGCCCGCTCGGTAATAGCATTTAGCAAATGCTCCTCTAATTATTTTAGGGTCAAAACATAAGAGTACAAAATTTTTCAAAACTAAAAACGCTACCTGAATGGTATATGTTCTCTCCGACCAAAATTGTACTGTAAGAAAGAAAATGAAGAATTAAATGTTGAATAAGAATTTGGAAAAATCACATTGCCATGATTATTACCGAGCGGCCGGATTAGCACCCAGTATGTAGCTAATAAAAAAATTATAAATCCCATTATTCCCCGGTGGGACGTAGGGTCGATATTAAACCTTTCCAGTGTGTTCGATTCCCTGCTATGGTTTGAAGTTGCGCTACCTATTGTTTTCCCGCTTTCTTCCATCACTGTCCTTCTCCAGGTTGCACACGGTCTTCCTACTCTCCTCTGACATTGAAATATTCCATTTTACGGCAATTATAGAAGGGTCATGGATACTTTTCCGCATTGTATGTCCTATCCACTCCTGTTTTTGTTTTTCGATATCATTTGTAATATCACTCCGCCCTGTTCTACTCCACATCTTTCATAGCTTCGTGCTCACAAGATGTGTAAAATATTTTGTAAACATCGATTAACGAAGATCTGGAGTTTCCGTTTAATGTCACTTGTCATGCAGCACGATTTGCAGCATCCATATAACAACACCGATTTTACCATTGAGTTGAACACTTACTTTTGTATATACAGTTATACTACTTGCACGCCATAATTGTGATAGGCCGGAAAAAAAGTTCCTCGTGCTTTGCGTATCCTTTCTATCACTTCCTCTCTGCTTTCTCTTTCATTTGCTACCCACATCATACGTACTTAAAGCTAGTTACCTCCTTCACCTCTTCTTCGAGTGTCACCTCTCTTGCTACTGTACTATTTATACTGAGCAGCTTGGTCCAGTTCTTGTTGATTCTAACTTAAGTGCCATTTTTTCTTGATTCTTCTATAACGTTGTTTATGTTTCCTTGCATTGCTTTTTTGCTTTGGCTTAATAGACACACATCATCCGCATATTCCAAGTCCTCTTTGTATTAGTTAAATCCCAAGTTACACCTTTCTTTTCCTTGACGTTTGTCATGATCTCATCCATAACGATTACAAAGAGTAGTGGTAAAAGAATGCATCCTTGTCTTACGACTGTGACCAATGTATTTTGTTATTAGATACGTTTCTTATTAAGTGTCTTTTGCAATAGTTAAAGAAAATTTAAACAAATTTTGGGTCTTCGAGTACAACCCGGACGATCGGCACCAGCGGGCAAACGTAACCTTTATGAATTTTTGTGACGTTATAAAAAATACTTACATCACAATTTTTTGTTATTATGCTTCTTATTAAGTGGTCTTTGCAATAGTTAAAGAAAATTTAAACAAATGTTGAGTCTTCGAGTAGAATCCAGACGATCGGCACCAGCGGGCAAACGTAACCTTTATGAATTTTTGTGACGTTATAAAAAATACTTGCATCACATTTTTTTGTTATTACGTTTCTTATTAAGTGTCCTTTCGAATAGTTAAAGAAAATTTAAACAAATTTTGGGTCTTCGAGTTCAACCCGGACGGTTGGCGCCAGCGCGCAAACTAATCTTTATGAATTTTTTTCGACGTTATAAAAAATATTACATCACAATTTTTTGTTATTAAGTTTCTTATTAAGTGTCCTTTGCAATAGTTAAGATTTTTTTCTTATTTTTGGGTCTTCGGTTCAGCATCGTGAAGCATCTACAAGCTCACGTATTTATTCATTTAATCTTTATTTTTTGGTAATAAAATTATACGGCCTAGTTGATTTTGTAAAAAAAACTTTATTAAGACATGTGCAATGTACTAAATTAAATTTGTAATATACTAAATAAAACTTTGTATTGTAAACAGAAAACGATTTTGTTTTTGTTAGATAAGAAGCATAGGTAACTTGAGACTCTTTCAATCAACAACGAAACACATTCCAGCATTGTATTATTTTACTAATTCCGAGTCTATACTTCGACAATTAACGTAATAAACCGTAACTAGAGGAGTGGTTAAAATATGTAAATCAAGCTCGAACGCCTATAACATAGGCAACACGCACAATTTTAAATAAAAGCATTGATTGAGCTATCTGTAGTAACTTATCTGTGTAAATATGGTTGGTCGATACATGAAGGGAAAACAATACAGTGTGCCATTTTAAAAAAAAGTGACATTTTCCTGCCAGGTAAAAATGCAACATACTATAGATATAAGAATATTTTTAAAAGATGCGCAATTCAAATCAAAGCAACCTTTATTTGAAACTTTTTTCTGTATCTTCAACCCACATTGAGTTATCGACCGATTACAGAATAGTGGGACACCCTGTATTGGATAGGATGCTATCAGTATAATCTTTATACATACCAAGATTCCTTACCTTATGGATAGATGTCGCGCCAATAGGATTCCTTTCACACTTTCTTCTGTATATGTATGGTATATGTACTTATATGATCTAAGAATGGTACATGCAAATAAATTCCAGTGGCGTACGACTTTTATATGCATCGGAATTCCTGTAACACGTAATTTACCTTACTAGGGACTATACAGTGAATAGCACTACTTTATAACCTGCCCTGAAACCGACGGAAGAAACGCCGTAGAGTTTTGTCAAAAGGTGGCGAGTTTCTTCAAGAAGATAATAGGTACGCTCGTCATCGTACAACTGCAAACGTAGGTTTTGCAGTAATTAAACATCCACTATATTTTCCAACTGCATTCTCTGGATGACGACAACATAAAAATCGCACCCCATTAACAGTTTCGCACGCAGCCAAAGAAGTTCTTTTCAGTCCACGATTTCTTGCATTCACTGCTTCAAGCCCCCCCCCCCCTTCCCTCATCTACACTCTCTTTACGTTTTTATTCTCTTTCTCTGTCATGCCCCAGCCATCTTGCTCGTTGTGTTCTTACCATTTTGCGATCCTAGGTTGTCCGTACTTCTCTTTGAAGTAGCTCTCATTTTCCTCACTTCCATGGTTGTAGATCCGGAATCGTGCCTGGTTCCTTTGCTCCAGCGACCTACTGCATTCCTCCTTTCTGTTCTTTGGAAACATCTTGAGCCATTTTTGCGCGTCTGCGGTCATAATTTCTTGCAGCCGACTCCGTTCGCTTTCAATTTCGTCTCTTTTCTTAGTCTCGTGGTTTCACAAAATTCTGGTGTATCATTTCTGTTTTCAATTGTAATACGTCGTACTTCTTCCACCTCTCCATCCTGCTTTCTGGTCGCGTTGGTATTTATTTCTTTCATTCTAGTAATTACCCGGAAATGAATATGACCAGCATCGGCATCCGCCCCTCTACAGAGTGTTTTTTTGGGAGATTTAGTTAGACGTTTCCGGGAAAGTGTTATAGGTAGGTTTCTGAAAATGTGTACTTAAGGGGCTCTGAAAGCCGAATCGATGTAAAATATTTTTAAAATGGCCGCACTTCTGGAAGTAACTAGTAACTTCGTTATTTTAAATGGCAACCTCTATTTTTTATTATATTTTTGAATTCTACGTGAAATTTCAGTTCCTTTGATACCCACAATCAATATCTACAAGTTATGGTGTAGGTATAAGTTATTTCCACTTATTAAAAAAAAATGACGGATGACACTATCTACTAAAAAAAATTCGAAAAAAATGGTATCATTGCAATGAAATGGGAATAAGTCAGAAACTATAATAGTAAAGATAGGGATAGGAACATGTAATACCAAAATATGTCCATTTTGATTCTCTATCAAATGCAAATAGTAAGAAAATGGTCATTTCATTTAAAAAAACTGAGTTTTTAGTTTTTGAATTTTCTTAAATTTGGAGCCTGGACGTCGTACGCAACATAACTTTTTTTAAGTACGCCAAAATTCCTCCTCTATGCGCTGGTGAAAACTTAGTTGCCATAGCTACAACGGTTTTCAAGTAATTAATTCTTAAAATACCGTCTGCATCCGCATTTTTTTTTAATAGGAGACAATAACTTAAAAGTATCATGAATGCGGGGTATAAGATATACGCGGAGGTGCTCAGAAGGATGCTAAAGAAGGAAATAGAGGAAAGGGGGTTAGTGCAGGACTGGCAGGCGGGTTTCAGGGAAGGAAGGCGGACGGTGGATAACATTTATGTTCTAAGGCAAGTGGTGAACAAGGTGCTGGAAAGAAAAGCGGGGAAGGCGTATGGTTTGTACTTTTGGACAAATTAAGGCAGCATTTGATAATGTAAATGGAACAAATAAAATGTGGGAGGTGTTAAGGAAATGTGAGATAGGAGAAGATTTGGTGACGGCGAAAGAGGAAGTGTATGGGGAGACAAGGTGCACGACGGGAGTGAGGGAAGAGAAAGGTGAAAGGTTTTGGATGAAAAAAG
The DNA here is from genome assembly GCA_036250285.1 of Pyrocoelia pectoralis. NCBI lineage: Eukaryota > Metazoa > Arthropoda > Insecta > Coleoptera > Lampyridae > Pyrocoelia > Pyrocoelia pectoralis. The sequence continues at coordinate 88,292,055 of CM070074.1, read as the reverse complement.
GGTTGAGGTAGGGATGCCCGTTGAGCTCGGGTCTGTTCTCGTTATACATTGGAGATTTAGAAGAGGAGTAACGGAGACAGCAAAAGGGAGGAGTGGTAATAGGATAAAAGTGTGGGTGTTAGCGTATGCGGACGACGTGGTAGTAATGGCAGATAGTGGGAAGGAAATGAAGGGGTTAATTGGCGTGGTGAAGGGATATTTAGGGAGAAAGGACTTAAGTGGAAATGTGGGAAAGACTAAAGTAATGGTGTTTCAAAAGAGAAGATCGAGAGCGGTAAAGGAAAAATGTGGGGAGGGGGGGGGGGAGTGTAGATGAATGGAAATATCTGGGTTAAGTATTAAGGTATATGATAATAAGGATGAGGCGCATATAAGAGAACTGGCAAATAAGGGGAATAGATTAGTGGGGAATAGGGGAAAGAGTGTTTGGGAAGGATATGGAAAAGAGAAGGTGGATTTTTGACAAGCTAGTAAGGAATGTCATGGGGTACGGAGTAGAGATATGGGGGTGGAAGGAATCTGAAAAATTGGAGCGAGTTCAGGAAAAATACTGGTTGGATAGAGAGGCGCCAGGGTATATAGTGGAGGAAGAAATAAAATCTGAGAAAATAAGAGTTCAGGCAGGAAAGAGAGCGGTGAAGTATGAAGAAGATGTCAAGAAGAGGAATGAAATTGTAATGGTGAATGAGTGTATGAGAGAGATGAGGAAAAAGGGGATAAGGTATGGACAGGAGGAGAGAATGTTTTATGAGAGAGTGGGCTATGCGAGGGAGGAGATATAAAGAAGGGAGGAAGGAAATGATATGGTGGAAGAGTTGGTAAGAAGATATAAGAGTGAGCAAGGCCAAGAAAGGAGAGCGAGGATAGGTAAGGGGAGGTATAATGAGGGATATCAGTGGCGGTTTCAGGGGGGAGTAATTGGGTAATTACTCCCCCTAAGAATTTTTCGTTCGCTTATTATTGTTATTCTTAAAAATTACCAAGATTTCAAACAAACAAGTTAAGTTATGGTGAATCTAGTCGGCGATCTATGACGGTGAATTTTTCCAAAACTGCTGGAGTGAGTCGTGGAAGAGACCGATACCCGATATTTTTTTTAATTACCCCCCCTAAGCCAGTTGTCTGGAAACGCCATTGAGGGATATCGGTAGAAGGCAAGGCCGAATACCTGTTGGGAGATATGGGACTGAAGGAAAAAAGAGTTGTGGCGAGATTTAGGTGCAAGAATGAGGAGAATGAAAGTAGATATTAGTGGGAGGACGAGAAAAGGGTTTGTAGAATGTGCAGGGAAGGGAGGGAAAGTGAGTGTCATATGATGAGGGAAAGTGAGGAGCTAAAAGAAGAGGTGAGAGAGAGAAAGGTGATTCTGGGAGAGGAGGGGGTAGGAGTGGGGTGCATGAAGGTGTTAGAGAAGAGGGAAAAGGATGAAACGTAGGGGACAGGTTTGGGCGTTTTTTGGTGTTTTTATGTGTAGGTATATTATGTTAGGTTATTAATAATTATGTTTATAGTTTGTGGTTATTGAGCGGGGATAAGAATCATTTGTATATTTTTATTATGAATACAATAAACAGGGGCGTAAACAACATAAAAAGAAGCATTTTTTTTAAATAATAATAATCTAAATAACAAAGTTAAGACGTCTAGAATCTAGATGAACGCGCAAGACGATTGATTATTTCTTCGGGATGACAGCTGTAATCTCAAAATTAACATTATTATTCTTATTCTTTGTGTTTAGAAACAATGATTGAGCCTTTAATGAATATTTCTGGGGGGGGTTTTAACCCAAGGACCCCCCCCCCTTCGGTACGCGCCTGACAATAAATAAATCTAAATAATAAATAATAACTTAAAAACCATAATTTGTACATATTAAAAGAACTGAAATTTCACGTAGAATTCAAAAATGCAATAAAAAATAGGAGTTCCCAAGTTACCAGCTACTTACGGCATTTCCGGAAGCGCTGCCATTTTGAAAATATTTTACATCGGTTCGGGTTAGTTGTTAAAAAATAAAAAACCTTATAACTTGGCTTCAAAACCATAATGTGTGATACATCGTTGAATTTGTAATGAATAATGCTACCGAATACAGAGTGTCTCTTTGTTTGAGGCCATATAAAAAAATAAAGTTGATGATGGTTTCTCGGATACGAAACGTCGGATTAAAAATTTGAACACGACATTTTGTAGAGCTTAAAAAGTGGCAATGAGAAAGTGCCGGTAGTTTTTTAATATCAGTTAAAATAAATAAAAAAATGAAAAGAAACAAAAATCCAAAAAATCACATTTTTTTGAGAATTTTGAAAACGATAAACAATAATGAACTTTTGCGGCCAGCATGTGAACATACTCTAAATAGCGCAACTTTTTTCTAATTTAAGCCACCCTGTGTCTTCTACCGTTTTCAAGATCCCCATGCTGTGCATTCTTATCTTGGACACGGTGTATAACTGGAAGGGAAGCAACAACACTAAACATTGAAGCAGTTTTGTAACTTATGCAACCCGCGGTGTGGTGGAATTGTTGTCCTTGTTTAACTTGCATGAAATAAAATACATATACTAATCAAAAGGAGCTGCAAAATAGTCAACGAACATAACAAATCAGACAAGGTTAGTTGTACTACCAGCATTACTAACTCAATCTATCTTTGTCTTTTACGCCTGCTTCAACGAGTGCATTTGCGAGATACATGAGCGTCCCTTCCAGTTATATTAGAGTTCACTGAATTAATCAAAAGGAACTGCAAAATAGTCAACGAACATAACAAATCAGACAAGGTTAGTTGTACTACCAGCCATTGAACTCAATGCTACCAGCTCAATCTATCTTTGTCTTTTACGCCTGCTTCAACGAGTGCATTTGCGAGATACATGAGCGTCCCTTACTCCCTTCCAGTTATATTAGAGTTCACTGGTAAACAATCAATAAAAGGTGTTTTCTTTTTGCATCGCCACAGGTGTGCCACAGGGTTAGGCAAATGCACAATTATCACGTGATTGAAGTGCCTTGCGTCATAATCATAAGACATTTCTGCCTCAGGTTAATATAAAACTTAAAATAAAGCTTTTAAAACGAATAGGGTTATTGAGGACTGAGTCAAATTATTTTTATAAAACGAATGGTGTGTATTGACAGAGGTGCCTTAAGTGTACCACAAAATGCAAAAAGAAAACACCTATTATTTGAAATCCGTCTGGCTGTAGCCCCCCCCCCATTATTTATCAGGACCCACCGATTCCACAGAAAAGAGACGTTTGGCAGCTTACCAGACCTTCTAATCTAACCCAGGTTGTGGCAGAGCACCAGAGAGTTTGTGCTTGTAAATGTAGGGTAAGGCAGAGTAGAGCATCTTGACAGATGCATTACCAAACATGAAAATAAAAAGAAATGGTGCTTATTATTATGAATCTGTGCCAGATATCCCGAATTACGATGCAAACAATTTTTTGACATTCTGTTTTGATACATTTTCTATCAATTCAAACTGTAATATTCACAAAAAACTTTACGTTTGTTGCTGTAAAAGGGCTTCAACAAATGAAATCAACAGTGATATACCAGTAAGTTGCTAGGATATCACAGTTGAGTGGGGAATTCAATAATGCTTGTTACTATAAACAAATATTCCTCAGTGCCACCAAAGCGACTCATTGGTGTTGCATAATGCAGTTAACTTGAAATACAAGTAACTGAATGTTTGTATAAACCATAAGTATAAATAGAATTTACATGATAACGAAAACTTATTTTATTCTATACCTCTGCTACAAATAAACTTATATACAATTTCAAATTGTTAATATCCTTTACGACCACGAAACCTTACACGGTTATCAAGCTGTAACAAATAACAATTATATCCGCATTAACATAAAAGTAGTGTTTTACCAGTGATCGTTTACATTCAAAAAATGTATTACGTAAAGCTTGACATTCATATGGAACACTACCATCGTTAATTTTTAAACATTCTCTTGGTGTCTTTTTATCCTACAAACATGTGTGGGCTTATAAAACAGTTTCAAAAATACATACTCTTTTCACACAGTCACTATTTAAAAGACACATCTTTAAATCGGCCCGTACACCAGCACAAGGCCTTTTATCTGCTAATGTTTCGCCTTCTTCAGAATATTGCATGATGAACTCACATAACAATAATAAACAACAAAGAGTTATAAGTCTGTTAAGGTTACCATGTTTGTTTTGTAAATTCACTCAAAGCCCTGTCCACCGTCTCTCAATTACTCTATTAAAAGGTATGTTCACATTACAAAATAAGAGTAATTGAGAGCGTCATTTAATGCCATTATCAACTCTCATCCTCCAAGTACAAATGAACGCATCTGTCTAGAAATAGTAGTTTTTGTGCATTTACACTTTACAGAAGATGCTTACCAAAACTTTTGTTACAAATTGAAAAAATTGCCAATCTTCTAAACGAAATTATTAAAGCCGGCGCTTTAGACACACTCTCGTTAATGACATCACTTCCACACATGCGCAGACGTTTCTTTTAGTGGGCTGTATCGTCGTATACATTTCCCATTTCGTTAATGTATTTTTGAAAACTTAGTTTTTAATAAAAAATGGTAAGCATTACTACAAAAATAAACTAATATAATAACAAATAGAAATGTCATCCATTAATTAACATTCATTTTAAGCGTCTGTATCATAAATATACAGTGATGTTTGTAGATTTTTGTCCCCTACGAACATGACAATAACCAACAAATTTCTCATAATATAATATATTATTCAATTTAATTTTATCAATTATTTGTTTTAGGGTTTTGTTAAGGTCGTAAAGAATAAGCAGTACTTCAAGCGATTCCAGGTTAAGTTTAAAAGGCGCAGGCAAGGTAAAACCGACTACTTTGCACGCAAACGCTTAATAACGCAGGACAAGAATAAGTATAATACACCTAAGTATCGTTTCATTGTCCGTTTCTCGAACAAGAATATTACCTGTCAAGTTGCGTTCTCTCGTATTGAAGGAGACAAGATCATATGTGCAGCTTATTCGCACGAATTGGTTAAATACGGTATTAAAGTGGGACTTACTAATTATGCGGCTGCATATTGTACAGGGCTGTTGTTAGCAAGACGTTTATTAAAACAATTAGGACTGGCCGATCTTTATAAGGGTTGTACAGAAGCGACTGGTGAAGAATACAATGTCGAAGGAGTCGAAAAGGGACCTGGCGCCTTTAAGTAAGATTCTCTAATTTTTTGTTTAGATCGCTTGTTTCGTAAATGATGATCCAATGACACATGCGCGTCATCTGATTTGATCGACTATTCACTCGGACGTGTTTTTGTGCATGTTCTATGCCGAATTCTACTGACGTTTGTTATGGTTTATCAAGTATATGATTGTAACGTGTCTCTGATTTGTACGTTATTATTATGCGTCCATATTGTCTAAAAAAAAAAAATATCTAATATCCTTAAATTTTAGGTGTTATCTTGATGTTGGATTGCAAAGAACTACAACAGGTGCACGTGTTTTTGGTGCGATGAAGGGAGCGGTTGATGGTGGATTAAATATTCCACATTCGACAAAACGTTTCCCCGGTTATGATGCTGAAAATAAAAGTTTTAATGCTGAGGTTCATCGTGGTCACATTTTGGGTGAACATGTAGCTAATTACATGCGTAGCTTGGAAGAGGAGGATCCCGAAGCATTCAAGCGTCAGTTCAGTCAATACATCAAGCTTGGCATTTCGGCTGATCAGGTGTGTTATTCTCTCGATTAAGTCCAACATTGTGATTAGCTTGTCACAGTTACGCAATAATTATTTGTACAACTAGAGATGTTTGTTATGCTTTTTTCAACTTGACATTTTCTCACGTTTTACAAAAAAAAATGTCTGTTGTTTTCCTAATGATGTTAACCTAATACTGTTTACTTACGTCTGTAGAGAGGAAAATGTAACTTTCTTCCACTCATTTTATGAAAGTAATTAACATTTGTCTCTGTTAAAACAGATTGAAAACATTTACAAAAATGCGCATGCGGCCATTCGTGCAGATCCTTCGCTCGATAAACGTGAACCTAGAGTTCCAGCCACCAAGAAGAGATGGAACAGTAAGAAACTTACATTGGCTGAACGTAAAGAAGGCATAGCCGAAAGGAAAGCGGATTTTTTGAAAACACTTGAAACTCAAGCAGAAGCTTAAATTTGTTATATGACTTATTATTGTGCATAGATGAAATATAAACTATGTGCATAATATATAATGGCTTTTTATTTTATTGATTAATCGAGCAATTATTTATTACACACAAAATATTAATAACGATATGATACGAATTGCATTTACACAATTTTAAATTATTTACTTCTTTTTCAATACTAACTACTTGAGCTTTGGTTTATTAATTGTCGAGTAACAACAAATCTTTGATACTATAACATCAGAGAAAAACAATAACGATTACAAAATTCTTTAAACATAATGTATTGTCTGTAAAATTAACAATAAATGTGTTTTCGCTACTTCATTGACAGTACAGTCTCAATTTACACGAAATTGAACAGACTGATTTACTCGAGGCAGCTTGATGTGATAAGCACAAGAAAGAGATGATAATGTCATTGACATACATCAACAATGCAACATTCATGTAAATATTGAGGAATGTTGTTTACTATTCCCTTTCTTTTGCTAAAGATTACATAATTTTTTGCAAAAGATTCTTACTCTAACTCGCCTCCATTTTCCCCCAATTCCTTCTTCCACCCATCCTTTTCAATTCCCTCTCTGCCCTCAGCTCCACAACACTCCCTTTACATTTGCGTTAAACTCTCCCGTCCCATTCCGCACAACGTACATCTTAACCTCCCATCAATACTTGTTTTCGCTTTCCTCGTTCCCGCATCTACCATCTTCTTCTTGATCCTATTCCTTATTTCTTACCTTTGCACATCCTTATCCCTTTCTACAATGTCCCCTCTTGTACTCATCCACCATTCTCTTCTGCACCTTCTTCCTTGCATACTCTCCTTTTCCTGTCCTGTCTGTATTGTATTCTTCCTCCACTCCCTCCAACAGCATTGTAGTGTATACTCTCCATCCCTTCCTCATACCCTATCGCCAACTTCCCTGCCTGTATCCTTATTTTTTCTCATTTAACTTCCTCTTTTACGATGGACTCTGGCATCTCGCTTACCAACCCCAACACCCAATCTCCAATATCTTTCCAAAACCTTATTCCTTTCCCTCCACTGCCACCCCCATACATAATTACACTCTGCCTAACTTCTTAACATGTGGGAGGTTAAGGTTATTTAAAGAGGCTAACTAAAAGTGACCTCTAAATGGATCCCTGTGGCACTTCCCTATCCATACTTCCATACTTGGTCTTTATTTCCCATTTATAACAATACGATCTTTTCAGCTAATATTAACATATCAGCTAACTCCAGTGTTGTTAAGTATCTAGACACATTTTAAGTACCTATCTATATATATTTTAGGTATCTGTATCTAGAAACCCAAAAAAATGTATCTTTACCAACACTGGCTAACTCATATATGTACAAATTGTGTGCTTACCCCCTTATTCCGTAACAATACAACTTTTCTAAGAGTATTTTATGATCTAGCTACACTGAAAGCTTTTTGATAAGTCGCAGAACAGGAGTACGATACGGTTTTGTTATTATAGATAGCGTAATAATTTACCACATAGCCGTCACATTCTTCAAAACTTCAAGCCTTACAGAAAGGATTCAGAAAATATTTGGTAAAAGGGAGGTTGCGAGTTTTCTTTATTTACTTTATTATGGGTTACCTATTCCCCTCCTCCCCTTCTGATATCAAGCCTGGCTATTCGGTAATATCATTTTCTCCCCTATTTCCGCCTATAACCTTTTCTCGATCACCCGGGCGTATATCTTGTATCCTGTGTTCAGGAGACTTATTCCGCTGATCTCCCTGTTCCCTCTTTTGTGTGTTGGGCACATTATACTACCCTCACTCCACTCCCTTGGTAATCTCTCTTATTTCCTTTAAGTTTAAGTTTTGTTTATTAACCCTGTGTGATTCTATCACTCACAAAGTTGCATCGTCTGTGTAGCATCCTCTACAGGATTGTGATTCCACCAAGCCCATGCGGTGCATGTGCTTGTTAAGTTTACAGTGCCCAGAAAGTATGCGCACCAGTAACTGTAGGTTCTTTCTAGATAGCCCTGTGCAAAAACGCGCCAGGCTACGAGACGGTCCTCTGTGAAGGCCCCTCTCGCGTGATGGCAGTCTGACATCAAGTTCCACCTAGCCTTGTGCTGGGCTTGGGTGTCTTGAGTTATTAAGTTGTTTATTGTTGATATTACCTACTGTAAGTGGAAGACTCAGCTCTGGACCATTTAAGGCCACTCTCGCTAACATCGGCCTTTTCATTACCTATAGGGACCGGGCAAGTGACGTCATTAACCTATTTTTTGACGGGTCTGAGGGCAAAATTTTTCTATTCGTAATACCTAGCACAGCCTATAGTGTTTGCATGTACAGATTGCGCGCGTTAGAGAACGTGAGAGTCGGATTCACAATTGTCATTTTAGCCCGCGTAAACTGAAAATACGTCTTTTGTGTAGCGTTTGTTTGCCCTCAGAGCTGTCAATAAAGTCAGCTGATTGCCCGACTCTATTTTTTGTAGCATGCCCTATAACCCATACGAGCTCGGAGAGTATTGCTGTTTGTCACTTGCGCAAGCACTTGGTGACCTCAGCCTAGAGTTGATTTTGTATTGACCTAGTGTTTGTAGAGCGGCTATGCTGGCACTGGAAATTCTGATAATTTTATTCTTTATGCTGTGTATAAGAATTCTTTTTGCACTAAGCGTTATTCCTGCTGGTTCTGCCTGAAAGACAGTCGAAATTTTGCCTAGTGGTTGGCTGATATGGAAGTTCAGTTCTTGGAAATAAATACCTGCACCTGTTCCTTCCATTGCTTTAGATCCATCCGTGAAGATGGACATGCCTGGTTGGGATGCCACTTCCGCAAAGATGTGGTGGTTTTTCCCTAGTATAAATGGAGGGATGAGTGAGTCACGTCGTCCTTCTAGGATAGGCAGTCGTTTGACTGCCTCGCCCAGAATTCGAGAGTGGCCCACCTCAATACCTCTGCTGTTCAACAACTCTTTGTTTTTCAGACGCAAGGCTGCCCATGGCCTGCTCTCTCACTTGGAGGAAAACCCAGGAGGGCTTCCATGACTGCTGTGGCGGTTGTTAGCATTGCGTCCATGCACGCAAGTCTTTGCAAGTGGTTTTGGTTGTGGAGAGTCTGGTTCTAGACCACCAGACAATTGCTCCATAACAAAACATAGGTCTGATGACAGCGGTGTACTGCATTTGGGGATGGTCTTCCAATTGTGGTTATGTGGATAAATAAATTTTATTACTATTATCACAAAGTAATCTGTGCTATTATTATTATTAAGAGCAGATCTGTTCACCTACAAATAAATTTATTCTTTAAGTAATGACTCTGGAAACAATTGTTTTTTAGGTTATTTACAAAATAGTATAAATGAAAGAGAAACAGACTGGTCCAAAAGTAGCATAAAAAAATTAGAAACTTAATATATATTGAAAAAGTATGAAGAACAGTGTCTATATATACATCAAATGTCTTCATAAATGAAGAAAGTAGTAAATTTCAATTCGAAACACTTAATAACACAATATAATACAAGTTTAAAATTAATCCCATTCTGTTCCCCACCCTTCCTCTTGTTGATCAATTGCCGCAACACCCAAATTTAATTTTCTGTCATTAGATTCATCAGAAGTTAAAATATAATATGGTTTCGATGTTTGAATTACGGGTTCCATGTCTTGAAAATAATCAATATCGTCTTGTTTGGAAAAACTAGTTTGACTTTTGATATCTAAATGTAAAACATCAGGTATTTCGCCCTTTTTACTTAAAGGTTCATCGGTAATGGATGGTAAGTTATTATCATCGTGTATACCAGAATCAATTTCATTAACGGTACTGCTGGGCGGTTCAACATTAACATCCCAGTCGTCCCAATTATCCAAATCGTCTTCAGTAGTTGGCTCATTTGACGTTTCATTTTCTTCACCATCCGGACTTGGACGTTCTGGTAACTCGAGGTTCGTACTAATGTCGGGTTCAAAGGTTTGAGATTTTCTAAATTCACGTTTTGATCTTTGAACATATTTATCGGTCGTATGCGGAATCGGTATTCCGTCATTAAATAATTTTGCCCGTTTTCCGCCTATTACTGCCACTGCTCCGAGAATTGGTACAATATCGGCCAAAACTCTTAAGGTCATCGCTACTAAATGGTCATTTGTGTCCTTTATGCCGACGAGCAACTAAAAATACTGTGTATAAGTTATATAATAAATTTAAAATTAATACCTCCGGCAAAATGTGAAATTGTAATTCGTCCTTCGAGAAGCAATTCATGTAATTGTGAAAATGTTCTAATAGTAATAAACGAATTTGTGCATCTCTAACGCACAATATTTGCAACAGTTTTGGAATAATGTAACGTTTAAAGGTTTCTGTTGAGAATAATCCGTCGAGGGTTTCTGATTCTACAACAGGTAATATCATAGCGGGAAAATTCGGCAATTACAAACCTTCTTGTGGACATAAGAGGTACGGTAACAGATGATGTTGAGCCGTTTTATCCAGAAGAACCATTCGAGATAGCAATAGACCACCTAATTGACTAGCAACGATAACCTCGTCGAATGTTTTTAATTTACCTAGTAGCGACGAAAAGAAATTCATTTTTTCGTCATCCGCCTTTAATGGGAGTTCTGTTAAGACCGAGTGCACCATTATAAAATCGTGAACGAAAAATTTATGATCTAATAACGTTAATATCTTTGGTCTCGACAAAATAGGTCCTTCTAGTTGAGCTATACATTCACGAAAACTTGCCAACCATAAAATGTCCTCTATAAAAAGTTGAGTAAGTAAATTTTATAATATTCAAAGATCTCAGAAAATTACCATCGCTCCTGTTTAGTAGAACTTCTTTAACTAACACTCCAAATGCATACGAGTCAATTCCAGAAGGATTTTCGCTTAGCTGCTTACCGTATTTACTTTCATTGCCGTCGATTGCTTTATCATAACGATATCTACGGGTCTTACTTAAATAGCTTTCTGTCAAGTCTGAAAATTTGCACAAATACTCCATACCCCCTAGATGCCAATCGCCATCCTTTGTTACGTAAATTGAGGATACACAAATATTATTATGAGACACACCGGCATTATCGTGTAGAAAGCAAAGTGCTTTTAAAACAGAATGCAAACCTACACAAATTTGTGTCGTATTTTGTGTAGATAACACAAGAGACAAAGGTTTCACGTCTTCCACAACCAAGTAAAATGTTGAGCTTTGTTGCCACGATGAAATGTACCTCAAAATACAGGGGTGACGGTAGAGTTTTAAATTCTATAAAAGATATTACTCAATGGTAAGAAACGTACGAGTTTCAGTCACCTTGGTACTCTTCTCAAGAGGTGTTTGTGCAGACCACAATGAACCATTAATTATGGATTCGCCAACAAATACTGATACAAGGCTACCACAATTTAAAGTTGCCAAACGATGTATCCAAAAATCTGAAACTTGAACAGCTTTTTCTTCAAATTCTAAATTCGAAAATTGTGAATTTTCATTTCCCATTACAATTTATATATGTATTTGTTATAAAAGCGAAAAAAATGTTGTTGTACGCTTTATAATAATAAATAATATAATTAAAGGTTGAACGTGAACATTTATGTCAAAATTCGTAGGTTTTTTGAACGTAAAGGAATACATTGGCTCTATTTCTTTAAATTATTTGAACTACTAGTGAGTGTATAGAACTATTAAAATATTCGACTTTCCCCAATTAAAAACGTCATTCTTCAAAGTACACAAAAGAGGACAATTCTTTATAAAAGCGCTAAAAGCAAAATACAGGGTGTCCCAAGACAGCGGTTATTTTAAGAAAAAAAGACTGTAATGTTCTTACCCCCAGGTCTTACGCTAAGTTCATATTACAGTTACAAAAATTCAAATCTAAGAGGGGAAAAGCTTCAAAATAGCCGTCAAACAAAACTTTCACTCCAATACTAACCTACCTCAACTTTAAATAAACGCGGTACAATTTGAACAACCCGGCAAACCCCACCCATACCTGACACGTGATCGTAATCGTCCAGTAGGTCCCCCTACTAAAATCCTCGACTTTGCGAAAGATACAGGTATTCTTGAAGGGTAGACAACACCGGGGAGCACAATAGACCAAAAGTTCGCAGTGCGGGAACCTATTGGGACCATCCCCCGAAACAATAATAATAATAGTACACTAAATTCTTAAATCATACAATCTTCAAACAGCAACGTAGGTATTGTAGTGTTACTTACACACATGACTAGACTATACGCATAGGCTAATAAATACATAGACCTCTCACGTAAATGAGAAAGCCGTTTCACTTTTAACCAGCTGGGGTGGCGGCAAAAGATGGCGCCACAAGTTATTACTATTGCTGTCCACAGTGGACCAAACGCGTTTAAATACAAATCACTGCATCAATTATCTGGGACACAATAGATTAAGCAGGTAGGAAAGTCCCAAGTTAATCCTACCCTTGTTTATAAACAAGGATCCTACTAACACAACAATGAACGCACTTGAAAGTACCGTCGGTTCGGTATGATGAAGTATGATTACTTGTAACATGAACGAGTGTGCTTTGTTTAAAAAAAATAGCAGTTTCTTATTTGAGTTTTAGATGTGTTACATCTTTATTTATCATTAATTTAATAAAACTAATCACTCCAAAAGTTATTAAATTCGGCTACCCACAAAGACCGATATAAGAAATATGGTTAGGTACATACTTTGTAGTGCCCATTAATATTATTATTAGCATTTAGGATAATGGGGTTGTCACCCAGTTGAGGGGTTCTACCTAAGCGGTAGAACACCATGAGTTAAGGGCAGATACGAGGCGGCTGTTGACCTCATTTCATTACGTTCGCATTGAATATTATCATTTAGAATAAAATCTAGCATTAGATCACACACTTATTAAAACCTTAACCTGTAACATCAAGAATTACATTATCGACAGTTATGAATTTATGATAATCATATAGGTACTATAATAGGTACTATATAAAATTATTGTTGTTGAGCTGATTGTAAGGTTAATTTTGAAGTAGGTATATCGCAATACAATATGCAAACTTCATAAGAACATATATTTTTATTAACATTTCATTTAAAGTTATGTAACAATCCGTAGAGAAGTCACAGATGAAACTAAGGTCTTCGCAAGAACTACCTACGTCATTAATAGACAATTTAATAGTTATTTTTTATTTAATAATGTATCAAGGGAATTATAAGGGTCTTAATTAACGAAGGCAAAGTTTGCGTCCCGAGGGCCTTTGGACCGAGGGACAGCAATTGCCCGAGGTAATTGAGACCTATTAATTCCCGTGATACATAGATAGTTTTATTTCTGACCGAGTTTAATAAAATTTGTTCATTTCCGGTATATTTGATTCAGGTATCGTCGATTGCAGTTTTGGTTGTTGCTTGTAATTGCTAGGTTACTTGTTCATAAAGAGACGTAGAGGGAATTATAGCGTCTTTATATCCCAAGGGAGTTATGACACTCTTTATTGATATCGTAACTATGACCTATGACGATATAACCTTATAATATCACGGTCAGAGTTGCTTTGTATACAACCATAACAACCAGTTTCTGTAACTGTAAATTTAAAGGTAGGTAAACCCTTAAAAGCTGTTGCCGATATACGTAGCTTTTGTGCCATTATCTATTACCGTTGAATACATCTCTTCCTTCTTCAATGTTATTACAATAGGCTAATGCTAAAATAGCGAGCTGAGAAAAGACCTACTTAGACGGCAGCGTTCTCACTTAGTTAGTCGCCCTAGCAGGACGTAGCACGTTGATTATTACAACATTGTAGTGATGTGTCGTTCGCGAACGACCCGTTCAATTGAGCCGGTTCGCGTAGTTGTCAGATTGAACCGGTTCATAAATACGTAACGAATCGGATCTCGGCTCACTGACTCACTCGAACTTGCAGGTTGATATATTAAAAGTAAACGTATTTGCAAGAATGTAAGTTGGGAATCAGAGGATGTTTTCTATTTTTATACACAAACGGTTTAGTTTTATTGTGTCATAATCGTGTATACGTCGATTCTATAGTGAAAAATGAAATGAACAATGCAAATGCAAAGATGCAAACTGCAAACGTAGTTAGAGTTACGCTTACGGGCTTACGTTACGCGTCTACGTGTGTGTTCTGTAATAAAGTGATGAAGGGTACTCTCGTACTCTGTCCGTTCACTCGGTTCACCGTTCAGTCGTTCACGTTGTTACCAACAAAGTTCACGGCGTTCACGGCTCAAATGAACCGGCTCAATGAATCGGTTCATTTAAAGGAACGTGAACTGGTGAACCGAATCAACGAAAAGAGCCGTTTTGCCCATCACTACAACATTGTGAGCGACGGTGGCGCCGTACATAGTCCGGGCCCCACACTAACCAAAAAAATGAATACATTGGTCAGACGTCTATGTATTTATTAGCCTATGCTATACGGCTACTTTGGCGCACCTGCCTCTTTATAAGTGGCCGTACTACTCGTTCTTAATGAAGTAAGTAATTTGATTTAATTCAGAGATAACAGACCCCTGTTTTTGGCGAAATAATTTTCTTGGTTGTGGTGCTGAATCACAAATGGAGCAGTTTTATTGTGAACGTAGGGAATGGATGAGTATGATGGCTGTACACCACGTGACTAGTCGTAAGTTGGACCTATTCGAGGTACCCACATGGCCGAAAATGTTAGAAACAAAAAAACGTCGAAAATGTATATAATGATAAACTGTCCAATAGTCTTTGGTCATTTCTTTCAACGACCCCATCGAACCGGGTTCGATTCTCGGCTTCGCCAGAAAACCTTTGTCACTATTTCCCTCTCGAGGTCGACTCAGCCTCCAAAGATGAGTAAGAATTTGAGGATTTTCTCTCGCTATAGGCCATCATATGAACAAAGCCAAAACCTATATTGATCATTAGTGAACAGTACTGCACTGCATTGCTCCAACGTCCATGCCAAGTGATTATTATGTAGTCTGGCTATTGTGTGACGAACAGCTACAGTTGTTGCAGAACCTTCGGCACTTAGACGTATCAGGGAAAAGAGAAAGTAGAACGAGAAGAATTAAAAAATTTAAGATAACGTCACGTGCACAACTGTTTTTATTAAACAAGAAATATACATCGAATATAATACAATTCCAGTTGTTGATGCGCAGTGAAAGGGTAGGTGTCTTAAACCATGCTGAATGTTAAATATTTAACGAATTAACTACTTACTAATAAGCACAAACTTTTTATTACATTTGAGTGTACAAAAATAAAGGTAATATACGGTTATGGTAACTCTTTTAAGGTGTTTTCTTTTTGGACCACCACAGGGTTAGGCGGGTTAGGCAAAAGGTGTTTTCTTTTTGCATCGCCACAGGGTTGGGCACATGCACAATTATCACGTGATTAAAGTGCCTTGCGTCATAAGACATTTCTGCCTCAGGTTAATATAAAACTTAAAATAAAGCTTTTAAAACGAATAGCGTTATTGAGAACTGAGTCAAATTATTTTTATAAAACGAATGGTGTGTATTGACAGTAGCCGACTTAAAGCTACCACAAAATGCAAAAAGAAAACACCTAAAGTCACAATTATCACGTGATTGACGTGCCTTACGTCATAAGACATTTCTGCCTCCGGTTAATATAAAACTTAAATGAAGCTTTTAAAACCAATAGGGTTATTGAGAACTGAGTCAAATTTTTTTATAAAACGAATGGTGTGTTATTGACAGGGCTGACTGAAGTCAACCACAACGTGCAAAAAGAAAACACCTATTAGCAATGTCGCGAACTCTTAAAAAAAGTAGTATGGCAACATTGGCAACGTGGCGTAACGTTTTCGAGAATCCCTCCTAACATAACCTAAATTATTTTCAAATCATAAGAGATGGACCAAGAAAAATTAAATTACCAGTCTCAGTACCAAAACTTAATTTTCAGAAATAAACAAAATGTTCTGGACGTAAATCGAAAATGTTTAATTCAAACTTATTCTGCATCTCTGCAATTGTAAGTGAACAGCGATTAATTAATTAAGGACCAACTGTATCATAACTTTTCAGGTTGGATAATGATGAAGCTTTGCAATTGTTACAAATAAATTTGGACAAATATACTAAAACAGTAAATAATGCGTTTAAAGACAAGTTAAAAGTCAATGATATTGTACCAAACAGTAATAAACGCAGTTGCTTAAAACAACTAGATTTGAAAAGTTTATTAAATGTTTCTAACTCTGGTCCACAGTGTACGAGCTGTAACATTAATGATAGTAATTTTAACGCATTTATGAAAAATGTGAGGGAGATTAAAAGTAAGAAATATGAAAAACCTCAAGTAGTGAGTGGTAAAGAAGTAAAACCTTCGAGTTTATCGTTAACGCCACCTGATAACCAAAAAGAAAGTCAACCGACTTTCAGGACAGCTCGCGAGGAGTTGGAATCGCAAAATTTGAAAGAAAATAATCGTGCACCAAATTGTGGACTGAAGAGAAAATTGGGTTCTTTAGGAACTCGTCGTAGTGTTCAAAGTAAATTTATTTCGCCGGTATTGGTGCAAAATGAGAGGTGAGCATTTTTTATCTTAATCTTAACCTTTTGTACCTACTCAGCGCATATTTCTCTCCATTCCTTTCTAGGGTTGGGCGATATATCGATATTTAGTCATATTCGCGATATTTTTCAGCCACGATATGAATATTCACATGAATTTTGGAATATCGATATATCGTCATAGTCGATATATCGCAATATGACGATATATCGTGATATGACGATATATCGTGATTTTTTAAATATTTTGTATTAATTGTATATTTTGTATTTGTACATTTAGGCCTTATTCTAGTTTTTTTTTATATCTTTAGCCTAGCCCACTACATTTATACTTCTTTTTTACAAAATTTGTATGATATTTCTATAATCTGAATTATATAGGGCCTGAGCACAGCCTATATTCATACATACCCCCTTCCACCCTGCCCCCCCCCCCCCATCCGTGACGTAACAGCATGGCCCCCACAAGGGGGGGACAGACAGGGTCATTTGTCCCGGGGCCCGTGATCGGAAGGGGCCCGGCGTAGAGTAGGACACTATTTTTTTTACTAGTTGTTGAAACGAGAAAAGAAATTATTCAATTTTATAACTAATGCATTTTTTATGAAAGAATTTTCTAATTATTAACCCCGAATAATTCACCAGAACTTCAGTAACATAAATGTTACTGGTGGGAATATTTCTTAGAAATTTTAGAATTGATTGGAAAGTACGATGAAGTGACACGACAACATCTCACCAAAGTTCAGCAGAATCAGGTGGAAGGTAGAAGTATGAAAGGTCATGCACATTATTTGTCATGGTATTCTCAGAGCGAGTTTATTGGTCTTTGTGCAGACAACGTTCTCCAAGCAATACTTGATCAAAGAAAAGAAGCAATTTTCTACGGAATTATAGTAGATGCCACACCAGACATATCTTAAAATGAACAAAACGTTCTAATTCTCATATAGGTGTTCCAAAATCCAGAAACACACAAATTCGAAATATGTGAACGTTTAATTGAGTTCATGAGCTTCACTGGGAAAACAGGAGAAAAAATAACTGAAGAAATACTTACAACTCTGGAAAAAAACAATATATTCTCCAAGATTTTTTTATTTTATTCTTAATTAGATTAGGGATTAGGCCAGAAAATATAACATTGAAATGATTTAAGTTTTGGTTTCAGCTTTTGCTATGAGAAGATTGTGCGCGACTAATTTTAAAAAATCCTCCAAAAATCACCTTGTTTGGAGCCCCCCCCCCCCTCCAACTAGTTAAAATATTCTCTGGGGGCCCCGCCAAAAATCGTGACCCCGGGGCCCGGGTCGGGATGTGGGGGCCATGCGTAACAGTAAATGCCGCGAGTGCATAGCGTGGGGTTCTAAGAAGACGTCCAGGGTGAAATGTTGAGGGTTACACTATATATAGGATCGCTATCGCAATCTGGACCTACCAACACTGATACACAATCATACAACGATATATTCAACTATCCCGATATATCGCGATATATCGTGGTACATACTAAACTATCCCGATATATCGCGATATCACGATATAACGTGATATTTAAATATTTCACGATATATCGATATTTAGTCATATCGCGATATTTTCACCGACGATATATCGAATATAAAATTTTCAATATCGCCCAACCCTATTCCTTTCTGTTTCTTCCCCTTTGATTCCTCTTTTATCCAAATCTTTCTCGGTCTTCCCTTTGTTTTTTTTCATCCTTGTACTTTTGTTTCATAGATTATTTTGTGTGCTTGTCACTTTCATGCAGCTAAAATGTCTGTACAATCCTATTTATTGCTCTTTTCCAATATTTTCATACCTTATTTCACATTTTGCCCATCTTACTTTCTAGTGCATATACACATGTATATACAGGGTGTCCCAATAGTACTGTTGGTTGATATTTCGATACCAAAAACTTTTCAAATAAGGGACCCCTTCCCTATCTTTTCTAACATTTGTACTCGAAATTTGGATGGACCCGGACACTCAGCAACTGTTACCAAAATTTTAAACATTCATAACTTTTGCTTATTTATTTCCTTGTGGCGAAACCAATGTCAGATATGGCGGTTAGTTTACCTAATAACTCCGCCTTTCATTTCTAATCTGGTCATTAACGTAGGTAATTTCTTCTACTTAGTAATAATAAGTAAAGTGAAATGTATTTAATTTTTAATTATTTACAAATTATTATCAATTACACAATAAAAGATTTGAAACTATTAGATACAAATGTAAGAAAAACGGGTTCAGTTGCCCGTAAGTATCTTAGGACAGCCCACTTAGTCTACTGCGCATACAACGTTTTCGCCACAAGGAAATGAATAAGCTCTAACAAAGATGAAGAAATAAAATTGTTCCTTCTTTTCTGAATCCATATTATGTTTCTTCTAAATTTTGATCTAATTTGTCTCTCGCGGTTTTCTCTAATAGGTAGGTATTCTTATTAATTAATATTTTACCTGGTGTGCTAAATAGTGTTGTACCCCTATAATTACTACATTCGCTTTTGTCTCAGTTTTTATAAAATGGTAGGATTATTCCAGTTTTCTAGTAGAGACGGACAATTTTAGATCTTCCTTGCTATATTTATAATTTGGCAAAGTTCTTCGGTTCATTTTGTTTCACATTTTCCATGCTTCTGTTATTTCTTCGTCCATTATTAATATGATGCTTTGTGTATTTACATATTCTTCTTCTTTAGCTATTTATTTTGCTTTGGTCAGTTTTTGGAAGTGTTGTCTCAATCGACCCATCGTTCTCTGTTATGTTCAGCAGTGTCTGTTCTTCTTTCTTTGATCTTAGTTGTTTTAAAGTTACACAAAATAATTTCTAATTTTCTTTCAAGTTTGTTTCTCCAAATTGTTTCCATGATTTGTTTTAACTGCTTCCTTTGTTTCAGTTTCTTTTTGTTGATATATGTTTTCTTTTTCTCTTTTATTCTTTTATTTATGTTTTGAATTTCATTCCACCATCATGTTCTTTTCTTATTTCATCAGATTTCTTCTGTGATTTCTAATACAATTCTTCTAAATCTTTTCCATTTATTTTTCACCCATAATCTTTGCGCAATAACTATTAATATTTTCTTTCATTTGTACTATCCTTTTGTTTTTTTGTTAGCATTAGTAGATGGTGGTCACTACTATTTTTCCTTTGAAAGCTGATATCTTACATATTTAAATGTTTGGTTGCCTATTAGAAAATAATCACTTAAGTACGTATTGACTTTTCATTTCTGTTACTCATAACTTGAGTGTACTTGTTGTGTTAGTTATAATCTTATAATTAAGTAGTTTTCTAGACACATTTCGATAATTCATTCTCCGTTTTTGTTCTTTGTTCCTTCGTCCTCTTTAACTAATATGCTTTCAGTTGCTTTAATATTATTCCCTGCTCTTCCATTCAGAACGTTTCCTTCTAGTAACCTATTTCTAGCTGTAGCTCCATCTAATTTTCATCTTTGGCATTTCCATTTTAGTGTCCATATTCCTTCATCCTTTAACTCTTTAACTTCTACTATATCTATAAGCTGATTTGATGCTATTGTCAGCCCTATTCCTTCTTTTGGTTCTTTATTTTCTTCTACACCTGACCATATTAGTCAGAATCCTTTATGTATCCATTTTCTATTTAGTTTCTGTAAGTATAAATCCTAGTATTTCAATATTTTGTTTTATCATTTCTTCACCTATCTATTCTTCTTGATCCTTTCCATTCCATGTGCCTATGTTCATTGTTTCGCTATATTTCGTTTTGTCTTCCCTTTTCTCCAGTTTCCATAATGCCGCTAATTGAAATGAAATTTGTAGTCACGAAGAACGATCTCATAAGAGTAATGAATGCGTAGGTGAAGAATTGGTTGATGAGCGATTGAAAAATATCGATCCAAAAATGGTGGAATTGATACGCTCTGAAATTATGGATAATGCTCCGGTTGTACTGTGGGATGACATTGCCGGATTGGAATCAGCTAAAAGTACTATACACGAAGCTGTTGTGTGGCCGCTGCTAAGACCCGACATTTTTACCGGTTTACGTAAACCGCCAAAAGGAATCTTGTTGTTTGGTCCACCTGGAACTGGGAAGACGTTAATCGGTGAGTTACATATTATGTATATACAAATTCTTTTTCTCCAGTTAGCAGGGGTTCCCACTTGTAGGTTTAGTATTTTGTCCTGGCATCAAAATGACATAAATCAGGCACAGAATGAAAACAATTCTTAAGATAAACGGTGGAAATCTTCAAATATGACAGAGTTTCACATTGTCACTCCTATTTCTTTTTATTGCAACTACAGCTGAAAATGTGGCTTCACATAAATAGATTGTTGCAAATTCGTTACAACTTTTGAACCATTTGTCAGTCAATGCTTGATGACTCTCACTTGAACTGTCGATTTGCTTTTTATGTCATTATGACACATTGCAATAAATCGGGTGCTCCTTTGATAGCGGGCGTCTTAAAATCGGTTACTTTTTTCTCCCATATTTACCCTTATTATTTAGAAACTGGACTGGTTCGCTGAAGTGCCATATTTACACCACCTGCCCCACCTACTTTGAACCGTCGTGAAACTTCGACGCTGTCCGATAGCGCACCATACAAATCTACTATAAACTTCACGAAGGTCCATACTTTCCTTCTAAAATATTGTACGTCCCTCCAGAATGTTTCATATTTTTCTTCGAAGTTCTTCAAGCTACAGGAATTATCTAGTCTATTGTGTATTCAACTCCAAACTCCAAGGCGAGCGAAATGTTGTAAATTCTTCAATCAACGGTTGAACATTAAAAGTTAAATAATATATTGATCAATATTTACTTATTTAACAAATTATGATCCTAATTATGACGAACTAGATTCTTCTTCATCATCTTCAGTAGCAATAACAAGACGAACCACAACGATAAAAGGCGCGAAAATAAGATTGAAACTGTATACTATTTATTGCGATGCGCTCCTGACGACACTCTCGTTTGAAATTCGCTCCACGTCAAACGTAAGAATCGGCGAGTAAGAACCGTGCTGTCAACCTACAAACGACTGATCGCGCGCCTGTCGCTCTCGGTTTCTTGTTTTAGTTCGCCTTGAAATTGAATACCCTTTAGATGCCCTAGGAAATTTTTTTAGCTTCGCAGCTGTTTTGAAATATTCTTTTTAGAATGTTTCACATCGTTATGTCGGCCTGCAATGGCCGCGCGCCGTTGTACCTGTTTAGTTCTACGAGGCGCCGCGGCGCACACTCAGAGATCGCTTGCTCTACAGTCTATTGTCTTTTGATAAGTTTTCAATAAAGAGTGTAAAGAACAAAAGCGAAATATTTTCAGGTAAATGTGTTGCTTCACAATCAAGGTCAACATTCTTTAGTATTAGTGCTTCATCATTAACATCAAAGTGGGTTGGTGATGGCGAAAAGATGGTTCGTGCCCTATTTTCGGTCGCTCTTTGTCATCAACCTGCAGTATGTACATAATTGCATTAATTAATAGCTTCCACTACATGTACATTTACAGGTCATATTTATCGACGAAATTGATTCTTTACTGTCACAGAGAAGCGAAACTGAACACGAAAGCACAAGGCGCTTAAAAACTGAATTTTTGGTACGTCTAGATGGTGCGACTACATGCAACGATGAGCGTCTATTAGTTATAGGAGCAACCAATCGTCCTCAGGAACTAGATGAAGCAGCTAGGAGACGATTTGTAAAACGTTTGTACATTCCCTTGCCAGAATATGAGGTACTTGGCAAACTTTGTAGCAATTTGTTTGATTTGAAATAATTATAGGGTCGTTTACAAATTGTGACAAACTTAATGTCAAAAGAATGTCACAACTTAACTGTAAACGATATGGCGAAAATAGCTGAATTGGCAGATGGTTATTCGGGTGCAGATATGATAAATTTATGTTCGGAAGCATCGCTCGGTCCGATTCGTAGTATCGATATAAGACAAATGGAAACGATCGAAGCGAACCAGGTTTCTTTATTGTTTAAATTAGGCGAAGTCTAATTTTTGTTTTAGGTAAGGCCTGTTGATATGGGAGATTTCTCTAAGGCTCTTTCGACTGTAAGGTCAAGTGTTTCGCAAAATGATCTTACCCAATATGTAGAATGGAATAAAGTTTATGGATCTGGTTTAGTATAAGTTAGTTTGTTGTTATTTATGTGAAATATAATTAACTAATCAAATTTCACGAGAATTCTGTAATTTTAATGAAGAATATGGACATACCACCATAAAGTTGCAAGGAAATTGAATGGTGTTTGTGTTTTACAAAATGGGCGCTTCAAGCGTTATTTATGTAGATGTACTATATCCAATGCATACTCAGTAAAAGACTTATGTAATTACGGCCCCAATATTCTTTCGTTTAAGAATATTTTTAATATTATAGGTACGTTTTTGAAAATGTATACTTAGGGGTTACTCTGAAAGCTGAATCGATGTAAAATCTATATTTCATTGAAAATCGAAGATGCGATTATTTGAGTATTAAAAGGCAACTTCAAAGAAAACGTTGTCCTATTATTAAAAATATTTAATGTTTGTATTTAAAATTCATGTATCTTTATCCTGACAAATTTTTATTTCGACAATTTTTACATATGCAGTACCTAAGTTCAAAAGTATAGCTAATCTCTCCGCTCATAATTTATGCAAAAACTGAAAATCTTGACTAACAGGCAGATTCGCTTAAAGAAAGTAATAATAGTAAATATTTTCTTGGAATTGTTGTAATTTGTTACGTGGCGAATGTTTCATTTCCACAATTCATATTCTCTTGGGTGAAAAAATGAGACATATATCATTGGAATTCTTTTCTGATCTCTACCAGACAAAAAAAATGATCTTTTACTTATAGTTAGAAGATACTAAGTTTTTAGTCTGACAGTTGGAAATGGATGTTCAGTTCTCAGGAATAAATACCAGTACCTGTTCCTACCATTGCTTTAGATCAATCCGTGAAGATGAATGTGTCAGGTTGGGATGCCACTTCCGCTTTTAAGAAGATGTGGTAGTTTTTCCCTAATGTAATTTGAGGGACGATTGAGTCAGATCGCCCCTTTCAGATAGGCTGAGTGAACGTTCACTCAGCCCCCCCCCCCCCCCCACACACACACTTTCAAATGGAAATTCCTGCTAAGGAGATCGAGCTCAAAATTTTATTCTTGCGGATTGTGAAAGCTCCATTAATAGCTTCTAATTCAAGCTATCACTTTTTAAATTCTCGCGTGGTGGGGTGGCCAGCTGAACGAGGGCGATTTAATGTAATTTAAGTAAAAGATAAAAGTTAAGCAACTTTTACGTATAATAAATCCAAACGACTCTCAACCTCCCCTTCAAAATTCTTTAATGAATACTATGACGATGAATGATACAATAGTGTATGTAGGTATTCTTGCGACATGTTTCGGGATAACTTATCCCATTATCAAGCGTAAATCGAAATCGTGATTCTTAACACATATTTGAAATTTGATGAGGGTGAAAGCTACAATAAGCAATAACGTTAATAAATCTAAAATTACAAGTAAAACTAACTCACCTAAGAGTGTATGAAGGGGTTACATAAAATTGAAAATTATTTTTACATTAACATCTAAAACGCTCCCTAGTTCGGGGTGCGGTGATACAGTTTGGGGCCATGATTGGCTCGATATTTAAGCATTAATAAATTTAGAAAAGCAACAGGTAAAATGTGACAATTTGACAAATAGATGGCAACTGACAGTTAGTGAAAATGAAATCTAGTGGAGGAATGTACCAACTTAAGCACTACTACCAACTTAACTACGGGGGAACAAACTAATGTAAATTTAACTAATGTATACAAAGTGTGCTAATATAGCCTGTCGGAAAGTCCACGATTTCGTTAAGAAGGTGAGGATCCTGTCTCTTTTTTGAAATTTCCAAGCATTCTAAGGCGTTTAGTAAGTGGCCTTTTTTACCAAAGTGAAGTATTTTTGAATTAAGGTTAGGATTGAAATCATGGCCTGAGGAAAGTATATGTTCTGCAAAGGCGGAATTAGAACAGTAATTGTTATTCTTAATGGACGTAAAGTGTTCTTTGAATCTAGTCTTGAAGGATCTGCCGGTTTGGCCAATGTAGTGGGAAGGACACGAGTTGCAAAACAGTTGGTACACGCCAGATTTGTCTTGAGGGCAACGTTTGTCTTTATTGTTAACGTTAACGTTGCCCTCAAGACAAATCTGGCGTGTACCAACTGTTTTGCAACTCGTGTCCTTCCCACTACATTGGCCAAACCGGCAGATCCTTCAAGACTAGATTCAAAGAACACTTTACGTCCATTAAGAATAACAATTACTGTT
Source organism: Pyrocoelia pectoralis (assembly GCA_036250285.1). Taxonomy (NCBI): domain Eukaryota; kingdom Metazoa; phylum Arthropoda; class Insecta; order Coleoptera; family Lampyridae; genus Pyrocoelia; species Pyrocoelia pectoralis. Next base: position 88,266,949 of record CM070074.1, on the reverse strand, counting down.
CTAATTCCGCCTTTGCAGAACATATACTTTCCTCAGGCCATGATTTCAATCCTAACCTTAATTCAAAAATACTTCACTTTGGTAAAAAAGGCCACTTACTAAACGCCTTAGAATGCTTGGAAATTTCAAAAAAGAGACAGGATCCTCACCTTCTTAACGAAATCGTGGACTTTCCGACAGGCTATATTAGCACACTTTGTATACATTAGTTAAATTTACATTAGTTTGTTCCCCCGTAGTTAAGTTGGTAGTAGTGCTTAAGTTGGTACATTCCTCCACTAGATTTCATTTTCACTAACTGTCAGTTGCCATCTATTTGTCAAATTGTCACATTTTACCTGTTGCTTTTCTAAATTTATTAATGCTTAAATATCGAGCCAATCATGGCCCCAAACTGTATCACCGCACCCCGAACTAGGGAGCGTTTTAGATGTTAATGTAAAAATAATTTTCAATTTTATGTAACCCCTTCATACACTCTTAGGTGAGTTAGTTTTACTTGTAATTTTAGATTTATTAACGTTATTGCTTATTGTAGCTTTCACCCTCATCAAATTTCAAATATGTGTTAAGAATCACGATTTCGATTTACGCTTGATAATGGGATAAGTTATCCCGAAACATGTCGCAAGAATACCTACATACACTATTGTATCATTCATCGTCATAGTATTCATTAAAGAATTTTGAAGGGGAGGTTGAGAGTCGTTTGGATTTATTCACTTCGACCCCTTTGTGTGCACAGCGAACGCCTTCATGATGTCAACTTTTACGTTACGTTACGCATAAACGTACTGCATAAACGTAACGCACTTGACTGTTGTGTGTATTCTTAGTGTATATGGTCTAAGGTGTATTCGAACTTCTTAAATTTGTAGTTTAAATAAATTACGTTACATTAAATCGTTGATTGAGGAATCCTCTTTAGTCAATGATTAAATGTTAAATTAAATTTGTCTTCATAAACCAACCTTTATTTTATAATAAATTGCTTCCATTGCTTCTATTGGATGAACAATTACAATTCTTTAGTTATGTAAATTAAAAAATTCCTTAGGTACTTACAATGAGACTAGTTTTTCCGGGATGATTGGCAAAATAAGCTCTTTTTATATGTGCGCCGTGAAGCAACGTTTGTCCATCTAGATCAAAGACACTGACAAGGACTGCAACTACTGTTAGTTCTTTATACTGTGGTAAAACAATCGGTCTCATTATTATTTAGTTGTGAGTCGGCAGGGGTAATTCGGTCTTATAGACTACGTTTACACGCACTGATTTACGCCGGAGTTATAACATCGGTAGTTATAACTCCTGTTAGGCAGTACCGTTTACACGTTGAGGTTTAGCAGGAATTATAACTCCGATTTAGAAATAAATTTGCAGTAGTACCAATCTTACCAATATATAAATGAAATGAAATGAAAAAATAGATTCTTTCTTATAGTGAGGTTATAAGGTGCCTTTCATTTTAATTGAATTGTAATCGTATTGAATATGAACCAATATGAACATACAGACATACACCTTACGCAGTATCATGTGCGATTTTATTTTGGTTGGCAACAATCGTAGTCGCCTGTTTACACGTACTTTAACACCGGAGTTGACAGAAATTCCGGTGTTAAATAAGTGCACTCCTCTTTTCCAACAGGTGTAGAGTTATAACTCCGGTTTAGTAGTTCCGGTGTTAAAGAGCGTTTACACGGCATCTTACTCCGAAGTTATAACTTCGAAGTTATAACTCCGGCGTAAATCAAGTGCGTGTAAACGTAGTCATACAGTTGATTAATTCTGCGAAATATTGATTAAATACAGGGTGGGGCACCACATACGGCACGGAAGTTGGTGCCTAAACTATAACAATTTTTAAAAATCTTTTTATATGCATACATGTAGGTCAATAAGAGCTACATTTTAAAAATATTTATAAATATACAGGGTGGTTCAAAAAAATGTGGCGTATCAAAGTTATATTTTTTTAAATGGAACACCCTATATATCATCACATTTTCGTATTTTACGTTAAAAAATAACGTCTCTTTCTTAACAATTCCCTATACCTATCTTTTATGGTTTTCGAGATATCTCGGTTTTTCTCGAAATACAGTAGGTCACAGAAAAAAGAATAACGACAAAATGGGTAGGCGTAAAAGAAATTGCTTTGGATCAGTTGATTTGAAGCCTTTTGGCAACTATTTGCAATATTTACTATTATGTAGAAATGTACAGGGTGTTCCAGAACGTGCGAAACATCATTGACTCCTGCTAATTTAAATAACTTGCTTATTTTAAATAAAACACCCTGTATTTTTTTACCCTATTCGATACAGTAAAATATTGTCTTTCAAACGATATTAGGGTTCCCTATAGCTAAGTATAGTATTTTTCACGTAACCAATGGATAACAACATGTAGGTCACAAAAAAAGAATAACGGCAAAATGGGTAGGCGTAAAAAAATTGCTTTGGATTAGTTGATTTGAAGCTTTTTGGCAACTATTTGCAATATTTACTATTATGTAGAAATGTACAGGGTGTTCCAGAACGTGCGAAATACCATTGACTCCTGCTAACTTAAATAACTTGCTTATTTTAAATAGAACACCCTGTATTTTTTTACCCTATTCGATACAGTAAAATATTGTCTTTCAAACGATATTAGGGTTCCCTATAGCTAAGTATAGTATTTTTCACGTAACCAATGGATAACAACATGTAGGTCACAAAAAAAAGAATAACGGCAAAATGGGTAGGCGTAAAAAAATTGCTTTGGATTAGTTGATTTGAAGCTTTTTGGCAACTATTTGCAATATTTACTATTATGTAGAAATGTACAGGGTGTTCCAGAACGTGCGAAATACCATTGACTCCTGCTAACTTAAATAACTTGCTTATTTTAAATAGAACACCCTGTATTTTTTTACCCTATTCGATACAGTAAGATATTGTCTTTCAAACGATATTAGGGTTCCCTATAGCTAAGTATAGTATTTTTCACGTAACCAATGGATAACGTGTTTAAAGTCAGCTCTATGTCTTTCTCTTAGGAGTATACCTGAACGATACCTCAAATTCTTGCAATTACTGGCAATGTTATGTTTAGTTGTTGATATTTTTTATAAGCTTCGCTAATTATTAAATATTACAATAAATTATTTACAGCGTTGAGTGATTATTCAATGTTTACAGTTGATTCATTGTAATTTTTTTGGTTTCAACTATTTTAATATTGAACTGACTGAAGTAATGTAGGTAAAGCACAAATCAACAACTTGGCTGTAGGAAACGTCTAATAAAAGTAAATTTAATAATTTCAGGTATTGTTTACAATAATACCCTAAGAGAATGACATATAGAGCTGACCATCAAACAGGTTATCCATTGGTTGCGTGAAAAATACTATACTTAGCTATAGGGAACCCTAATATCGTTTGAAAGACAATATTTTACTGTATCGAATAGGGTAAAAAAATACAGGGTGTTCTATTTAAAATAAGCAAGTTATTTAAGTTAGCAGGAGTCAATGGTATTTCGCACGTTCTGGAACACCCTGTACATTTCTACATAATAGTAAATATTGAAAATAGTTGCCAAAAGGCTTCAAATCAACTGATCCAAAGCAATTTCTTTTACGTCTACCCATTTTCCCGTTATTCTTTTTTCTGTGACCTACTGAAGTTCGAGAAAAACCGAGATATCTCGAAAACCATAAAAGATAGGTATAGGGAATTGTTAAGAAAGAGACATTATTTTTTAACGTAAAATACGAAAATGTGATGATATATAGGGTGTTCCATTTAAAAAAATATAACTTTGATACGCCACATTTTTTTGAACCACCCTGTATATTTACAAATATTTTTAAAATGTAGCTCTTATTGACCTACATGTATGCATATCAAAAGATTTTTAAAAATCGCTATAGTTTAAGCACCAACTTCCGTGCCGTATGTGGTGCCCCACCCTGTATATAATTTAACGCAACGCGTTTTTGGTCTAATTCCCAAATAACCACTAATTAATTATTTAGTTGTCACTGGTAAAGTTGGAATATCGTCATTATTTCCCTCTAGCATGTGCTCGTGAAGTTAAAAATTTAATTTTAATATGTATTAACAACGCATGAACATTTACTCATAGCTCACTATCATTATACAACCATATAAGTAAGTAAACACTAATATCTACGCAGCAGAGGTTAAGTGAAAGAGCAGAGCCGTTAGAGCACTGAACTTCGCCTCTGAACTAGTGTCATAAGTAGCTCACACAATATTGGACTAAATAAAGGCATTTATTATTATTATTATTATTTATTAATTTTCATTTCATCGTCTTCAACTCATCATCTCCACTTATAAGTTTGAAGATGATTATGGTCGAAACTAGTAACGTATTCATTACTTTATTTCGTATTTATTGGCGTATTCAAGTACCATAAATAGAGAAATGTAAACTAAGGGGAAGGTTTTATGAAGTATTATTTAACATAATCCCTACAACCTTCTCTTCGAACAACTAAAATCACTCAATGAACCATTAGGGACAATAGTGCTAAATACACCATTTTGAAAGATGTAAAAGCTGTTGTGCATCACTTTTTTAATCGATTGCGTTTAAATGGTTCACTATTAGTCATAGAGGAGTAAATCAAAACGTATCCCCTCATCATTCGGTAATTACATAATTTCATATTATTTATACAGCTTTCGGTCTTGGTGATACGTGGAAGTATTCATTTCTGTTGCAACGTCCAGGTGTGGATACTAATAGAAAGGTAAATAATAATAAAAGTACAAGACCATTCAAAAGTTACACGAATTGATCTTTTTTCGGCATTGGCGAAGAGGCCCAAACCAACTTAAGCACCAGTCGAGGAAGAGTTGGCTATAGATTTTCCTCTCTAAAGGTGAGGGATAGTAATCCTGTCGAACTAGAGATGACAAATACTTACTTTAATACAATCGCTACAAAAATTTCAGTAGCTACTGATATCAACTGCTTGAAGTGGAAAGAGTGTCACCGGTCTTCAATCAAGAGTTGTTGATCTTGGAGACACAAAACAAATCGTTTTCATTGTTAAACGGCAAGAAGGTTGGGATATCTACATACACGGAGTGACATAGAAATTGCAACACCAAGACGGGGTTGGAATTTTTTATTAAAACTTGATGGAAGATTCAAAAATAGTGTCACAAACCATTTTCTGGGAAACATCTGCATGTGATTCGGAATAAAAAAGTCATATTTACTATAATTATATTGAGAAATTCTCATTACATTATTCAAAACCTGCTTATGGCAACACTTTTAAACATATTACCGCTCGCAACAATAGGGTTTATTGTCGAACACACCCACACAGTCGTTGGTCCTACAATACCCAATGTTAATAAATCGTGTTTATTATACGTTAATATAGGTACTTACATCTCCACTTCATCAGAACGGCACTGAAGTCTGCAACTGCAGCGTCTTACCCGAACAGCATCAGGAGGGGGAGGAGGATTACGAAGACAACAATAGGGTTTAGAGTCGTACACGCCTTCACATGTGCTCCTGCAATACTCAATGCTAATAAATCGTGTTTATTATAAGTTAATATACTTCTGCACTTCATTATGAAGGCACTGATGACCTCTGCACCAGCATTGTGCATCTACTGACAAACTCATGTATAAAATCGTAATAAGCAGAACTACTATAACTGTTTTCATGGCGACGTTTTCTCCTTCCAGAATACAACGCGACCGTATTTATAGGTAACTTCAAGTGCTTGAGTAGGTGTTATCGTATGATAGATAAAATGATATTCTACAATAAGAAACCCAACTACCAAGTGTTTAAAGTAATACTTACATTAACATTTAGACGACCCACTTTCTCGCCTTCGATAGTCTAATGCATTTCTTTAACTTAATTACATAATTTTGCGACAGTTCATAAACTAACAAAGGCTACATTTTCTAGCGTGTTCGTGATTCCTTTATCTTATCCTCTCTCTATGACGAAACTACATTTCTGGAACATCGTAGCTTAGCTACGAGTGAACATTCTTTGTATTGTTCCCCAATTTCATTGTAACGCTCACTAACGCATAACAATGATATAAATAATGAAGATGATAGCGATACCTTCAAATGTAACACCATTCCTATGTTGCATGTCTTCATAGGGTGGGTTATATTTGATTCCAGTAGTCTATTCTTACTTTACAATTGCGACATATTGCTTAGCATAGTAAAAGGATTTAGTACTATTAGTATTGATTGCCTTGGTTAGCTTATTAGGGTTTGCTTTATAGATGCACGTTCTATTAAAAATCGAAAATTTGTTTGGCCTTTACCAATATATTATATTATGGTATATTTTGAAATAATTTTATTTCCTTTAAATTTTTAACTTTTTCTCTGACGATTGTAAGTAGCTTTAATTACAAATACATGAAATAATAAATACAAATACAAATACAATATGCAAAGTCTATACCTTTTGTAATAATTGAGGAGGGCATTATTTCTTATTATAGCAAATTCATGTAGGTACCTATTATAGTTAATTAGTTACCTAGCGTAAGTGGTAAAGGAGTAATTTCAGAATAAATAAATTCCAACTCATTCCCTTACGTAAGGACTGAAATGTACATCATTATCATATCAACTACCTACATTGTTATATCAAAATCGCTCAGATAAAGTTCATAAATAGAACTGTAAGGTACATTACCCAATATTCATATTGCGTCATTGATAGATATATAATCTTGTTAATAAACAAATAACGAACAAAATAAGAATTAATCTTATTTGTAAGACATCCATACAATGTATAATTAATTCATTTCAAGGCTCCTCACATCCAATTTAAATTTTAAGCTACATAATGTTTTGTCATCATTTCATAATTGTAGGTACTATGTTTTCGAAATCAACAGTAGGAAATTTACTTCAGATAATCTAATTAATAACATACTTGATCATCTACGATTATGCGTGGTAGTGAACAAGCTATAAGCTATATTATTACTTCCCGAGTACGAAGTAAAAGGGAAGTATTGTATTAGTGTTGCAAAAAAAATGGCTTATGCAAATTTTTAGATATCTTTGCGTGTCTGAATACGTAGATTCAAAAAAAGAAAAAAAAATCCGTCTGTCACGTCTGTGGTAGTCTGTAGTCTGACCCTACACATTTTCTTGCAACGCTCTATAGCAAGGGTCTTCAGCCCGCGGCCCCAGGGCCGCATGCGGCCCGACGGTTAATTTCTTGCGGCCCCCAGAAGCTAAAGAATATATTGTATCGCACCGCCCCGGCGCACCGCACTCCAAGGACGCTGCACCTTAATGACTTGTTTACGCACTTTCTTAAACTGAAGAGTTGTGAATGTACAGATGTGGATAAATATGTCGCAGCAGTAGATTTACTCAAAAAAGAGTTCCAATCAAAGTGTTCTGACTTCAGAGATAAGTAATGAAAATTACATCAATCTCTTTACCCGACCATTCGGTGTATCAGTTGAAGACATGCTAGAAAATTGTCAGATGTAGCTTATCGATTTGCAGTGTGATTCGGAACTGGAAGACCAGTTCGACATGGGTCTTTCTTGATTTTTATGCAAAATATGTCGATCAAAACTCGTTTCCTGAAATCCGAAAACATGGCCAGAAAATGATCTCTGTTTTTTATTTTATTGTTGTAGTGGTAAAGCAACGTGGAGCATTGTGCCCCTTCGGACGATGTGAAATCGATTTTTGGCCCTTGCACTAAAAAAGGTTGAAGACCCCTGCTCTATAGGTACTCGGAAACGACGGAAACTGTTGAAGTTATCGAAACGCGGTTTTCGCCAATCGATTGCATTCGGGCCAAGGACGAAAATGCTGATATTACCTTTGATGACGTCAATTCCCGTATAAGCTAAAATGGCGGCACTCATTTTTTTTAATAAGATAAAGTTGCAGTTTTTTTATGTACGTAAACATTAGATGTTTTCTTTTTGCAATTTGTGGCACACTTAAATCACCTCTGTCAATACACACCATTCGTTTTATAAAAATAATTTGACTCAGTTCTCAATAACCCTATTCGTTTTAAAAGCTTTATTTAAGTTTTATATTAACCTGAGGCAGAAATGTCTACATGACGCAAGGTGCTTCAATCACGTGATAATTGTGCATTTGCCTAACCCTGTGGCACACCTGTGGTGATGCAAAAAGAAAACACCTATTATTCATCAGCTTTATCAACCGGCTGTACTGAAAACGCTGAACTTACGGGAATAAAGGTCAATGTGCAGTAAAGGGAAGGCAGATCATTGATTTTGGTGCAACTCGGAGAAAAATAAAGTAACGAAAGTATGATGCAGTATTATTTTGGTAAGGTGAATCTAATACAGGCTTGTAATATTACCGAAAAAATGCAGTATCGTGTTTAATTGACGGGTTCAAAGATTGTACCCTTCGAAACGGTGCAAAAGCGGGACGTTCCGAAACTCTTGGAGACTTATATACCTTACCTACCGAATATTTATCCACTCTTGACAACGACGAAACGAGCACGCCATTATACGAAAAACGCGAAAAAGAAACTTTTGATCGTAGGCGACTGGGTCCGAAACCAACAAGCAACAAATTCTGGAACGTCGAGAACTTTTCGCAAAGAGCCGTATAACAAGAGCGCACCCCGCTGCTACAATTGTAATCGGACGGAACATTTTTCAAGTAAATGTACCAAACCACATAAGGAATGCGGAAATTGTAAACTATTGGGACACCAAACTAACGAATGTAGACGAACGAGACAAAAGGGCCCAAAGGGGCCAGTTGTGGAATTGATGTGTCCGAAGGGGAAGGATACTCAAGGTTGCTATTTTATTGCATGTACGAAGTAATTTGTACGTTTTCATCATTCATCGTATACTTTTCTTTGCTTTTAGCAGAGAATATCAAAAAAGTCTCTACATTTAATTTAATTATTATTATTACATATTTCTGTATTACCTACTCAATTAGACATAGCACACACAGTCCCCCAGCAGGTCGCCACCTGCATATATACCGGCGCCGTGCCAGTAGAGATTAACAGACAACAGAGTCAGTAGATTAACAGAGTACCGCAACCTCCGCCATGTTTAGTTCTTTCCGCGCTTCACTCCCTACACGCTCAGTAAAATAGATGATGTTTTAACTAAATTTTTCGGAATATAATAAAACAAATTGATGTAAGAAGTATATTTTATGATACTTACGCGCACTTTCGTAAGTGTATCTTATATATGTGGACTAAACATGGCCGCCAGGGCGGCATTTGTCGCGTCAAAGGCTTGCGGTACTCTGTTAATCTACTGACTCTGACAGGCAACAGAGTCAGTAGATTAACAGAGTACCGCAACCTCCGCCATTTTTAGTCCTTTCCGCGCTTCACTAACTACACGCTCAGTAAAGTAGATGATGTTTTGAGTAAATTTTTCGGAATATAATAAAACAAATACACTTAACGACACAACAACACGGTATTTTATTAAAAATTACGCACTTCGTAAGTATATTTTATGTATATGGACTAAAAATGGCGGCCAGGGCGGCATTTGACGCGTCAAAGGCTTGCGGTACTCTGTTAATCTACTGACTCTGACAGGCAACAGAGTACCGCACCATCTGCACGCCACAAAACACGTTGCACGTCTTTGACGCGACAAATGTCGCTCTGGCGGCCGTGTTTAGTCCATATACGTAAGGTAGACAATTAGACAATCCGGTACCAAAATAATCACCTACAATTCAAATTTTCTTTTACTAAAATAAAAACTTGAGATGGATAAGAATAACGAAAAAATTTGAAAATAACTAGAAAATTTAATTATAACTATAAGAATTATAGTCCAGTCATTTTAAACATGAACATTGCAAAAAATCCTATATTAGGTTTGACTTTTTTATGTTGTTAGGTTCAGTCCCAGTAGTAAATACTCAATTTTGCAACTTCGAAAAACATGTGGAAACTGGGGGGGGGGGGGGCGCCAAAAACCGCGATTTTTTCGGACTTTTTTCAGTTTTAGCCTCGTAGCTCAAAAACTACGAGTTATAGTGCAAAGAATATGATTATCTTTTTTAAACTAGACTAAATTTGCTACAATTTGAGCCTAACCGGAAGTCTGCAAGTATAATAGTTTCCGAGATACAGCTCTTCAAAAATAGGCAATTTTTGCCAAAATCTTTTTTTAACGTATCATCCATGTTTCGAGCCAGATATTGCCATAACGACGTGCCCTACGACTCTTGTCATGGAGAAAAAAATTGTAGGACATTTTATCACCTTTTATTTAAGCATAGATGCATTCCTGTGGGCCTAACAGTTCTCGAGAAAAAGACGGAAAACCGGAAAACAGTGAAATCCTCCACATATATATTGTAATAGCATTAGTATGATTAGAAGACATTTTCTGATTATTTCTTATTTAGCCTAGCGAACGAACGCTCAAAAAGGGCTTGTAGACAGACTTTTTGATCCTAATGATTTTATTTCTAAGATGTGTTTGGAGGTGTTTGGTGATAATTATACGAAAAGTCCCCGGCCCTACCGTATGAGCTAACTCCGTAGCGTAACAAAATTTGCGGATTTGTTAAGTTTTCCCTTTGTATCTCTTCAATAGGCGATCGTAGTGGGAAATGGCCAATTATAAAATAAAAGCTGCCTTGAGAAAATACTTTTGTTCTTTTCGTCAAACATTAACCCTATCATAAATGTATTTAGAAAAGACTAGAGACCATTAAACATGGTGGCGCATAAGAGTGAAATTGTTTGGCTAAGGATGCAGGTAATCTGTATTTAATACTCACATATCAGACTTAGCTCTAAACCTCCCACAAAATTAGTTGTTCTCTAGTGCCCTCTATTCCATCTTGAACTCAACGTTTTTTTAAAATAACTATAACATCTAATCTAATTGAGATAAAATATTAAACGGTATATGTATTTTATAGGAAATTTTATGGTCTACAACTTTTATTTCAGCAGTTTTGCTATAAACCCAATACTTTAGGAGCTAGGACACAGTATTTGCCGAAAAACGTCGTGTAAAAGCGATTTTAAAAGAAAATGTCAATTCTTGACAGCGAATATCTCTTCAACGGATAGAGATAGAGAAAAAACGCATAGAAGAAAACTTGTAGAAAATTTAATCAGCTTTTTTTTGTAATTGGCCATTTCCCACTACGATGGCCTGTTCAGTAGATGTAAACGGAAAACCAAACAAATCCGCACATTTTGTTACGCTACTTTTCGTATAATCATCACCAAACACATCCCAGAAATAAAATCATTAGGATCAAAAAGTCTGTCTACAAGCCCTTTTTGAGCGTTCGTTCGCTAGGCTAAATAAGAATAATCAGAAAATGTCTTCTAATCATATTAATACTATTACATATATGTGGAGTCGTAGCGATTTCACCGTTTTCCGATTTTCCGTCTTTTTCTCGAGAACTGTTAGGCCTACAGGAATGCATCTATGCTTAAATAAAAGGTGATAAAACGTCCTACAATTTTTTCCTCCATGACAACGGTCGTAGGGCACGTCGTTGTGGCAATATCTGGCTCGAATCATGGATGATACGTTAAAAACAGATTTAGGGAAAATGCTAATTTTTGAAGAGCTGTATCTCGGAAACTATTATACTTACAGGCTTCCGGTTAGGCTCAAATGGTAGAAAATTTAGTCCAGTTTAAAAAAGATAATCATATTCTTTGCACTACAACTCATAGTTTTTGATCTACGACTTCTACGAGGCTAAAACTGAAAAAAGTCCGAAAAAATCGCGGTTTTTGGTGCCCCCCCCAGTTTCCACAAGTTTTTCGAAGTTGCAAAATTGAGTATTTACTACTGGGACCGAACCTAACACCATGAAAAAAGCAAACCTAACATAGGATTTTTTGCAATGTTTGTATATTTTTGTGTTTAAATTGACTGTACTAATAGGTATACAGGGTGATTCACGACTATTCCCTCGGTCTCTTGTGCCTAAACGGTACAAGATATCTGCTTCATTTTTTGGTGACATATGTAAATTGATAACGACTATTTTTTAAAATTATTTTCAATTATACAGGATGCTTCACAAAATTGTAATATATCAAAGTTAGGTTTTTTTACATGCAACCCCCTGTATTTTATTACATTTTTAGATTATACGTTAAAAACTAAGGTAACTTTATTAAACGTTCCCTATACCTATCGCTTACCAATTTTGAGAAAATTGTGATTTTAAGGAAAATATTCAATTTAAACAACCCCTAATAACACGGAAACCACTTACTTTCAGTAACACAAATTTATATCGATTTATCTTGACCTTTAAGGCTTTCATTTGCACTACGTAGGATTTCGATTTTTTGTACAGGGTGTTTAGAAAAAGGATTCATATTTTATATTTTTCAAACATCAAAAACTCACTTAACTTAAATGGAACACCCTGTATGTTTTTATTCTATGTTGAATAACTCTTCATTTTCTATCAAAAACTATGAGTAATAGCAAAGACTATCCTTCCCCCTTAGACAGCTACATAATGTATACCAGTAAAAGTGTACTTTTTGATGTGTCCGACAGAGTTCAGTAGCTTCGCTCGTTTTGTTGAAGGTATGTTTCAAACTCCGAAAGACGTCGTAAGTTTTACTGCTCTTACTAAGAATTTGACAGTATGTCTATTCTTATTATGACATCCACTTTTGAAGAATCAGTTGGTGGTTGTTGTTGTTGTTGGCCTTTGTTATTGAAATTCTTCTAGTTGACTTATTTTTCGGGTCGTTTTAACCATTTAACTTTTTAAGCATGTCTTCTGCTAGACATAAATGCGTCTACGCGAATTGCGATACCTTATAGTAAATATCGCACAAAAAATTTAAAAATGTTTACCTTTCCTTATGAGGATTATGCTAGATGTGAAAAGTGGAAATCAAATTGTGTTTACTGTTCAATTTTTTTTCCACATTCATTTTATAATTTAAATGCGGAGTGTTCGCCCGCCCGCCGACGCCACCTCGGGACGCTCGGCGAAATTTCGCCGCCGGCCTCGGAGAGCCCCGTCTTCGGTCAGTCCGACGGCGGCGGTCCGAGTTCCGCGACGACGCCGACGCCCGAGTGGCTCTGGCTAGAAGCACAAGAAGGGAGGAGTTTTGAAAAAGAGCGCTCTTATGGTGGACGCCGAGGCGGAGGGGGTTGGAAAGCTCCGTCGAAAGGAGGGCGCGAGTCCTCGAATGTTAACTTCCGAAGGAGGGCCGTCGCGGCGACCTCGGCGTGCACGGAACCGTCTCGGAAGCGCTGAAATTTGGACAAAAAAGTGCCCTTTTGACACTAACGCGACTGAACAGTCCGAACGGGACCCCCCGCGATTCTGATGAATTCCGAATATGGCGCCGCATGCAAAATTGTATCAAATCGCTAGGCTTAGATTCGGAGAAAAGGCCGATTTTGGGAGGAACTTGGCTTATAATATTCTTGTATATCAAAAATCAAAAATAAATAAGATAACCACGTATAAAATAAAGGATTTATGAACTAGTTAAGAACTTTCTCGAGTATGACTGCAACAATAAAGTTTATTCCTATAGTAGGTACCTACTGTAATTGTTACACCCACATCAGCCTCCTTATTTACAATTTTTACAGTTATTGGTACCTGAGGGATTAAGTAGTAAAATCTTAAAACCGTAATTCTATAGTAACTGCAGGTAGCCGACCAAATTTGTGGGCTAAATGAATAACACAATGTATTTACGCTTTCTTAAATATCTTGGACGATTGTAGTCAAGAAAATTTTAACTGCAGGTCCCCCTAGCGGACACCTCAAAAACGAGAAATTTGAAATCAAGTATTCGCTTTTGATGAGCTGTCTAAGGGGGAAGGATAGTCTTTGGTAATAGATAGGTACCTATGTCTAAAATCAACGATTAAAATGTTATTAAGATTTTTCTCTAAAATTTGTATGGAAATGGTTTTGCTTGCATTCTAGTAGGCCATGATTTTTTTTATTGTAGTTGATAATTAGATATGGGATCATAACTTAATTAAAAATGAAATTCATAACAAGAAGTAATCATTTATGGAAAAAATGGTATAGTAAATGCTCAATATGATGACCATTTTTTTCTATGCACAACCGCACTCGATTTTCAAAAGATCTAACGTTTTTCAGGATATCTGGTGTTATAGTAGCAAACGCATCCTTTATTGTATTCTTTATGTCATCAGCAGTGGTAGGTGGAGTGTTGTGGACCCCTCCTTCCAATCCATTTATTGAGGAATTGTCTATCTAAATATTTTTGAAAAAAACATAAACACCATTCTTATCACATTCAACTTCACCAGAATTTATATGGAGGAGGCTTTCAACGATGGTAGAATTTTTGTTTATGGAGTCTCGAAAAAGTTGGAGAAGAAGATGAATTCTTTAAATATGTTTTATTTACCGACGAATCCACTTTCCACAACATAACGGCTTGGTAAACTGACATAACTTTCATTACTAAATCGTCACCTGTATCGCACTGTTGACCCCCAAAACTGGTGGAGCCTCAATGTATTTGGGAGAATTTTGATTTTTTGATGGGAACTTGAACGGAGTAAAATTTTTACGGATTTTAGAACAACACTTTTTCGAGTCTTCTTGACGAAGTTTGTTTAGATATTATTATTATTATCATTAAAAATTTAGTTTACAACACTCCACCTACCACTGCTGATGACATGAAGATTGGAATAAAAGATGCGTTTGCTACTATAACACCATAACGTTAGAAGATCTCTTGAAAACGAGTGCGGTTATGCATAGGAAAAAATGGCATTTACCTACTACAGTATTTTTTCCACTGCTTCAATTTCATTTTTAATTAAGTTTTGATCACATATTTAATTATCAACTACAATACAAAAAATCATGGCCTACTAGAATGCAAACAAAAACCATTTTCATACAAATTTTAGAGAAAAATCTTAATAACTTTTTAATCGTTGATTTTAGACATATCAATTACTCATAGTTTTTGATAGAAAATGAAGAGTTATTCAACATAGAATAAAAACATACAGGGTGTTCCATTTAAGTTAAGTGAGTTTTTGATGTTTGAAAAATATAAAATATGAATCCTTTTTCTAAACACCCTGTACAAAAAATCGAAATCCTACGTAGTGCAAATGAAAGCCTTAAAGGTCAAGATAAATCGATATAAATTTGTGTTACTGAAAGTAAGTGGTTTCCGTGTTATTAGGGGTTGTTTAAATTGAATATTTTCCTTAAAATCACAATTTTCTCAAAATTGGTAAGCGATAGGTATAGGGAACGTTTAATAAAGTTACCTTAGTTTTTAACGTATAATCTAAAAATGTAATAAAATACAGGGGGTTGCATGTAAAAAAACCTAACTTTGATATATTACAATTTTGTGAAGCATCCTGTATAATTGAAAATAATTTTAAAAAATAGTCGTTATCAATTTACATATGTCACCAAAAAATGAAGCTGATATCTTGTACCGTTTAGGCACAAGAGACCGAGGGAATAGTCGTGAATCACCCTGTATAGTAGACATTGTCAATACATTTTCAAAAGTTTTAAAATTGTTTACTTAGGTTACTCTGAATTCCGAATCGATATAAAATATTTTTAAAGCCTTCAGGAAATGCCGGAACTAGCTAGTAACTTCGTTATTTTAAACGTCATCGTGAGATTTCAGTTCTTTTGATACCCACATGTCTATAATCTATAATTTATGGTTTTTCAGTTCTTTTCACTTAAAAAAAAAATGGCGAATGCAGGCGGTACTTTGAGAGTTTTATACCATTGACTTATAGTGTATAAAGTCAATGTTTATACTTGAAAACCGTTGTAGTTAGTTCATCAGTGCATCGAAGAAGAATATGCTGCCATTTTGAAAATATTTTGCATCGATTCGCCTAAGCCCTAAGTTCAAATTTTTAAAAACCTACCTATAAAACTTTCCCAGGAATGTCTAACTAAAGCTTCCAAAAAAACATCCTGTACGTAAATTTACATCACTTTTGTCATAATTAAGGTAATTGACGTTCGAAAATGAAATATAGTGTAAGTACTGAATGAAGGCAAAATAGTGTACCTACATAGGTACTCGCGGAAAGTTTCTATCGTTTTTTAAGTCGTTGGCCGGATAATGAAAATTAATGCAAAGGAGGCTGTCGTCGTTTTAGAGAAAATTGAAACTTCGGATTCGACGCACTATTTCCGATCTATGCAACGTCAATTTTTGCTTTTCGACGTTGTGTCCACATTCGCTAATATGTCCAACTACTCATTTCGGCATTGTGTCTTTTTTCGGCGTTGTGTCAAACGGCTGATTTCGGCGTTGTGTCCAGTTTCGCTGATCTGTCCAACATAATTCGTTTCGACTAATATGCAATTACATACTGACAATTAAACGGTATTTTGAGAAAATGCAAATGATAAATTACAAAATATTTGTAGTACCTACAGGGTGTCTCACGGTGACCGTCGGTTAGAAGTATATCAAGAACTGTAAAAGCTAGAAATTTGAAATTTTGCACATGCGACATGGAGTGTTTAATCTATTAAATAAAAATATTTTCCAAATGGCAGCACTTCCGGAAATACCGGAAGTGAGCATCAACTTCTTTATTTTACATACAAACCAGGCAATTTTTTTTCACATTCTGATGTGTCATAAAATGTTTAGTAAGTATGCTTAAAATAATCGGCGTATCAATTTTGATTGTTGAGAAAAAAAATTTTTTTCACTGAAAAATGTCAAAATCTTGTTTAGGAAATAAAATTGAAAGTTGAAAGTGGTAAAAGTTAGGGAAATGGGATTTTAGGTTCTCAATGTCAAAAGATTGAGACACAATTGTCTGTCATGGATTATAAAAAATTGCCCGCGGTTACGTATCTATTTGACGTTATTTCCAGACTTAAGAAAAACCTTAAAAAGTCTCTTTTTTTAAATGGAATGCCTATTTAATTATCGGCCCATTCGATGCAGAAATAAATTTCCTTTAAATTGATATACCATGTTCCTATACCTAAAATCAATGATTACAGAGTTATTTACATTTTTCTAATTAAATTTATAATTACATACTTTACAAAACATGGTTGGCTTTGAAAATTTTCAAAATCTTTATTCAATTGTTTCTTATGATGACAGTTGTCAGTTAGCTATCAGTTTGAAAGTTTACGCTACATTTACGTTTGTTATCAGTGTTATCTGTTTGAATTTTGATTTTTGCGCTTAATATTTGTTTTAAATTGGGAAATATGGAATACACAAACGCTGATATTCTAAATTTGTTTTACATTCATGGCGAGTCTGCTCGTATTACTTTCCGGCCCTGCAGAACCTTTAACTATTGAATAAAGAATCACTCAACACTTTAACGAAAGATATCCGCATTTACCTACAACGACAGAACGAAAAATCAAGATGATTGAAAAGAATTTTTTAAATTTGGACGAAGTAAATGCGCCACGAAATTTGGCAAAGCCAATGGGCCCCAATGACGCGGCAGAAACCAATGTATTGGGATATATTAATGCTTTCCCTGAAAGTTCGGTTCGTTCGGCGGAAAGAGACCTTGGATAGTCAAGAAGTTGCATAGATAGAATTTTAAATAATCATAAAAGCATAAGAAACATTTGAATAAAAATTTTTTGAAAATTTTCAAAGCCAACCATGTTTTGTAAAGTATGTAATTATAAATTTAATTAGAAAAATGTAAATAACTCTGTAATCATTGATTTTAGGTATAGGAACATGGTATATCAATTTAAAGGAAATTTATTTCTGCATCGAATGGGCCGATAATTAAATAGGCATTCCATTTAAAAAAAGAGACTTTTTAAAGTTTTTCTTAAGTCTGGAAATAACGTCAAATAGATACGTAACCGCGGGCAATTTTTTGTAATCCATGACAGACAATTGTGTCTCAATCTTCTGACATTGACCACTTTCGACTTTCAATTTTATTTGCTAAACAAGATTTTGAAATTTTTCAGTGAACAAAATTTTTTTCTCAACAATCAAAATTGATACGCCGATTATTTTAAGCATACTTACTAAACATTTTATGACACATCAGAATGTGAAAAAAAATTGCCTGGTTTGTATTTAAAATAAAAAAGTTGATGCCCACTTCCGGTATTTCCGGAAGTGCTGCCATTTGGAAAATATTTTTATTTAATAGATTAAACACTCCATGTCGCATGTGCAAAATTTCAAATTTCTAGCTTTTACAGTTCTTGATATACTTCTAACCGACGGTCACCGTGAGACACTCTGTATACGAAATACGATTTTGTAAACTTGGAACGGTTTTCAAAATAATTCATACAAACTACAAAAAGGATACTCCTGTATTATTAATGAGTACGTAAATGTGATTGATAACAATATTAAAATCACTCGATGGTTTCAACCAATTCTTCGTAATTGTAATACCTAAATTAAATTATTCGATACTCCTTTACACAACTTTTAATATGCAAAAACTCAGTAGGGGGCTATCTTCTATTTAAAAGTAAATTAGCATATTTTTAAGTCTGGTAAAGAGATATTTTTTCGTGTGAAAGGTTGGATTCTATTACAGATGTAACATCTATGATCCTATGAAGAAAGGATAACTTTTTCTTTAAAAAGGTAAGAGTTAATTATACAAAGAGATCAGAAAAGGATTACTGAACATACTTGTTTTGAGCGACCTCTGATTTTTTGCAAAGTATTTTTATGAGATGCACTACTTATGTGGTATACAATACATAAACGTGTCAAAACGTAAGATGTGATTCACCACCATGCACTGAACGTATATTACCTATATTTCATTGATAATCAAATTATTGATGGGATCATTTGAGTATTAAACGGCAACTACTCCTATCTATTATTAAGAATGTTTAATGTTTGTATTTTACAATTCACGTAACTTTAACCCGACAGATTTTTATCTCAAACATTTCTACAAATTGGGTAAGTTAAGTCTCCGGCCAGCCGGCCACAAATAAAACAAAAAACTGAAAATCTTGACTGATGGGCAGTTAAAGAAAGATAATAGTCAATATTTCCTTGGAATTGTTAATAATAATATCTTACGTGGCAAATGTTTCATTTCTTTACAATTAATATTCCCTTGGGTGAAAAAATGCGATATAAATCTTATTGTAATCCTTTTTTGATCTCTTCGCATAATTTACTCTTAAGCTTTTAGCGAAAAAATACCCTTCTTCATAGAATCCACCCTTTCGTACGAAAGAATATATTTTTGCCAGATTAAAAAATATGATAATTTATATCTATTACTTTTACATAGATAGAATAGAAGATACTGAATTTTTGCATTTTAAAAGTTTGCGTGTAGTGTAGTTGTAGAGGGGTATCGAATACTTAATTGAATTTATCACAATTACGAAGAATTGGGGGACTTCTTTTGCCTACATTTAGACACGTGGAATGGATATTATGAAGGTCATCAACTGATCTTCGATTTAGATGTGACTTAATTGTTTTGTTTGTCATTTTTATTATCATTATGTACCTACATTGTACATTACTATCAAATCTTGTTATTTAATTTCCTATTATTGACAAAACCCTTGAGTGT
Organism: Pyrocoelia pectoralis; assembly: GCA_036250285.1. Taxonomy (NCBI): domain Eukaryota; kingdom Metazoa; phylum Arthropoda; class Insecta; order Coleoptera; family Lampyridae; genus Pyrocoelia; species Pyrocoelia pectoralis. The sequence goes on along the minus strand of CM070074.1, from coordinate 88,247,320 downwards.
TTAAATCGAAAAGATTACGTCTTGGATATAACCAGATAAACGTTTATTTCTTACAATGATTTACGTCGCGATTATGTAACGATTTCAAAATGAACTTTTTGAACAACAAATAGAAGAGTATAATGGCGACTGTCTGACGAGAATAATGAAAATAAAGATACACGTGCCTAGATCAACATATTTGAATCAACTTTTCTTAAACCACAACAAGCATAGTCCTAGGAAAAGTTGATCTGGTTATTTTCAATCAACCTTTACTGATACTTTTTAGTAACAGTTGCCAATACATAATTCTATGCTTTTCACTCGGATACCATGTAAAAATATAGGAATTAGAATAGTTTTGGTTTGTTATATGAAAACTGCAGACTTGCCTCTCTTTGGTTATTTCGTGATTGTGATAGAGCTACAGATCTCATTTGATGTTTAAATGAAAGCTAATTAAATTTGCTACAAATTTCTTTTATATGCATTTTCTCGCCAATATATGACACTAAACAAGGGCAAAAGTTATAAATTGCACTTTTTTGAAAAAATGGGCCAAATTCGAAGTACCATATCTCCGTGCCTAATATTCTACTTACAGAGCTGAAATTGGGCTTATATTGTTGCCAATTTATTTTTTATTTATTTATTTATTCAAAGTAGCCTAAGGCTAATTTACAACTCTCACATGCTCAACAATAAATATACAATACAAAATATGGAATATAAAATATGAAATATAAAACATCGCTTCCTACACAACTCGCTCTGCAAACCTCTTTTTCAATTTATGCTTAAATGCATCGACGCTCCCAGTTCTTTTAATATCTGGTGGTAGCTCATTATACATTACCACCCCTTTATCGAAGATAGAGGTTTTGGTGCTTTTTAGATTCATGCCCTCTACGTAAAACTGGTCCCTATTTCTCGTAGTGTAACTATGCACCTCTGTTATCCTCTTTATAAATATATTCAAATATTCTGGCAACTGTCCCTTGTCTATGAGGCGCCGTTTGTACCATAACTATTCTTTAGATATATATATATTAAAAAGAGTCAATATATTAAAAATTAAAAATATTTATATATATCATCCAAATATAAAAATATATCTGGTAGTTAAAGTACAGATATATAGAAAATTTGAGGGCGAAATATATAAAACTTCAGCTTCTAATATCCACCACTAGTGACGCTGTAGCTAGAGACAAAATTTGCAACGTGTAGATGCTGCTACATCAGTCACTTAATTATTTACCTTTTAATTAGAAGAGTTGATGTTGGAATTGGTTCGATCTTATGAAGTGCCATATAGTTATCGATATGGACAACCTTAGCCGGACGTGTATTATCGGAATAATATGCTTAAGCTTATACATTAGAAAGTAACTGCCATACTTTAATAATCCTAATAAGAAATTCATGTAATGATCTTTAGCAACTACTATTACTCCTAAAAACATGTATGACACCAACTTAAATCTGTATGGATTAATATAATCAATCATACAAGGTGGAAAGTTATATGTAATGCGCTGCATTGTAGTGTAAATCAAATCAAACAGCTTTACAATGTAGAAAATGTAACATTACGTAGGTCGCGTCGCCTTTGCAAGTATTTGAATTTGTCGTTGCTCCTTTGCCAAACATAATTTCCCGAAGAGTGCCATCAGTGGTCAACGTTGGAAGTTCAAGTTTTATATATCAGTACTCTCATCATTGCTGATATATTTTTATATTTGGATGATATATATTATTTTTTTTAGTTTTTAATATATCGACTTTATTTAATATATATATGTAAAAAAGAGTTATGGTACAAACGGCGCCTCATACTTGTCTATCTTATAAATAAAAAATAATACATCGAATAAAATTTGATCCTTAACGCTTAACAAGTCTAGTTTTCTTAACATATCCATAATTCTTGTGTATGGCTTTGCATTTAATATTGCTCTCAAACCACGATTCCATACTACTTCTAACTTATCCATTACATATGTATTTACACAAAACAACAAAGAGTTACAAAAACGTACCTGCGGCATAACAATAGAATTGAACATTAACTTTTTAGTTTCTTGAGACAAAACATTTCTTAGCCTACAAATAACACCAACTTTCTTAACTAGTTTCTTCTCTACATACTCTGCATATTTATCAAACTAAAGATCACAGTCAATAATTACTCCCAAGTACTTAAAACTATCTACCCATTGTATTACCTCCTTTTCCACAATTATATCACATTTTTTAACCTTCTTTCCTATATACATGCATTTGGTTTTCTTAGTATTTAGACATAGTTTATTATGACACAGCCATTGTACAATATTTACAAGTTCGGAGTTCATATCATTAACAAGCTCTGTGCCTTCTTTTCCAGAAATATATACCAAGGCATCATCAGCAAATAGATGTATCTTACTCTTATTTACTATATTTGGGAATTCGTTTATGTACAAAATGAATAATAGAGGTCCTAATTTACTACCTTGTGGAACTCCAAATTCTACATCCTTACAATCAGAACATTTATCATTGAATTTGACATATTGTTTTCTATTTCGCAAGTAATCTTTTAACCATTTAAAAATATTCCCTTAATCCCATAACTATACAGGGTGTTTCAGAATAAGATGCTGATCCTTAAGGGTGTGAATCCTTATGTGATTTTAGGAAGAAAAGTTCAAATAAACCTATGTCCTAAACCTCTTAACTTTTGAGCTACAAGGTTTTAAAGTTTCAACAGCTCCTCTAAATTATTTTCGTTTTTGTTCAGGTTATCTAATGTTAGTTTTTTTAATTTCATGGTAAAATTTATTAAATAAACAAATTTTATTTTGTCATTGCAATTATTTCCTTGACAACAATGTTTCTAGCCTCCGTTTCAGAAATCATAGGCACATAGCGGCATGCGCTTTAAATGCTTTTTATTTTTTTTATCGGAAACCGTTCGTCGGACGAAAAAAGTTAAAAAATCAAATTTACCCTAAAATGAATCGGAATTTTAAAAATAATTTTTATTTTAACAAAAAGCAGTGGCGTGCATAATATTTTTCCAAAAATATCTAGTTCACATTCTCTACGGACGCCACTGGTTAAAAAATTAAAAAATCTTTTTTATCAAAAAATGGCTGTTGATGCTTAGAGGGCGTGTGCCAAATTTGATAAAAATATCTAGGAAATTATTAAGGATACGATAAAAAACACTTTTTTTCTTAAAACTTTAACACCTTGTAGCTCAAAAGTTAAGAGGTTTAGGACATAGGTTTATTTGAACTTTTCTTCCTAAAATCACATAAGGATTCACACCCTTAAGGATCAGCATCTTATTCTGAAACACCCTGTATAACTTTTCTAATAATTTCTCCCTACTAACAATCTCAAAAACCCTTTTAAAATCTAAAAATACCGCAACAGTACAATTTCTCTGATCTCTCACCCTTTTCCATGATTCTACCACTAGTTGCACCGCAGTCTCAGTAGAATGCCTATGCCTGAAACCTGATTGGTATATTGTATGTTTAATCCACTTTAAAAATGGTGTGAATGATGATTGCCGAAAATTGCATACCTACTTTATGAGTTACAGAGCGAAAACTGGAAAATGTGCATAAATTATGCCGTTTTTCGCGAGTTATGCAAATAGAAATACCACAACTTTTTCGAAGTTGCAAACTTGGGTATACACATAACTACCCTAACTGAGCCGAACAACATACCAAAAATTCAAAAATACTCGTAGTTTTTTCGAATTTATTGTGGAAATTGACTGGCCTATTGGTTAGTTAGTTAAAATGTGATTGTTAACAATACAGGTATTAAAATAACTCAATGGTTTCAACCAATTCTTCGTAATTGTGATCAATTAAATTATTCGATATCCCTCTACCAAACTTTTACAATGCAAAAACTAAGTATCTTCTATCTAAACGTAAAATATTATTGTTTTAGTAACTTCAATGTGTAGGTATTACGGCACTAAATTGGGTTTGTATGTATAGTTGATTCCTAGGGTTGGAAATGATTATCCCATTTAGTAGGTATTTAGGTACGTTTTGTATTTAATGTTGAAATTCTCTCACTATACATCGTCATTGACATATAAATAAAAATTGGGTTTATAGACAACGTTTCGCCATATAAGCTAAAAGCTAATTTAGTATAACAGATTAAAAAAGTTTCAGCGACTTCTGACTTTCTGCAAAGTATTTTCATGAGATGCACTACTTATGTGGTAAACATAAACGTGTCAAAGCGTAACATGAGAATCACTAGCATGCACTGAACGTATGATGGAATCATTTGAGTATAAACGGCAACTTCAAAGAGATAGTCGTAGCGGTACATCTAAATGTCTGTCAAATTGTGCGGGAAGTGTGAAATTAGGTACACTTATTAATTAGATCAAAATAAACGATTTGACCCGCAGCACCCCTATTTTCAACCCTTAGTTTTCAAAAGTGCCCCGTATTTAGTTTTTTCCATCCCCTAACGATAACTCCTTTGTTTACAACTTTTCCAAAAAATTTTATTAATAAAAGTTTTAGGAATTCTTATAAGGAACATTTTATATGAGGATAAAATTTTCACAAATATCAACCCTTATCGAGATATGTGGGAAAAACTGATTTTTGCAGTTTCATTACAAAATCGGTCATAGTTTTCTTGTTTATCGTTTCTCAGAAAAATTATTCAAATAAAAGATGTAGATATTAATATGATCAATATTTTAGGTATATATAATATTTTCACAGAAAGCAACCCTTAACAAGTTATTTCGATATTTCTGAAAGTAAGCAACCCTTAAGTATGAAATCGCTCGTATCTTTTTTATTTGTAACTTATGAGGAAAAACATGTGAATAAATATTATAGAAACTTATCTTTTGGGCATTTTATGTAGGTATGAAAATTTCTCAAAAGTCAACCCTTAACGAGATATATCGAAAAAACCAGAAACTGTCAATTTTCACATAAAATCGAGCATAACTTTTCTATATTTCGCTACAGTGACATTATTGTTATATAATTCGGTAGGTATATGGATGTAGAAAATATAAGTAAGGGGTAATTTTTTTACAAAAACTCACCCTTAGCGAAATATTTTGACAAAAACAAACTTTCGGCACTTTTTAGAAAAGTTTTCGTAACTTTTTCAATTACGATGGTTAATATTATTTCTTCGCGGTTAATAATAGCCAATTACAGTGCGTTTCATGAAATCATAGTGATTTTGCACCATATCACACTGGTGCGGGAATTTTCAACGTACAAAGTGTAGGGTTTATTCGCGGTAATATAATTAAAAAGAAACAATCTAATTGTACCCAAAATGCAAACATAGGTCGATTTTTATATCAAGGAAGGCATATTTTGATGTTATTTTCTTGGGGGTGGTTCTCACCTCCAGCGCTTCACAGGGGGTGATATTGAAATTTCAAATCGGAAGGCGGGTCATGTGATACATCATTGGAAAGCTAATTCCTTGGCCTTTTCATTTTTGAATTTTTTTCACTTTATATCTATCAGTAGCTAAGTAAAATACTGAAATATTTATTTAAACACATTTGGCTTAGGTGCGCGAGCTCGTTACGTAGCGGGCGTCGCGGCGTATGGTTTCGCTCGGGTGTCGCATCTCCTTTAGACATTTTACATGCGAAAATAAAAGGTAAGCACTTCAACAGCAAGTTAGTATTATCTCACCGACTCGTATTTTAGTGAGAACAACCAAATAGAAGACTAAAGAGGAGATGCAACACCCGAGCGAAACCATACGCCGCCGCGACGAAATTTCAATGTCACCCCCTGTGAAGCGCTGGAGGTGAGAACCACCCCCAAGAAAATAACATCAAAATATGTCTTCCTTGATATAAAAATCGACCTATGTTTGCATTTTGGGTACAATTAGATTGTTTCTTTTTAATTATATTACCGCGAATAAACCCTACACTTTGTACGTTGAAAATTCCCGCACCAGTGTGATATGGTGCAAAATCACTATGATTTCATGAAACGCACTGTAATTGGCTATTATTAACCGCGAAGAAATAATATTAACCATCGTAATTGAAAAAGTTACGAAAACTTTTCTAAAAAGTGCCGAAAGTTTGTTTTTGTCAAAATATCTCGCTAAGGGTGAGTTTTTGTAAAAAAATTACCCCTTACTTATATTTTCTACATCCATATACCTACCGAATTATATAACAATAATGTCACTGTAGTGAAATATAGAAAAGTTATGCTCGATTTTATGTGAAAATTGACAGTTTCTGGTTTTTTCGATATATCTCGTTAAGGGTTGACTTTTGAGAAATTTTCATACCTACATAAAATGCCCAAAAGATAATTTTCTATAATATTTATTCACATGTTTTTCCTCATAAGTTACAAATAAAAAAGATACGAGCGATTTCATACTTAAGGGTTGCTTACTTTCAGAAATATCGAAATAACTTGTTAAGGGTTGCTTTCTGTGAAAATATTATATATACCTAAAATATTGATCATATTAATATCTACATCTTTTATTTGAATAATTTTTCTGAAAAACTATAAACAAGAAAACTATGACCGATTTTGTAATGAAACTGCAAAAATCAGTTTTTCCCACATATCTCGATAAGGGTTGATATTTGTGAAAATTTTATCCTTATATAAAGTGTTCCTTATAAGAATTCCTAAAACTTTTATTAATATAATTTTTTCTAAAAGTTGTAAACAAAGGAGTTATCGTTAGGGGAAGGAAAAAACTAAATACGGGGCACTTTTGAAAACTAAGGGTTGAAAATAGGGGTGCTGCGGGTCAAATCGTTTATTTTGATCTAATTAATAAGTGTACCTAATTTCACACTTCCCGCACAATTTGACAGACATTTGCGATTTTCTCGATGTACCGCTACGACTAAGACAGTTGTTCTAGTGTTAAAAATATTTAATGTTTGTATTTACAAAATTACAATTCATATAACTTTAACCTGACAGATATTTATCTCGAAATAAAGGTAAGGCATTGTCAAGCTAAAATTTTTTATATTTTTTTCTTAGGCGATCGATTTCAACATTTATTTGTCATCAGGCCGAGCTAAAAAACGTATGATTATGGTAATGTACCTACTTAATGTATAGTATGAATATTTTTTACCGTCATAGCAAATTTGGTGAAATGATTCATGAAGAATTGATGTTATCGATTTAGAAGTCAAAAATAAAATTATATTATCAAATCCTTCCGCTATATACGAGTATTATATTGTCAATTTCTAAAAAATCTGTGTTAGAGTCAATAATTAGTATTAATATCTACCTGTATATGTTTAAATAGAGTTAAATAGAGTTAATGTAGGAATTTCTCTGAAATTTAACAAGAGAAATTCCTACATTAACTCTATTTAAACATATACAGGGTGATTCACCACTATTCCCTCGGTCTTTTGTGCCTAAAGGGTACAAGATATCAGCTTCATTTTTTGGTGACATATGTAAATTGATAACGACTATTTTTTAAAATTATTTTCACTTATACAGGATGCTTCACAAAATTGTAATATATCAAAGTTATGTTTTTTTAAATACAACCCCCTGTATTTTATTACATTTTTAGATTATACGTTAAAAACTAAGGTAACTTTATTAAACGTTCCCTATACCTATCGCTTACCAATTTTGAGAAAATTGTGATTTTAAGAAAAATATTCAATTTAAACAACCCCTAATAACACGGAAACCACTTACTTTTAGTAACGCAAATTTATATCGATTTTTCTTGACCTTTAAGGCTTTTATTTGCACTACGTAGGATTTCGATATTTTGTAGAGGGTGTTTAGAAAAAGGATTCATATTTTATACACTGTGTCCAAGATAAGGAGGGCCACTATGGGGATTTCGGAAACGGTAAGAGATAGAGTTTCGGTTAAATGGGAGAAAAGTTGGGCAATTTTGAGTTTAGTAAAATGAAATTTTTAAACTGACGAAATTCCGAACCGTTCCGAAGTTATGCGACAAAAGGCGAATTTTCAGGATTTCGTTTTTGACCAATTGTTGCTTTGTCGTTGATGTTAACTAAAAAGTAAAAGAACCTTATACAGGTACTTTTTAACGTTCTTTAACATGGCGTACAGCAAATTGGAATCCGACGTTTCGTTTTCGAGTAACCATCATCAACTTTATTTTTTTAAATACGGTCCTGATTTTTTTATGCATAATATTAGAAGAGCTTTTTATTGTGCATTCAAGCATGTATCACACTTTATGGTTTAATTGCGATTTCATACTTATTTTACTATTGTACTTAAATTTACTAGATTCTACTTTGGAAGATGCTCTGGATATTTTACCCTAAGCCGTAGTACGCAATTGTTGGTTTCAGCAGGATGGTGCACTTGCGCACAATTCACAGGTGGTTAAGGATTACCTTTCAAATACGTTTGCCGAAAGAGTTTTTAAGCACCAATTCTGAAACACCCTGGCCAGCTTGTTCTTCCGAAATAACCCCGCTGGATTTTTTTCCTTTGGGGTACATAAGAAATTATGTTTACAAAGATATCTTTGGAATAGAAGAAGAACTCCGAAGGTTTGTACTTAACGCATTCCAAACTGTAACAACTGCAATGTTAAAGAATGTTTTGGATTCTACAGTTAGAAGATGCTATTTACGATTGGAGAACCAAGGGGGGCTTTTCGAGCATTTATTATAATTTTTTTTTAATTATTGGTATGTGTCATGTTTAAATTTTCGTTTCATCAAATGTTTTCTGTTGATTTATGACGTGTTGTTGATTGTTTGTAATTATGTACTTGGTTATAAAATTTGTGTTCAAAATTGAAAATTCTGTATCATTTCATTAATTTGATGAGTAAAACACAGTTAGCAAAAGTCCATTTATACATAAAATTCAGTTTGCATGGTACTGAGAAGGGATACAGGTTCGTACTTAGGATTTTTTCCGCTAATCGTAAAGTAAGTATAAAATCGAAATTAAACCATAAAGTGTGATACATGCTTGAATGCACTATAAAAAGCTCTTCTAATATTATACATAAAAAAATCAGGACCGTATTTAAAAAAATAAAGTTGATGATGGTTACTCGAAAACGAAACGTCGGATTCCAATTTGCTGTACGCCATGTTAAAGAACGTTAAAAAGTACCTGTAGAAGGTTCTTTTACTTTTTAGTTAACATCAACGACAAAGCAACAATTGGTCAAAAACGAAATCCTGAAAATTCGCCTTTTGTCGCATAACTTCGGAACGGTTCGGAATTTCGTCAGTTTAAAAATTTCATTTTACTAAACTCAAAATTGCCCAACTTTTCTCCCATTTAACCGAAACTCTATCTCTTACTGTTTCCGAAATCCCCATAGTGGCCCTCCTTATCTTGGACACAGTGTATTTTTCAAACATCAAAAACTCACTTAACTTAAATGGAACGCCCTGTATGTTTTTATTCTATGTTGAATAACTTGTCATTTTCTATCAAAAACTATGAGTAATTGATATGTCTAAAATCAACGATTAAAAAGTTATTAAGAGTTTTCTCTAAAATTTGTATGGAAATGGTTTTGTTTGCATTCTAGTAGGCCATGATTTTTTTTATTGTAGTTGATAATTAGATATGTGATCAAAACTTAATTAAAAATGAAATTAAAGCAATGGAAAAAAGAAAAAATACTGTAGTAAATGCCATTTTTTCCTATGCATAACCGCACTCGTTTTCAAGAGATCTTCTAACGTTATAGTGTTATAGTAGCAAACGAATCCTTTATTCTAATCTTCATGCCATCAGCGGTGGTAGGTGGAGTGTTGTAAACTAAATTTTTAATGATAATAATAATAATAATATCTAAACAAACTTCATCAAGAAGACTCAAAAAAGTGTTGTTCTAAAATCCGTAAAAATTTTACTCCGTTCAAGTTTCCATCAAAAAATCAAAATTCTCCCAAATACATTGAGGCTCCACCGGTTTTGGTGATCAACAGTGCGATACAGGTGACGATTTAGTAATGAAAGTTATGTCGGTTTACCAAGCCATTATGTTGTGGAAAGTGGATTCGTCGGTAAATAAAACATATTTAAAGAATTCATCTTCTTCTCCAACTTTTTCGAGACTCCATAAACAAAAATTCAACCTCATGGCCTACTAGAATGCAAACAAAACCACTTCCAAAGAAATTTGAGAGAAAAATCTGAATAACTTTTTAATCGTTGATTTTAGACATATCAATTACTCATAGTTTTTGATAGAAAATGACAAGTTGTTCAACATAGAATAAAAACATACAGGGTGTTCCATTTAAGTTAAGTGATTTTTTGATGTTTGAAAAATATAAAATATGAATCCTTTTTCTAAACACCCTGTACAAAATATCGAAATCCTACGTAGTGCAAATAAAAGCCTTAAAGGTCAAGATAAATCGATATAAATTTGCGTTACTAAAAGTAAGTGGTTTCCGTGTTATTAGGGGTTGTTTAAATTGAATATTTTTCATAAAATCACAATTTTCTCAAAATTGGTAAGCGATAGGTATAGGGAACGTTTAATAAAGTTACCTTAGTTTTTAACGTATAATCTAAAAATGTAATAAAATACAGGGGGTTGCATTTAAAAAAACATAACTTTGATATATTACAATTTTGTGAAGCATCCTGTATAAGTGAAAATAATTTTAAAAAATAGTCGTTATCAATTTACATATTTCACTAAAAAATGAAGCTGATATCTTGTACCCTTTAGGCACAAGAGACCAAGGGAATAGTGGTGAATCACCCTGTACAGGTAGATATTAATACCTACTAATTATTGACTCTAACACAGATTTGTTAGAAATTGACAATTTATATAGCGGAAGGATTTGATAATATCATTTTGTTTTTGACTTCTAAATCGATAACATCAATTCTTCATGAATCATTTCACCAAATTTGCTATGACGGTAAAAAATATTCATACTACATATACATTAAGTACATTACCATAATCATACGTTTTTTAGCTCGGCTTGATGATGACAAATAAATGTTGAAATTGATCGCCTAAGAAAAAAATATAAAAAATTTTAGCTTGACAATGCCTAAGACCCGCCGTACACGAGCCGCAATTTTGCAGTCGGACCGACCACAAAATTGTGGTCGCGTCGACTGCACTGTGGAGTTGACCCGACAACATTTTTGTGGTTGACTTGCGGTCGTATGAACCGCATCTGCAGTTGAGGCGACTGCAACCTGACCACATCACACAAAACAGGTAGGTAGGTAAGGTAGAAATAAATGCGGTTGATTACGACCGCAAGTTTGTGGTTCTTGTACGGCAGTGAACGCGACGACCACTCGGGAGGGATCGACCGCAAGTTGACTGCAGATGCGCGTTTCGACTGCAGTAAACGCCCGTGTACGTATGGTATAGTATTTCTTATGGGGAACTGCAGTTCGCCGGAAGGCGACCGAAATTTGTGGTCGGTCCGACTGCAAAATGCGGCTCGTGTACGGCCGCTCTTACCTTTATTTCTAACCAAGCTACATCCAATGGAGACCTTCATCCATTTAATTTATCTCGAAGATTTTTACAAATTCGGTAAGTTCAAAAGTCTAGCTAATCTCTTCGGCCATAGTTTATACAGATAACTGAAAATCTTGACTGGGGGCAGGTTCACTAATGGTAAGTAAATGTTTCCTTGGAATTGTAATTTGTTACGTGGCGAATGTTTAATTTCTTTACAACTAATATTCCCTAAGAGCGGCCGTACACGAGCCGCATTTTGCAGTCGGACCGACCACAAAATTGCGGTCGCGTTCCGGCGAACTGCAGTCCTCCATAAGAAATACTGCACCAACCGTACACGGGCGTTCACTGCAGTCGAAACGCGCGTCTGTAGTTTCTTATGGGGCGACCGCAATTGTGTGGTCGGTCCGACTGCAAAATGCGGCTCGTGTACGGCGGGTCTTAGACCGACCACAGAATTGCGGTCGCCCCATAAGAAACTACAGACGCGCGTTTCGACTGCAGTGAACGCCCGTGTACGGTTGGTGCAGTATTTCTTATGGCGGACTGCAGTTCGCCGGAACGCGACCGCAATTTTGTGGTCGGTCCGACTGCAAAATGCGGCTCGTGTACGGCGGGTCTAAAAGCGGCCGTACACGTGCCGCATTTTGCAGTCGGACCGACCACAAATTGCGGTCGCGTTCCGGCGAACTGCAGTTCCCCATAAGAAATACTATACCATACGTACACGAACGTTTACTGCAGTCGAAACGCGCATCTGCAGTCAACTTGCGGTCGATCCCTCCCGAGTGGTCGTCGCGTTCACTGCCGTACACGAACCACAAACTTGCGGTCGTAATCAACCGCATTTATTTCTACCTTATCTACCTACCTGTTTTGTGTGATGTGGTCAGGTTGCAGTCGCCTCAACTGCAGATGCGGTTCATACGACCGCAAGTCAACCACAAAAATGTTGTTGGGTCAACTCCAAAGTGCAGTCGACGCGACCACAATTTTGTGGTCGGTCCGACTGCAAAATTGCGGCTCGTGTACGGCGGGTCTTAGGTGAAAAAATGCGACATAAATCTTATTGTAATCCTTTTTTGATCTCTTCGCATAATATACTCTTAAGCTTTTAGCGAAAAATTACCCTTCGTCATAGAATCCAGCCTTTCGTACGAAAAAATATATTTTTGCCAGATTTAAAAATATGATAATTTATTTTGACATAGATAGAATAGAAAATACTGAGTTTTTGCATTTTAAAAGTTTGCGTGTAGTGTAGAGGGGTATCGAATAATATTGCATTTATCACAATTACGAAGAATTGGGGGACTTCTTTTGCCTACATTTAGACACGTGGAATGGATATGAAGGTCATCAACTGATCTTCGGTTTAGATGTGACTTAATTGTTTTGTTTGTCATTTTTGTTATCATTATGTACATTGTACATTACTATCAAATCTTGTTAATTTCCTATTATTTACAAAACCCTTCAGTGTCTAAATCGAAAAGATTAATCCTTGATTACATCTTGGATATCACCGGATAAAAGTTTATTTTTTACAATCATTTACGTCGTTATTATGTAACGATTTCGAAATGAACTGTTTGAACAACAAATAGAAGAGTAATGACGACTGTCTGGCGAGAATAATGAAGAAAACAAAGATATACATGCGTAGATCAACATATCTGAATCAACTTTTATTAAACCACAGCAATAAGCATAGTCCTAGGAAAAGTTGATCTGATGATTTTAAATAGAAGATACCTACTGAATTTTTGAATTGAAAGGTTTGCGTCTATTGAATAATAATTTATTTAATTTATCATCACAATTAGCCACGTGGAATGGATTTGAAGGTTATCATCAGATCTTCAATTATTTATAGGTGTGATTTAATTGCTTTGTTTGTCATTTTTGTCTTATCGTTACTTGACTATCAAATCTTGTTATTTAATTTCTTATTATTTACAAAACCCTTCAGTGTCTAAATCGAAAAGATTAATCATTGATTACTTCTTGGATATCACCAGATAAAAGTTTATTTTTTACAATCATTTACGTCGCTAACTCGCTATTATCATTGAGTAATATAATGAACTATTATGTAACGATTTCAAAATGAACTGTTTGAACAACAAATAGAAGAGTAATGACGACTGTCTGGCGAGAATAATGAAGAAAACAATGATATACGTGCGTAGATCAACATATCTGAATCAACTTTTATTAAAACACAGCAAGCATAGTCCTAGGAAACGTTGATCTGATGATAATTAGCTTTTAAATAGAAGATACCTACTGAATTTTTGAATTGAAGAGTTTGCGTGTATCGAATAATGTATTGCATTTTTCACAATTACAAAGAATTGGGGGCCTTCTTTCGCCTGCATTTAGCCACGTGGAATGAATTTGAAGGTCATAGTCTGATCTTCAATTTTAGGTGTGATTTAATTGCTTTATTTGTCATTTTTGTCTTATCGTTAGGTACTTCACTATCAAATCTTGTTATTTAATTTCTTATTATTTACAAAACACTTCATTGTCTTAATCGAAAATAATACTGATTAGGTCTTCGATATCTTATTTTTTTAATCATTTACGTCGCGATTATGTAACGATTTCAAAACGGACTCTTGTCATCTTTGGAAAGTTCGGACTCACTAAGGGGTTGAATTGATAATAAGTAATAATAGGCGAAACTCACAGCCTCCCCGTAATACCTACTTTGTTGGCGTTGACGTTATTGGAAGTATTGAGAATGTTGTTATAAATGAATTTTGGTATGATTTTCTCTTTCAGACAAGAACTGGTGAACATGATGTTGAGGTTGATTCTACTGAATGTTATTGACATTTTTTCACATTGGCGAACTAATACTGCTCGGCTAGCATACATAGACATCTTTAAGTATTAAGGGGAGGCTGTGAGTTTTACATATTATTATGGACTCTTGTGTCAGACTCAGAGCAAAGCCCCTGTGATTTACGCAGGTCACGCCCCCAGAGCCCAGAGGTCTTCAAGTTGGAACAAAGCAATAAGATTCTCCTCGTAAATTTATCGCCTACACAGTATTTTTTCCCGGCTGAGCTGTTTGGTATTCTTGATATTACATCGTGCAGCCACTTTGTTCATTTCTAATCCTCGTAAAAGATTAAAACGCAATTAAGTTATTAAAAACATTTATTTTATTTATTTCGTGAAATTCGGAACTTCATGTTTGATCTTCAGGTGGTGCTGGCTCGCCCGTTGCGTCTTCCTTTGTAAAAAGAGCAACCCAAGAAAGAGAGGAAGAGAACTCCCGGGGCCTGGGAGTTGTCGTATTGGTTTGGCAATATTTTTCGCATTTCTTCGTAGGTACATTTGAAGTGTGTGTACGGTTTCCACCATGTGGCCGCGGATTTTCTAAGCTGTTTTTCTGCAACCTCTCTTTTTGATTCTGCAGGGGTGTAGTTTTCTATGAAGAACTTCTCCATGTCGTCGAAAAACTTAGCAGGATCTTCGAATTGTTTCGTGAAGAATGTTGCTGCTGGTGCGGTTGTTCCCTTCAGAGCTTATAAGGCCTCCACCAGGTGGTCTATTGTCTTCAGTAACGCCGCCGGTGTTGCAGCTGATTCCATTTTGGCGGTTGGATTGGTATCTCACACCTCGGGAGAGCTGTCGTGGCCCTCTGGTGGCGCGCTTGGCGTGGTTGCTGGTGTCTGGAGTTGCGAGGCGTCGCCTTCGTCGTGTGGAGCTACGCTTTGCTTCTTGTTTCTGGCATGGTGCTTGGTAGGTCGTGGGTCACGATACACACCGCAGTTGTACGTGGGGACGTTGGGCGCCAATCCGTATACGCGGACGCATTATATTTTGATTACGGCACTTGGTTGAGTAATAACTTGGATCAAGGAGTGATTGAATGCCAATTTCCTCTTATTTATTTATTGAGTATACATGTTACGACGTTTCGCCATCTTCTGGATGGGATTCGTGTAATTAACATCCCTCAAAATCCACCACAAGTCAGAGACACATACATAGGACTGCAACTCGCAGTGGAACGAAAGCCAAAACTGATATCAAGTGACATGACTTCTAGTCAAATAAATCAATTTATCTTGA
The DNA here is from genome assembly GCA_036250285.1 of Pyrocoelia pectoralis. NCBI lineage: Eukaryota > Metazoa > Arthropoda > Insecta > Coleoptera > Lampyridae > Pyrocoelia > Pyrocoelia pectoralis. Next base: position 88,231,741 of record CM070074.1, on the reverse strand, counting down.
AAATGGCAGGAAAGAAAAGCTGTCGAAACGTAGATACTTCAAAACGTTAATTACACGAATCCAATCTAGAAGATGTGTTCAAATCAATATACCTAATGATATTCGTGGAAGCTTAAATAATAATATAATATCAATAGTATATACAGTCGCAAGATACTACTGCGGAATGGCACCGTCACCGCTAACGGAAAGTGATGGGCAATTGGTGACTCTGACCTAATCCGCCAGCGGGTTCTAAGGGTAGATAAGACTTGTCCAACTCAACTGTCTTCTGCTGGATCGGTGATCCGTTATCAAGGCAGTCGGCTAACGGTATCCGCCACCGTAGCGAATCCTCTAGCCGGATTTGTGCGCTTCTTGTATTCAAAACGTTTTGTACTTATATTCCAGAATAAAGTGCTTCGGGCCGTAGTTAACGCGCCGTGGTATGTGTCGAACAAAGTGATTTTAAGTGACTTAAGTGTTCCACCCATTAAATAAGAAATAGGGAAAATTGCCCAAAAATACAAAGACCGATTAACAGCACACCCAAACGACCTTGTAGGTACATACTCTAATGAACGAACCAGATAGCCCAAAACGCCTAAAGCGTTGTAAACCAAAGGAACATTAAGCTATTCCAGTGTCATTCCATTAGTTTATAAATTAGTTAATCACTTTTGAAAATTTTCAAAGCCAACCATGTTTTGTAAAGTATGTAATTAAAAATTTAATTAGAAAAATGTAAATAACTCTGTAATCATTGATTTTAGGTATAGGAACATGGTATATCAATTTAAAGAAAATTTATTTCTGCATCGAATGGACTGATAATTAAATAGGCATTCCATTTGAAAAAAGAAACTTTTTAAAGTTTTTCTTAAGTCTGGAAATAACGCCAAATAGTTTAATAGTTTAATAGTTTATTAAATCATGCATTACGCCTTGAAAGACCTTACATTTGTCAATAATAAAACAAACCTGAGAGTATACAAACTAACATTAAAATACACACAATACAAAAAACATGTCACAATTCCATTTTATAACTACATTGTAGGAATTCATCATACGTAAATAGATAAATAGATACGTAACCGCGGGCAATTTTTTATTATCCATTACAGACAATTGTGTCTCAATCTTTTGACATTGAGAACCTAAAATCCCATTTCCCTAACTTTTACCACTTTCGACTTTCAATTTTATTTCCTAAACAAGATTTTGACATTTTTCAGTGAAAAAAAATTTTTTCCTCAACAATCGAAATTGATACGCCGATTATTTTAAGCATAGATACTTACTAAACATTTTATGACACATTAGCATGTGAAAAAAAATTACCTGGTTTGTATTTAAAATAAAGATGTTGATACTCACTTCCGGTATTTCCGGAAGTGCTGCCATTTGGAAAATATTTTTATTTAGTAGATTAAATACGGCATGTCGCATGTGCAAAATTTCAAATTTCTAGCTTTTACAGTTCTTGATATACTTTTAAGTTTTAACCGACGGTCACCGTGAGACACCCTGTATACAGTATACACTGCAAAGTAAGGTGTATAATGGACTACTTTAAACGAATTTTGCCCTTGACTCGTAGCTACGATGTTCCAGAAATGTAATATCGTCATAGATGGTAAAGGATCACGACATGATACAATACATATAAATGTAGGTTTTGTTAATTTATGAACTGTTGCAAAGTTGTGTAAATTAATCAGTTTTCACGAACTGCATTTTAATGTTAAGCTACCTACAGATTATTTATCGAAGGAGAGAGTGGGTTGTGTAAATATTAAAACACATGTCGCTGTCGGTAGGGTTTCTTATCGTGGAACATCATTTATCTATCATACGATAAGACCTACTCGAACACTTGAAGTTACCTATAAATACGGTCGCGTTATACCTGTTCTGGAAGTAGAAAACCCAAACCTTCATCATGACCATGAAAACAGTTCTTCTAGCTCTGCTTATTGCTATTTTATACATGAGTCTGTCAGTAGATGCAGGCTGCAGATGCCAATTCGTTCCGTGCTCAAGCGGTTATACCGCAAAGTGAGTATATTAACTTATAAATAATAAACACGATTTATTAACATTGCGTATTGCAGCGGGACCTGTAACGGCGGCGGAGTCAACTGTTGTTCTTAATCCGGTTAGAAAATGTTATTATAAATAAGCTTAGAGCTTATTGCTATCGGTTACAAAAATTTTAGTTTGAATAATGTAATGAGAATTTCTCAATATAATTACAGCATATATAACTTTTTTTATTCCGAATCGGGACCTGATCACAATTCACAACGGCCATTTTGATGACAACGGCCACTAATACCTATATTATTTCATCATATAACAGCCACAACGGCCACTCTTTCAGTTGATCACAACGGCCACCTATCCTCACAATGGCAACCTTTACAAGTTGATCATAACGGCCACCGTGATCATCATAACGTCAACTCGTGTTCATCATAACGGAAACTTTGATACACAACGCCCACCGATGTCAGTAGTGGAAACGTCGTCATACCTACGACGATGATCACAACGGCCACTTTAGAAGTTGATCATAACGGCCAATCTTAGTGATGATCATAACGGCCACCGACGCCAGTTGACAAAAATGCTCAACAACGATGATCACAACGGCCAGTAGTATAGTAAGGCCGAAGCTAACTCAAAAAGTCACCAGAAAAGTCACTAGAAAAGTTACTAAATCGCTCACGTGGGCTATGTAGTAAAAGTAGGTCAACCCCAAGGTTACGTAAAGGTTATCACTAAAAAAGTCACCAGAAAAGTTACTAAATCGCTCACGTGGGCTATGTAGTAAAAGTAGGTCAAGCCCAAGGTTACGTAAAGGTTATCACTAAAAAAGTCACTAGAAAAGTTACTAAATCGCTCACGTGGGCTATGTAGTAAAAGTAGGTCAACCCCAAGGTTACGTAAAGGTTATCACTAAAAAAGTCACCAGAAAAGTTACTAAATCGCTCACGTGGGCTATGTAGTAAAAGTAGGTCAAGCCCAAGGTTACGTAAAGGTTATCACTAAAAAGTCACTAGAAAAGTTACTAAATCGCTCACGTGGGCTATGTAGTAAAAGTAGGTCAACCCCAAAGTTACGTAAAGGTTATCACTAAAAAAGTCACTAGAAAAGTTACTAAATCGCTCACGTGGGCTATGTAGTAAAAGTAGGTCAACCCCAAGGTCATCTAAGGACATCCAAGGTTACGTAAAGGTTATCACCAGAAAAGTTACTAAACCGCTCACGTGAGCTATGTAGTAAAAGTAGGTCAACCCCAAGGACATCCAAGGTGAAGGTTAACCCAACTCTTCGAAACTGCTTGTGGGGGCTATATAGTGAAAGTAGGTCAACTCCAAGGTCATCCCAAGGTTACGTGAACTAGTTCAACGACCTCAAAAGTAGGTCATGGGTTGAACAACCTCAAGGTTTCGGGGGTGTCAAATTACAACTATTGAGAATTTTCGGGGGTCCTATTTTTTGGCAATTTCCGGTGGTCCTATTCTTTGGGAATTTTCGGGGGTTTTACATTTTTGGCAATTTTCGGGGGTCCTATTTTTTGGGAATTTTCGGCGGTCCTATTTTTTGGGAATTTTCGGGGGGTCTTACTTTTTTGGCAATTTTCGGGGGTCCTATTTTTTGGGAATTTTCGGCGGTCCTATTTTTTGGGAATTTTCGGGGGTTTTACTTTTTTGGCAATTTTCGGGGGTCCTATTTTTCGGGGGTCCTATTTTTTGGCATTTTTCGGGGGTCCTATTTTTTGGGAATTTTCGGGGGTCCTATTTTTTTCGCAATTTTCGGGGGTCCTATTTTTGGCAATTTTCGGGGGTCCTATTTTTTGGCAATTTTCGGGGGTCCTATTTTTTGGCAATTTTCGGGGGTCCTATTTTTTGGCAATTTTCGGGTGTCTTATTTTTGGGGGGATATTTCGGCGGTCAAAGTATTTTTTTGCCAATTTTCGGGGGTCAAATTACAATTTTCGGGGATTACATGTTTTTGCAATTTCCGGAGTGTCATATTACATTTTTATTTTCGGGGATCAAATTTCAATTTTCTGTATTCAATAACTCCAATCCTAAATCGTTATGTAGGGAAAGTAGATCATGAGGAATTTAAAAATTGTATATGTAAATGAATTTTTTTGTGGACTTTGAACTTTTAAATATAAAAAATTGTGATATATTTAGCTGACATTGCACATTATTGACACGCATCTGTGGACTTTGAACTTTAAAATGTAAAAAATTATATATGTAAAATTTTCTGGGGCCAAATTACATTTTGTAACTTTATGAACTATTTGAAGGTGATGGTTTGCATCTCCACTTAGTTCACGGTCGCTGAACTGTACATGAATTTTTGTGGACTTCGAACTCTTATACGTGTATTTAGCTGACATTGCATATTATTGAATTTGGACTTTGAACTCCCTAGCGATGACTTTAGGTGGGGGAAAATGCTTTAATACCTGAACGTTTGCTACCTCAGTTTATTGTATTCATCGAGCAATATTGATCTCGTGAAGACATTGAACGTTTAAGCATATACAAAAAGGGCGACTTCGTTAGTTGGCAATCGTTGCGTTGCGTACGTACTAAGAATAGCTGAACCTATATTTGTAGTGAAACCTTCCATAAGTAGTGTTACACGCTAGTCGCTAGTATAGCGATAAGATGTGGACATGTTACGCTGCCGAAAACTTTGTCAAACCAATTGATGCTCGCACAGAGGTTGAGCGTTTAGTACAACATCTGACAGTGTTAATGTTTGATGCGGAACACGAATCAGTATATGGTTTAGGTAGAATTCATTCAGAAGAGGAGTGCCTTAAACGATCAAAAGAATGTGCGGTTGGTTTAAAATTATGCAAAAGGTTTTTAAGGGGAACGTACTGTCTATCATGCCTCATTCAAAGGCTTAGCGAGTCTGGCTTAGGGGAATTCACTGGAGAGTTAACGAGATGGAAAGCTGAAGAAGAATCCAGCGAATTAGAAGAAGCTGAGGATGATTGTTAGTTTTTTTTTTTTTGAATTTTAGAGCATATGGTGACCATTTTCTTTAAGCAAGGTCCGATGTTATTTTTGTGTGCCCATAAAAAAGTAATAAAAAGTGTGGTATATAATAATTATATTATTATTATCTGAATTTACCTGAAATATTTTTTTCATTTCTCCATTGTACTTTTATTAATCCTTTGAGAATGTTTATTATACACTGATACACACAGATAAAGCACACCCATCACTTTTTTCCGTTCACAGGGAGGTTTTACTCAGTGAAGGAAACCGAATCGTTTACATGTAACGTTTAACGTAGCGCTTTGATAACTATATTATTTGAAAATTGCGATTGATAGAAATGAGAAATTTGCAAGATAAGCGTCTGGAAATACCTGCAAGTTCTACGGAGAGCATTGTTCTTTGACCGACTTAGGTAGCGCTTATCAAGGAAACTATCGACTTTCTTCAAAATAATAGAAAAATTCTTCAAAAAATTTGAAATATCTTTAAAAAACACCTACACTAATTGCTGTGATATGAATTATGTAAATTGGGGAATAGAAATCGATGAGAAAAATAGTGATGCATTTCCGTTCGTAACTGATTAGGTACGAAGTTATTACAAATGTCTTCCCAATGTTTGAATTAAAATTGACTCTTATTAAACTTTCACTCTAATTTGTATTAACTTGGTACTAATTATAAGTACATTATGTATTACGCAAGAGTCAAATCCTAAAACTTGGGTTTTTTTTTTCACGCTTGCCAGAATAAAGTTAAAGTGAAACTAATGTGTATAAAGGAGGATATTTGATCAATTTGTACTTGAAAATAGGATCAGTCGAGGCGGTGTCAAGTTATATATTTTTTTTCGGCAGTAATAGGACTGATCCTATATTAGAATAACGCATATTAATAAATTGACCTTTTGACAATTTTCAGAGGGTGTCAAATCTTCAAATATTGGTCATTTCCGGGAGTATCAAACTTCTTGACATTTTTTTTTCGAGGCGGTGTCAAGTTACATTTTTTCGGCAATAATAGGACTGATCCTGTAATTGCATGAGAGGTGTATATTAGAATAACGCATATTTAATAAATGGGCCTAGTAATTAGACGAGAAAAACTGCCAACTAATAAAAATGCAACACCCAAAATTGGAACATTTTTAGACTGGTAGTTTTTCTAGCCAAATTGCTAAGGGAAACAGAGATTGCAATTAAAAATTCGTTCTTTATAGTGTACACATTTACGTAATCTTATATTAAACGTAAAATGCAGTGTTGTAATTCACGCATTTTTTTAAATAAGCGTTTTAAAAAAATGATGTCAATGCTCTAGAACAGAGAAAATTCATGAATCGGCTCGGCTTAACGTAAGCGACCTTCGTATCAATCACTGTAATTGTTAAACGTTCTGCATTAATATTGACGCCGAAGAAACGTATCAATAAACTAAATTTGGCAAACCCCTCGACGAATATAATTAAAATTCATTTGTACATGCATCTTAATTTTAAAAAACTGGTACCCGATGCTCTACACTAGAAGGAAACAGATATGAACTATTACAAGTTTAATTCCTATAAAAAAGAAACGAACGTTTTTATTAAATATGAAAACTGAGTACAGAAAGAAAAAATGTCATCAGTTAGCATTTAATAAGTTTTAATTACTAAATTTACTATAAAAAAAAAAAGGACACTTTATAAATATGAAGGTACTTATTCATTTTTTTCCATAAACTCGATATAAACATTGACGTAACGGGAAATCGAGGATGTTATATTACATTTATTTTTTTGACAATTTTGGGGGGGTGTCAGCTTACATGTTTTGGCAATTTTCAGGGGGGTGTCAAAATTTTCAAATATTGGTCATTTCCGGGAGTATCAAACTTCTTCACATTTTTTTCGAGGCGGTGTCAAGTTACATTTTTTCGGCAATAATAGGACTGATCGTGTAATTTTATGAGAGGTTTGTGTTAGAATAACGCATATTTAATAAATTGGCCTAGTAATTACAAGAGAAAAAACTGCCAACTAATAAAAATGCAACACCGAAAATTGGAACATTTTTAGACTGGTGGAGCGCAAGTCCTCATTTTTCAAAACAAAAGCGTCTAATAGCAGAAAAAATACCTTTTACATTAGATACTGTAAGTTTTGATTGCTATACGTATAAAAAATGACCTTTTTTTTTTTTAAACTAAATATGAAAGTATTGCATTTTTTTTTCAACACGAGAAACCTCTCAAATAACTGAAAAAATCAGGAGTCTGCTTTTACATAATATAACTTAAATTTGTTCACTTCACAAGAGGTTTGCATTTTATAGCGTAAATTTGTATTGTTTTATAAATATCTGGTGGCTTATAATTAGACGGGAAAAACTGTGAACTAATAAAAAAAAATGCGACACCGAAGTTGAAACATTTTTAATAACATGCGAATGTGCTGAATTTGCTTATCGGTATACGGTACATATACTTAAAGAAAAATGAATGTTTAAAACTGTAATTTACTAATTAGATATATTTATGGAATATAATAGATATATTTATGGCATATAAAAGAACAACCATTATAGGATTAAAAAAATTCGTTTTGCCTATCTTACCGTAAAAATGTACCTCTATTAAATCATTGAATAACGAATTCACTCAACGATTAAATTAAAAGTAAAACATTGAGCTAAAAGGTATGCAAATATACATCCTAGTTTTGTGTAAAGTACCTAGTTGTCTATCTTACCGGAAAATGTATTTTTTACTACTTGTTTGCAAATAATTATTTGAATGAAGTGCCAACTTTGACTTCGATGACATTTGTACATCATAATAAATAATAGCGCCTTTAGAGATTTTGACTTTTTTCTGCATCATATTAAACACTTTTGATGCTCTGCACTTTATAGATGAATATTATAAGGAATAACATTTATTTTGAACTGACACTACCCTAAATATTAAAACTTAAAATTACATTTTTCGGCAATTTTCGGTGGTATGAAGTACCATTTTCTTTATTTTTTTTTGTAATTTTAAGGAGGCTGTGAAATTACATTTTTAAGCAATTTTCGGGAGTCATTCACACTCTAACATTTTATAACGTTGATCGATTTTCATGAAGGACAATGAACTGCAAGCGCAATATTGCATCCTTTTTCTGTAGACCAGTCGTTGCACTTGAAACCGTACAACATTATCCTAATCAATCCACGAATTTTCGTACTAACCACTTAACGTAAACTTTGTTTTTCTTTCATCGAATGATCTTCCCTATCAAGTATAGTGCTTAGCATTCTGAATTTTACCTCATAAAATCCACCCAATATATCTTTCATATCTTCACGGAGGTAACAGGCGATTGGTGATGTAAAACTGTTGTAATTTACTCTCAAGATCAGTACACCTTTTTTTTTCAAAGACACCCTTAAACTTGTTGGCGCGTACTACATCATCAACTTTAAAGCGATGTGCCTTATTGAACGTGCTAGAATAATTTTCCTTTTCAAGTTAATGGTTGAGCGTGACTACGACGATGATGATGAAGATCATCTAAACAGCTAAACGGCTTCTTTAAAACTTTCCCACGCCCCACAAAAAGTTCCCACGGTACCCGGGCCAGAGTGTCCCACCCCCGAAAATTTTCACACGGGCGGCAAACATCAAAGGATACCGCCCCGCAAAAAAGTTCCTCTTCAAAATTTTCCCAGGCCAATACCTAGGGTTTCTCCTAAAGTATGGAAGTTGAGCAAGAGGGCTTACAGGAGTTCTTGTTGTATTGAAGAAGTCTTCTTCTGATAAAAAATTCGATTCACTATTGTCATCCTTATCTCTTCCCTGTTTATTTTCTTCCTTCTTTGTTGCTGGTTCTGATTTTATTTCACACTTTTTATCTACATCGATATTCTTCGCTATCTTCGATAATGATTTAATAAGGGACTGCAAAATCCTGTTCACTATTAAACTGTTTGGTTTTGAGTACATTATATTTTTGTCGAATGGTTTTACGTGCTAGAATAATTTTCCTTTTCAGGTGCATCTCCTTATCATCCATAGTTGGCGGCGTGACGATGATCTGCTAAGCGGCTAAACAGCTAAACGGCTAAATAGCTAAACGGCTAAACAGCTAAACATCTAAACGACTAAACAGCTAAACGGCTAAACAGGTAAACAGCTAAACGGCTAAACAGCTAAACGGCTAAACAGGTAAACAGCTAAACGGCTAAACAGGTAAACAGCTAAACGGCTTAAACAGCTAAACGGCTTAAACAGCTAAACAGGTAAACAGATAAACAAGTCTGTTTATTGGTGTTGTTGTTGGAGCAGAGCTGTTATTGACGATAGCAGTTTCGATTATCAATTGCTCAGATGTCGAATATCTTCTCCGCAATTGAAATAATAAAATATATTTAATAATAAATGGTTTTTAATCGCTATCACACAGTTCATTTATAAAATTCATAAAATATCTAACTTCCATTTTAGAACAATGCGGTATCGACGACGATGTTACAAATTTAGATTTTGGTATAATTTTGTTATGTCGCGCGCACGTCTCTACTAATCCAAGATTATTATCTCGGATTAGCGATTCTAACTTTGGACATCCTAATAACTCTATGTCATACGCTAAATGTTTGTACTCCACCTGATTTAACAGATCAACCTCATAATGTCCACCTTTATGACCTATTAATTTCCCCCATTGCTCAGCTTTAACACATACTTCTAAAATTGTATCATATATCGTCTCTTGCGGTAAATCGTATGGACCGTCGTTGAAGCTGAGCCCGTGGATATGTTTCGTTACCCACGCAACCTGCCTGCGATCACTATAAGGAAGATCATGAAATCGACCGACTTGATAATATTGTAATATTATCGTGTTGGTTTTAAGATCTCCAATTGCCACTTCTTTTACAACAAACTGTTTATTAATTTGAAAACCGTCAGCGTCTATCACATAACGTAATTGGTCTGCTCCATGCATGCTGTGGACACGTAATTCCGTAATTTCAACGAGTAAAAGTAACAGAACTCGATTACGCTTATTTTTTATCGCACATTATTGAAAATTCCCGAATGGAAACATCCAGTTTTATCTGCTGATTCTTATTATTATTGTTATTCCGCAAACAAATATTATTTATAACAGCTTTGCTGTCGAAACGCATTTAATTACAGAAGTATAGGTTCCACTTTCACTACTTTAACAGAGCGAGATGTAGCTACTATCACTGCGTAATGCTAATGAATGTTAGGCTAACTAAGGAATAAATTTAATAACACTTTTTATACACTTTAAAAGTTCAAAGTCCAAATTCAATAATGTGCAATGTCAGCTAAATACACCTATAATTTTTATATTTAAAAGTTCATAGTCCACAAAAAAAAATTCATTTACATATACAATTTTTAAATTCCTCATGATCTACTTTCCCTACATCACGATTGTAGGGCCATATTGGAGTTATTGAATACAGAAAAAATAAAATTTGACCCCCGAAAAAAAAAAATGTAATAGGACCCACTAAAATTGCCAAAAAATAGGACCCCCGAAAATTCACAAAAAATGGACCCCCCTTTTTAACGCTCACGTGAGCAGTTTCGAAGAGTTGGGGGTCGATAACCTTCACCTTGGATATCCTTGGGGTTGACCTACTTTTACTACATAGCTCACGTGAGCGTTAAAAAGGGGGGTCCATTTTTTGTGAATTTTCGGGGGTCCTATTTTTTGGCAATTTTAGTGGGTCCTATTACATTTTTTTTTTCGGGGGTCAAATTTTATTTTTTCTGTATTCAATAACTCCAATATGGCCCTACAATCGTGATGTAGGGAAAGTAGATCATGAGGAATTTAAAAATTGTATATGTAAATGAATTTTTTTTTGTGGACTATGAACTTTTAAATATAAAAATTATAGGTGTATTTAGCTGACATTGCACATTATTGAATTTGGACTTTGAACTTTAAAAGTGTATAAAAAGTGTTATTAAATTTATTCCTTAGTTAGCCTAACATTCATTAGCATTACGCAGTGATAGTAGCTACATCTCGCTCTGTTAAAGTAGTGAAAGTGGAACCTATACTTCTGTAATTAAATGCGTTTCGACAGCAAAGCTGTTATAAATAATATTTGTTTGCGGAATAACAATAATAATAAGAATCAGCAGATAAAACTGGATGTTTCCATTCGGGAATTTTCAATAATGTGCGATAAAAAATAAGCGTAATCGAGTTCTGTTACTTTTACTCGTTGAAATTACGGAATTACGTGTCCACAGCATGCATGGAGCAGACCAATTACGTTATGTGATAGACGCTGACGGTTTTCAAATTAATAAACAGTTTGTTGTAAAAGAAGTGGCAATTGGAGATCTTAAAACCAACACGATAATATTACAATATTATCAAGTCGGTCGATTTCATGATCTTCCTTATAGTGATCGCAGGCAGGTTGCGTGGGTAACGAAACATATCCACGGGCTCAGCTTCAACGACGGTCCATACGATTTACCGCAAGAGACGATATATGATACAATTTTAGAAGTATGTGTTAAAGCTGAGCAATGGGGGAAATTAATAGGTCATAAAGGTGGACATTATGAGGTTGATCTGTTAAATCAGGTGGAGTACAAACATTTAGCGTATGACATAGAGTTATTAGGATGTCCAAAGTTAGAATCGCTAATCCGAGATAATAATCTTGGATTAGTAGAGACGTGCGCGCGACATAACAAAATTATACCAAAATCTAAATTTGTAACATCGTCGTCGATACCGCATTGTTCTAAAATGGAAGTTAGATATTTTATGAATTTTATAAATGAACTGTGTGATAGCGATTAAAAACCATTTATTATTAAATATATTTTATTATTTCAATTGCGGAGAAGATATTCGACATCTGAGCAATTGATAATCGAAACTGCTATCGTCAATAACAGCTCTGCTCCAACAACAACACCAATAAACAGACTTGTTTATCTGTTTACCTGTTTAGCTGTTTAAGCCGTTTAGCTGTTTAAGCCGTTTAGCTGTTTACCTGTTTAGCCGTTTAGCTGTTTACCTGTTTAGCCGTTTAGCTGTTTAGCCGTTTAGCTGTTTACCTGTTTAGCCGTTTAGCTGTTTAGTCGTTTAGATGTTTAGCTGTTTAGCCGTTTAGCTATTTAGCCGTTTAGCTGTTTAGCCGCTTAGCAGATCATCGTCACGCCGCCAACTATGGATGATAAGGAGATGCACCTGAAAAGGAAAATTATTCTAGCACGTAAAACCATTCGACAAAAATATAATGTACTCAAAACCAAACAGTTTAATAGTGAACAGGATTTTGCAGTCCCTTATTAAATCATTATCGAAGATAGCGAAGAATATCGATGTAGATAAAAAGTGTGAAATAAAATCAGAACCAGCAACAAAGAAGGAAGAAAATAAACAGGGAAGAGATAAGGATGACAATAGTGAATCGAATTTTTTATCAGAAGAAGACTTCTTCAATACAACAAGAACTCCTGTAAGCCCTCTTGCTCAACTTCCATACTTTAGGAGAAACCCTAGGTATTGGCCTGGGAAAATTTTGAAGAGGAACTTTTTTGCGGGGCGGTATCCTTTGATGTTTGCCGCCCGTGTGAAAATTTTCGGGGGTGGGACACTCTGGCCCGGGTACCGTGGGAACTTTTTGTGGGGCGTGGGAAAGTTTTAAAGAAGCCGTTTAGCTGTTTAGATGATCTTCATCATCATCGTCGTAGTCACGCTCAACCATTAACTTGAAAAGGAAAATTATTCTAGCACGTTCAATAAGGCACATCGCTTTAAAGTTGATGATGTAGTACGCGCCAACAAGTTTAAGGGTGTCTTTGAAAAAAAAAGGTGTACTGATCTTGAGAGTAAATTACAACAGTTTTACATCACCAATCGCCTGTTACCTCCGTGAAGATATGAAAGATATATTGGGTGGATTTTATGAGGTAAAATTCAGAATGCTAAGCACTATACTTGATAGGGAAGATCATTCGATGAAAGAAAAACAAAGTTTACGTTAAGTGGTTAGTACGAAAATTCGTGGATTGATTAGGATAATGTTGTACGGTTTCAAGTGCAACGACTGGTCTACAGAAAAAGGATGCAATATTGCGCTTGCAGTTCATTGTCCTTCATGAAAATCGATCAACGTTATAAAATGTTAGAGTGTGAATGACTCCCGAAAATTGCTTAAAAATGTAATTTCACAGCCTCCTTAAAATTACAAAAAAAAATAAAGAAAATGGTACTTCATACCACCGAAAATTGCCGAAAAATGTAATTTTAAGTTTTAATATTTAGGGTAGTGTCAGTTCAAAATAAATGTTATTCCTTATAATATTCATCTATAAAGTGCAGAGCATCAAAAGTGTTTAATATGATGCAGAAAAAAGTCAAAATCTCTAAAGGCGCTATTATTTATTATGATGTACAAATGTCATCGAAGTCAAAGTTGGCACTTCATTCAAATAATTATTTGCAAACAAGTAGTAAAAAATACATTTTCCGGTAAGATAGACAACTAGGTACTTTACACAAAACTAGGATGTATATTTGCATACCTTTTAGCTCAATGTTTTACTTTTAATTTAATCGTTGAGTGAATTCGTTATTCAATGATTTAATAGAGGTACATTTTTACGGTAAGATAGGCAAAACGAATTTTTTTAATCCTATAATGGTTGTTCTTTTATATGCCATAAATATATCTATTATATTCCATAAATATATCTAATTAGTAAATTACAGTTTTAAACATTCATTTTTCTTTAAGTATATGTACCGTATACCGATAAGCAAATTCAGCACATTCGCATGTTATTAAAAATGTTTCAACTTCGGTGTCGCATTTTTTTTTTATTAGTTCACAGTTTTTCCCGTCTAATTATAAGCCACCAGATATTTATAAAACAATACAAATTTACGCTATAAAATGCAAACCTCTTGTGAAGTGAACAAATTTAAGTTATATTATGTAAAAGCAGACTCCTGATTTTTTCAGTTATTTGAGAGGTTTCTCGTGTTGAAAAAAAAATGCAATACTTTCATATTTAGTTTAAAAAAAAAAAAGGTCATTTTTTATACGTATAGCAATCAAAACTTACAGTATCTAATGTAAAAGGTATTTTTTCTGCTATTAGACGCTTTTGTTTTGAAAAATGAGGACTTGCGCTCCACCAGTCTAAAAATGTTCCAATTTTCGGTGTTGCATTTTTATTAGTTGGCAGTTTTTTCTCTTGTAATTACTAGGCCAATTTATTAAATATGCGTTATTCTAACACAAACCTCTCATAAAATTACACGATCAGTCCTATTATTGCCGAAAAAATGTAACTTGACACCGCCTCGAAAAAAATGTGAAGAAGTTTGATACTCCCGGAAATGACCAATATTTGAAAATTTTGACACCCCCCTGAAAATTGCCAAAACATGTAAGCTGACACCCCCCCAAAATTGTCAAAAAAATAAATGTAATATAACATCCTCGATTTCCCGTTACGTCAATGTTTATATCGAGTTTATGGAAAAAAATGAATAAGTACCTTCATATTTATAAAGTGTCCTTTTTTTTTTTATAGTAAATTTAGTAATTAAAACTTATTAAATGCTAACTGATGACATTTTTTCTTTCTGTACTCAGTTTTCATATTTAATAAAAACGTTCGTTTCTTTTTTATAGGAATTAAACTTGTAATAGTTCATATCTGTTTCCTTCTAGTGTAGAGCATCGGGTACCAGTTTTTTAAAATTAAGATGCATGTACAAATGAATTTTAATTATATTCGTCGAGGGGTTTGCCAAATTTAGTTTATTGATACGTTTCTTCGGCGTCAATATTAATGCAGAACGTTTAACAATTACAGTGATTGATACGAAGGTCGCTTACGTTAAGCCGAGCCGATTCATGAATTTTCTCTGTTCTAGAGCATTGACATCATTTTTTTAAAACGCTTATTTAAAAAAATGCGTGAATTACAACACTGCATTTTACGTTTAATATAAGATTACGTAAATGTGTACACTATAAAGAACGAATTTTTAATTGCAATCTCTGTTTCCCTTAGCAATTTGGCTAGAAAAACTACCAGTCTAAAAATGTTCCAATTTTGGGTGTTGCATTTTTATTAGTTGGCAGTTTTTCTCGTCTAATTACTAGGCCCATTTATTAAATATGCGTTATTCTAATATACACCTCTCATGCAATTACAGGATCAGTCCTATTATTGCCGAAAAAATGTAACTTGACACCGCCTCGAAAAAAAAATGTCAAGAAGTTTGATACTCCCGGAAATGACCAATATTTGAAGATTTGACACCCTCTGAAAATTGTCAAAAGGTCAATTTATTAATATGCGTTATTCTAATATAGGATCAGTCCTATTACTGCCGAAAAAAAATATATAACTTGACACCGCCTCGACTGATCCTATTTTCAAGTACAAATTGATCAAATATCCTCCTTTATACACATTAGTTTCACTTTAACTTTATTCTGGCAAGCGTGAAAAAAAAAACCCAAGTTTTAGGATTTGACTCTTGCGTAATACATAATGTACTTATAATTAGTACCAAGTTAATACAAATTAGAGTGAAAGTTTAATAAGAGTCAATTTTAATTCAAACATTGGGAAGACATTTGTAATAACTTCGTACCTAATCAGTTACGAACGGAAATGCATCACTATTTTTCTCATCGATTTCTATTCCCCAATTTACATAATTCATATCACAGCAATTAGTGTAGGTGTTTTTTAAAGATATTTCAAATTTTTTGAAGAATTTTTCTATTATTTTGAAGAAAGTCGATAGTTTCCTTGATAAGCGCTACCTAAGTCGGTCAAAGAACAATGCTCTCCGTAGAACTTGCAGGTATTTCCAGACGCTTATCTTGCAAATTTCTCATTTCTATCAATCGCAATTTTCAAATAATATAGTTATCAAAGCGCTACGTTAAACGTTACATGTAAACGATTCGGTTTCCTTCACTGAGTAAAACCTCCCTGTGAACGGAAAAAAGTGATGGGTGTGCTTTATCTGTGTGTATCAGTGTATAATAAACATTCTCAAAGGATTAATAAAAGTACAATGGAGAAATGAAAAAAATATTTCAGGTAAATTCAGATAATAATAATATAATTATTATATACCACACTTTTTATTACTTTTTTATGGGCACACAAAAATAACATCGGACCTTGCTTAAAGAAAATGGTCACCATATGCTCTAAAATTCAAAAAAAAAAAAACTAACAATCATCCTCAGCTTCTTCTAATTCGCTGGATTCTTCTTCAGCTTTCCATCTCGTTAACTCTCCAGTGAATTCCCCTAAGCCAGACTCGCTAAGCCTTTGAATGAGGCATGATAGACAGTACGTTCCCCTTAAAAACCTTTTGCATAATTTTAAACCAACCGCACATTCTTTTGATCGTTTAAGGCACTCCTCTTCTGAATGAATTCTACCTAAACCATATACTGATTCGTGTTCCGCATCAAACATTAACACTGTCAGATGTTGTACTAAACGCTCAACCTCTGTGCGAGCATCAATTGGTTTGACAAAGTTTTCGGCAGCGTAACATGTCCACATCTTATCGCTATACTAGCGACTAGCGTGTAACACTACTTATGGAAGGTTTCACTACAAATATAGGTTCAGCTATTCTTAGTACGTACGCAACGCAACGATTGCCAACTAACGAAGTCGCCCTTTTTGTATATGCTTAAACGTTCAATGTCTTCACGAGATCAATATTGCTCGATGAATACAATAAACTGAGGTAGCAAACGTTCAGGTATTAAAGCATTTTCCCCCACCTAAAGTCATCGCTAGGGAGTTCAAAGTCCAAATTCAATAATATGCAATGTCAGCTAAATACACGTATAAGAGTTCGAAGTCCACAAAAATTCATGTACAGTTCAGCGACCGTGAACTAAGTGGAGATGCAAACCATCACCTTCAAATAGTTCATAAAGTTACAAAATGTAATTTGGCCCCAGAAAATTTTACATATATAATTTTTTAC
Source organism: Pyrocoelia pectoralis (assembly GCA_036250285.1). Lineage (NCBI taxonomy): Eukaryota > Metazoa > Arthropoda > Insecta > Coleoptera > Lampyridae > Pyrocoelia > Pyrocoelia pectoralis. The sequence continues at coordinate 88,214,683 of CM070074.1, read as the reverse complement.
ATTTTAAAGTTCAAAGTCCACAGATGCGTGTCAATAATGTGCAATGTCAGCTAAATATATCACAATTTTTTATATTTAAAAGTTCAAAGTCCACAAAAAAATTCATTTACATATACAATTTTTAAATTCCTCATGATCTACTTTCCCTACATAACGATTTAGGATTGGAGTTATTGAATACAGAAAATTGAAATTTGATCCCCGAAAATAAAAATGTAATATGACACTCCGGAAATTGCAAAAACATGTAATCCCCGAAAATTGTAATTTGACCCCCGAAAATTGGCAAAAAAATACTTTGACCGCCGAAATATCCCCCCAAAAATAAGACACCCGAAAATTGCCAAAAAATAGGACCCCCGAAAATTGCCAAAAAATAGGACCCCCGAAAATTGCCAAAAAATAGGACCCCCGAAAATTGCCAAAAATAGGACCCCCGAAAATTGCGAAAAAAATAGGACCCCCGAAAATTCCCAAAAAATAGGACCCCCGAAAATTGCCAAAAAATAGGACCCCCGAAAAATAGGACCCCCGAAAATTGCCAAAAAAGTAAAACCCCCGAAAATTCCCAAAAAATAGGACCGCCGAAAATTCCCAAAAAATAGGACCCCCGAAAATTGCCAAAAAAGTAAGACCCCCCGAAAATTCCCAAAAAATAGGACCGCCGAAAATTCCCAAAAATAGGACCCCCGAAAATTGCCAAAAATGTAAAACCCCCGAAAATTCCCAAAGAATAGGACCACCGGAAATTGCCAAAAAATAGGACCCCCGAAAATTCTCAATAGTTGTAATTTGACACCCCCGAAACCTTGAGGTTGTTCAACCCATGACCTACTTTTGAGGTCGTTGAACTAGTTCACGTAACCTTGGGATGACCTTGGAGTTGACCTACTTTCACTATATAGCCCCCACAAGCAGTTTCGAAGAGTTGGGTTAACCTTCACCTTGGATGTCCTTGGGGTTGACCTACTTTTACTACATAGCTCACGTGAGCGGTTTAGTAACTTTTCTGGTGATAACCTTTACGTAACCTTGGATGTCCTTAGATGACCTTGGGGTTGACCTACTTTTACTACATAGCCCACGTGAGCGATTTAGTAACTTTTCTAGTGACTTTTTTAGTGATAACCTTTACGTAACTTTGGGGTTGACCTACTTTTACTACATAGCCCACGTGAGCGATTTAGTAACTTTTCTAGTGACTTTTTTAGTGATAACCTTTACGTAACCTTGGGCTTGACCTACTTTTACTACATAGCCCACGTGAGCGATTTAGTAACTTTTCTGGTGACTTTTTTAGTGATAACCTTTACGTAACCTTGGGGTTGACCTACTTTTACTACATAGCCCACGTGAGCGATTTAGTAACTTTTCTAGTGACTTTTTTAGTGATAACCTTTACGTAACCTTGGGCTTGACCTACTTTTACTACATAGCCCACGTGAGCGATTTAGTAACTTTTCTGGTGACTTTTTTAGTGATAACCTTTACGTAACCTTGGGGTTGACCTACTTTTACTACATAGCCCACGTGAGCGATTTAGTAACTTTTCTAGTGACTTTTCTGGTGACTTTTTGAGTTAGCTTCGGCCTTACTATACTACTACGGCCATTCGTACTCGGATCATGATCATAACGGCCACCTTGATTACGACGCCATTTTTAAATAGTAGTTTCGCCAAGACATCGAATCCCTGAGTTGAGTAGGCGTATCTGGGCGAGCTGACTTGCTATCTGTACATATTGTACACATACAAAAGTGCACCTGTTCTGTACGTATTTACCAGCAATTTCAAATTTATATTTAAATGGCACTCTATGTAATGACAAAATGTCTAACAGCAACTATTGTTTAGCCAGATTGTACGTACCTACAGCGTTTAATACAATCTTATTAGTTGGGCAGATTGTAGGAAAAATTGCGCTATTAATGATAAAAGCATGAAACTTGCAGGGATTGTATAGTTTGAGGTCCTAAATAAAAAAACGTTGGGAGGCTTAAAAATCTCAATTAGAAACAAGATGGCGGCCATTCAAAGTTAGGCTTAACGAAAATAAAAAATAAGCAGATAACCCATAAACTAAGAAAGTTACAACAATTATTTCTATTATTACATTTATTCTACACATTCTGATAAATCAAATAAGCTTTTAAAATTATAAATCACTCTGTAAATAACAGTATGGCGACCGTTCAAAGTTCGGCCTAGCGGAAAAATTAAAAAATCGCAGCTAACGTAAAAACTAAAAACATTACAGCAATTATTCTTATTTTAAAAATTATTTAGTATAACCCATGGATTCATATAAGCTTATAAAATCAAAAATCGCCCTGTAAATAACAATATGGCGGCAGTGACAAATTTGCGACAATTATATCACTGATAAAGTTATTTCAATGTAGCACATTTAGCAGAGAAATTTTCATATTTTTAAACGCTCTGCAATGATTACAACATGGCGGTCATGTAAAATTAGGTCTACAATCCGCAGGCTATTACTTCTATACACAACGTCAGTGCTTCTGGCAATGTCACCCGTTTAGACTCCCAACCAGTACTTCCAGCCGTCCAACCCCATTCCGAAGGAGAAGGCTTCACACTTCACAGGTTGTTTGATGTGTGCCTGGCCCCAAATATGTCCTGTCTGATTGCAGCCCTTTCACATGCTGCACGAGCGCATCCTTCGTGGGAGGGATTGATTCTAGACTGCGATTCCTCTGTGTGAATAAGTCCTTTCTACCCATATCTACAACCGTTTCAACACACGAACTGCCGTACATCACGACAACAAAACGTTGAAGTATGTCGAAAACGTTCAAATCAATGTTGTTAGGTACATGGTTGTGATATCGCCGTAAAAGCTATTGTAGACTCTGGATATTTTTTCCACCCATTCCATGCAAACTTTTTACTTCGAGTTGCGAATGCCAATACTGTGTCGCACCCAGTCAGAGCATGAAACCCAGGTAGAGCAGATGCTTTCTCATTTCCTAGAACATTAGCAATTCCATGGGCGGAAAGCACTTTAATGTTTTTTCCCGTTCCTAATTCGATGCACATCTCGATGTCTCGGTTCCGGGTCACAAATGCAATTGCTAGTACCACCAGAACATCTGAATCTACTGTCCTGATAAGAACTCGTGAACATTTCAGTTGAATTGCGGCCTGCGCATGCAAGAATAACCTAGTGTCGGCTTCTTTCGAGATTTTCTTAGGTGGAGTGCTCATTAATGGAAGTTTCAACTAATTAATTCGTTGATGAATATATCATTCTGATTATGGATTCCATCTGTTACGTATTGTTTTAAATTGACACAATCCAATGTTTTCTATATCTGTTACGGTTTTCTGTACTCCATCCGAGGCTAGTTTTTTGGTAGCAATATTTAAGAGTATCCCTGTTTCGTCAGTGAAGGGATTGCCGAGGTCTTCAAATGTCTTTACTACCGCTGAAACACCATCTATAAATACATTTTGTGTAGCACGATTTTCAAAATGATGTTTCGTATCATCAGAGGTTGACGGGTTCACCATATCCTCGAATTGTGCTACAATTCAGGCTACCTCAGGGCCCGCAACAGTCCGTCGTCGCAATACGCTTGGGTTTTCCGTCAACTCAATCGCACCACCTTTCCCTCGACCTTTCCCCTTAACAAGAGCATTATTTTGCTCGTGGGCTTGGTCTATGGGAATTGCGGAAAATTTTCTGGCTGACTTTTGAATGACGAAATTGCCGTTCTTGAATTCTTGAAATATAATTGGCGCAAATTTGTAACATCCGTTTTTAATTTTCTTGTTAGGCTTAACTTCTCACTGCCGCCATATTGCTATTTGCAGAGCGATTTCTAATTTTAAAAGCTTATATGAATCAGTGGATTGTACTAAATAATGTTTATAATACAAATAATTGCTGTAATTTTTTTAGCATTCACGTTAGTTGCGATTTTATAATTTTTCCGTTAGGCCTAACTTTGAACGGCTGCCATACTGTTATTTACAAAGCGATTTACACTTTTGAAAGTTTATTTGATTTATCAGAATGTGTAGAATAAATGTTATAATATAAATAATTGTTGTAAGTTTCTTAGTTTATGCGTTATCTGCTTATTTCTTGTTTTCGTTAAGCTTAACTTTGAGCGGCCGCCATCTTGTTTCTAATTGAGATTTTTTAAGCCTCCCAATGTTTTTTTATTTAGGACCCCAAACTACACAATCCCTGCAAGTTTCATGCTTTTATCATTAATAGCGCAATTCTTATGCTTTTTATCCGAAATCTGCCGGACTATATTGGCTATGAACATGTACATAATTGCCGATAGCACAGTCCCACAGTTCTAGTTCTTAACCTGTTGAATTTTATTCACCGTGAAACAGTTATAATTGAATAATTAGTTGCAATTGCAAGTTATGTGAGAGAATAATAATATTGTGACAGACTAAAAAAATTCTGGCAAGTTGCCACGAGACTTATCCTTCGTATTAACACTTTTTTCAAACAATAAGTATAGCACAATATAATATATTGCTGAATTCAGAAAAAAATACTCTTTTAAACTAAGTAGGTACATAAAAAAACTGCAACTTTATCTTATAAAAAAAATGAGTGCCACTATTTTAGCTTATACCGGAAATGACGTCACCAAAGGTAATATCAGCATTTTCGTCCTTGGCCCGAATGCAATCGATTGGCGAAAACCGCATTTCGATGACTTTAATAGTTTCTGAGTATAGAGCGTTGCAAGGAAATGTGTACGGATCAGGGGCGCACCCAGGTTTTTGTTGCTGTTGTTGTTTTGTTGTTGTTGTTGTTGATAGAAAATGAAAAGTTATTCAACATAGAATAAAAACATACAGGGTGTTCCATTTAAGTGAGTTTTTGATGTTTGAAAAATATAAAATATGAATCTTTTTTCTAAACACCCTGTACAAAGAATCGAAATCCTACGTAGTGCAAATGAAAGCCTTAAAGGTCAAGATAAAACGATATAAATTTGTGTTACTGAAAGTAAGTGGTTTCCGTATTACCTATTAGGCGTTGTTTAAATTGAATATTTTTCTAAAAATCACAATTTTCTCAAAATTGGTAAGCGATAGGTATGTATACCGGGAGTTCGTTCTCAAAGTCGAACATAGGGATTTAACATGGTATTGAACGTTTTTGCCAATTGTTGCTCGCCTATTTAACTTAGAGACAAGGTAATGACATCAACAGAAAGAGAAAATTATTGCGATTCAAATAATGCTACTGGCAAGACTAAAAGTGCGATTTATTCTTTTAAAATACCTACTAACTTAAAGTATGAAATTGTGTAAATAGCATTCCCTTGATTTTAAAATTTTACAGCAATTGTTTTTTGTACTGTTGGTTTGTCAATACAAATTTGACGTTAAACCACGTATTAAAGTTTATTTATCTAATAATGAATATCTATACCCATATAAGATTTTGTTTATTATATGCCTATACCAACGAAGAAAGGGTTTTTATGGTGAAACCCTTGCATGGTGGCGCTAATTTCAGAAGAGTTCGAGATTTCTTTGCCGTTAATTTTAATACTACAATACGACAGTGTCATACTTTAAGTTAGTATTTTAAAAGAATAAATCGCACTTTTAGTCTTGCCAGTAGCATTATTTGAATCGCAATAATTTTCTCTTTCTGTTGATGTCATTACCTTCTCTCTAAGTTAAATAGGCGAGCAATAATTGGCAAAAACGTTCAATACCATGTTAAATCCCTATGTTCGACTTTGAGACCGAACTCCCGGTATAAGATACTGAATTTTTGCATTTTAAAAGTTTGCGTGTAGTGTAGAGGGGTATCGAATAATTGAATTTATCACAATTACGAAGAATTGGGGGACTTCTTTTGCCTACATTTAGACACGTGGAATGGATATGAAGGTCATCAACTGATCTTCGATTTAGATGTGACTTTTGACTTAATTGTTTTGTTTGTCATTTTTGTTATCATTATGTACCTACATTGTACATTACTATCAAATCTTGTTATTTAATTTCCTATTATTTACAAAACCCTTGAGTGTTTAAATCGAAAAGATTACGTCTTGGATATCACCAGATAAAAGTTTATTTTTTACAATGATTTACGTCGCGATTATGTAACGATTTCAAAATGAACTTTTTGAACAACAAAAATAGAAGAGTAGGTAATGGCGACTGTCTGACGAGAATAATGAAAATAAAGATACACGTGCCTAGATCAACATATTTGAATCAACTTTTCTTAAACCACAACAAGCATAGTCCTAGGAAAAGTTGATCTGGTTATTTTCAATCATTGAACTGTATGCTAATTCAATCAACGTTTACTGATACTTTTAGTAAGAGTTGCCAATACATAATTCTGTGCTTTTCCCTCGGATACCATGTAAAAATATAGGAATTAGAATAGTTTTGGTTTGTTATATGAAAACTGCAGATTTGCCTCTCTTTGGTTATTTCGTGATTGTGATAGAGCTACAGATCTCATTTGATGTTTAAATGAAAGCTAATTAAATTTGCTACAAATTTCTTTTATATGCATTTTCTCGCCAATATACAGTGTGACTCATTTAGATTGGAAACACACATGTAAAATCTGAAGTTATTTACCGATTTTAACCAATTTTTTTTAAAATGTCAAATAATGAAACATCTACTTCGGGACAAAATTTTAAATGTTTATTCCAATTTTCAGGGCATACTACGATAACTTTTTCGTACTAAAAATGGAGAATTGTTATTAGCGATTTGTTTATAAAAAAAATATCTACGCCACTCAATTCAGAATGCTTCCAAATAGCTGTCACCAAAATTTTACAAAAATATATTTATTAATAACAAAGTTATGACAACTTAAAGTTCGAAAACTTTCCAAGCTAACTGTTGCAAAACAACACCCTGTATCAATAGATGGTCATTGAAATTGTATTAATAATTCTTAAATTAAACTATTTAAACCATCAGCGGAGAAAAAAATATTTAAAGTAACGTAATATTTAATAAAAATCTAGTAACATAATTTCCATGGTAACTAAGATTTAAATGGAAATGTTAGGTCTTATTATTTACTCAATCGCGCGATTCCGTTACTTTTATTAAATATTACCATTCAATGATATTACGTTACTTTAAATATTTTTTTTTCCACTGATGGTTTAAATAGTTTAATTTAAGAATTATTAACATAATTTCAATGGCCATCTATTGATACAGAGTGTTGTTTTGTAACTGTTATTGTCGAAATTGACTGGCCTATTACTTACTTAGTTAAAATGTGACTGTTAACAATACCTATAGTCCAGGAAATAAAGCATTTCACTGTCGAAATTTTGGCAGTAAGAGGGAATTGGACGTGCTTGGGCGCGTTGGATTCGTCATGAAATGTAGAAAAAATGCGACATTCAATAATTGTGTAGAGGGGCTAAATTGCATTTTTATAGGCGAAAAATGCATTTTTTCGGATGCATTTTTTTAGATCCAAAGAAAAAAATCTTAATTCGGTTATATGTAAGTAAAAGGCCGCCAAATTGCGTTACTCGGGGGTTTTCGGGGTCGAAAAAAGTTAAAAAAAATTTTTTAAGGTAAAATATCTTTGTTACCGACTAAATGCTTTTTTTTATTTCGAATTAAACAAGTTCCCACTATATATATTTATTTATTGTAATATATTATCATACTTAGGTACACGTTATCCTCTTGAAGTATATGAAATTTGATGACAATCGTAGAATTTAACTTTAACAACAATCACTAACAAATTATTGCAAGTAATATAATAATAATATAATTATCACACAAAATAGAATGCACAGAGTATCTCACGAACACGTGGTTTACTAAAAAATAACCGTTAAAAATGATTCCAATAAGAATAACAGCAGCAATTACATTAGAGAAAATTTCCCGGAGATGAGCTTTGTACCCTCGGTTTCTGAGCCCCGGGTACGCGGTAGATCTTTTTTGACATCAGATTCATGATCAGCGACCCCGAAAACCCCCGAGTAACGCAATTTGGTGGCTTTTATTTACGTATAACCGAATTAAGATTTTTTTCTTTGGATCTAAAAAAATGCATCCGAAAAAATGCATTTTTCGCCTATAAAAATGCAATTTAGCCCCTCTACAAAATTATTGAATGTCGCATTTTTTCTACATTTCATGACGAATCCAACGCGCCCAAGCACGTCCAATTCCATCTTACTGCCAAAATTTTTGACAGTTTGCCCTTTTTTTGTGCTAATTTTCCTGGACTACTATATTAAAATAACTCAATGGTTTCAACCAATTCTTCGTAATTGTGATCAATTAAATTATTCGATATCCCTCTACCAAACTTTTACAATGCAAAAACTAAGTTTCTTCTATCTAAACGTAAAATATTATTGTTTTAGTAACTTCAATAGGTGTTTTCTTTTTGCATTTTGTGGTAGCTTTAAGTCAGCTCTGTCAATACACACCATTCGTTTTATAAAAACAATTCGACTCAGTTCTCAATAACCCTATTCGTTTTAAAAGCTTTATTTAAGTTTTATATTAACCTGAGGCAGAAATGTCTTATGACGCAAGGCACTTCAATCACGTGATAATTGTGCATGTGCCCAACCCTGTGGCGATGCAAAAAGAAAACACCTATTGTGTAGGTATTACGGCACCAAATTGGTTTGAGTGTATAGTTGATTCCTAGGGTTGGAAATTATTATGCCATTCAGTAGGTAGGTACGTTTTGTATTTAATGTGAAATTCTCTCACTATACTTACATCGTCAATAGGTGTTTTCTTTTTGCATCGCCACAGGGTTAGGTAAAGTTACAATCATCAAGTGATTAAAGTGCCTTGCGTCATGTAGACATTTCTGCCTCAGGTTAATATAAAACTTAAATAAAGCTTTTAAAACGAATAGGGTTATTGAGAACTGAGTCACATTATTTTTATAAAACAAATGGTGTGTTATTGACAGAGCTGACTTAAGTCTACCACAACGTGCAAAAAGAAAACACCTATTGACATATAAAAAAAATTGGATTTATAGACAACGTTTCGCCACAGAATAAAACACATGTGTTTTATTCTGTGGTTTCGCCATATAAGCTAGGCTTTTTTAAGTCTGGTAAAGAGATATTTTTTTCGTACGAAAGGCTGGATTCTATGAAGAAGGAATAATTTTTTCTCTAAAAAGCTAAGAGTTAATTATCCAAAGAGATCAGGAAAAAATAACTGAACATCCTTGTTTTTCAGCGACTTCTGCTTTGCTTGTGACGTCACAGGTGCCCGTCTTCTACTTGTAATATTCCCTTGGGTGAAAAAATGCGACATAAATCCTATTGTACCTAATCCTTTTTTGATCTCTTCGTATAATTTACTCAACCTTTTAGAGAAAAAATAACTTTCTTCATAGAATCCAGCCTTTCGTACAAAAAAAAATATTTTTGCCAGGCTTAAAAAATGATAATTTGCTTTTAAATAGAAGATACTGAATTTTTGCAATTGAAAAGTTTGCGTGTAGAGGCAGTGGCGTACCTAGGGGGGTGCGGTGGGTGCGGTCCGCACCGGGCGGCAAGTACCATAAGGGCGGCATCACACACGCCGATATTATCGTTGTCGGTGTCGGTATCGGTATCGTGATGCATCAATACTGTATTGTTTTAAATGGTACTGCTTCACACAGCCAACGATCCGGTAAAAATGTTGGTTATCGTATCCGACATTATGTGTATGTCGGATGGTTCTGGTGATATCGGTCAGTAAATTATCGTTCGGTTTTAGTACGCAATGCAAACCAAATACACTGATTCATAAAGACCAGTCCCAACCACTGAACTCTAATTATACTGGAACGCTCATCACTGGCCTATCTCTGCCATTAAAACGTCGCGAGCCGAGAGAGATATCGCGCAAGGGTCATTCCTGTCCTTTTCGTAACGCTTTACATATGCACCGTGAGTGAGAGAGCAGACAGCGTTAAACTAAAAACACACTAACCTAAATGTACTGTCGAGAGAAGGACAGGGATGACCATTGCGTGCCCTCTCTCTCGCATCGGGCCGGCGGCCTTAGTGAGCGTTCCAGTACAATTAGAGTTCAGTGGTCCCAACACATCGGTATCGTTGTGCTGGCTTTTGCATTTCACTGAATTCAGTGTTGTCTCAGTACAAATGTAATCAACTATGAGTGCTGTTAAATTTAATTGCCTTCTCTTAGTTTCTTCTTTCGTAAATATAATAAATACAGTAACGACAATGGTTCTTTTGTGGTTCTTTTCTTCATATTAAGGCACTGGTGATGCTAACAAAGATATAACCGCTGTTCCAATTTCGACATACTGTTTATGGGTGTGTGTGAAAAGCATGTCCTATACCGATACCGACAATACGCAGCCATTTATAAACATAAAATAAAAAATATTTACTGGTAATAATTTTTTGTAACTTAGGTTTTGTCTCATAGGTGGGGAACCTTCGGCCTCCGTAAGTTTCTTGTGGCCTTTAAGAAAGATCTTGCATTTTTATAAAGGTTGCATTTATGCCTCATGCGGCTTCCTTCATTACTGTCTAATTAAAATATTGCATGCAACGGTAAAAAAGTTGTCTACCTATAGTTCATCTTAATTGCAACTATTTATTTATGTTTATTAATTTATAAAAACCACCATTTGATTGACTAGAATGGGCGGCAAATTGGAGACCGCCCCGGGCGGCAAAAATTCTAGGTGCGCCACTGTGTAGAGGGGTATCGAATAATTTATTTAATTTACCTATTGCAATTACGAAGAATTGGGAGACTTCTTTCGCCTGCATTTAGACACGTGGAATGGATATGAAGGTCATCATCTGATCTTCAATCTTAGGTATGATTTAATTGCTTGTTTGTCATTTTTGTGTTATCGTTACTTCACTATCAAATCTTGTTATTTAATTTCTTATTATTTACAAAACCCTTCATTGTCTTAATCGAAAATAATACTGATTAGGTCTCGATATCACCAGATAAGGTTTTTGTTACGTCCATTTACCTACATCGCGATTATGTAACGATTTCAAAATGGACTCTTGTCATCTTTCGAAAGATCGGACTCGCTAAGGGGTTGAATTGATAATAATAGGGGAAACTCACAGCATCCCTTTAATACTTTGTTGGGGTTGACGTTATTGGAAGTACCTTTCAAAATTCAACTTGATTTCGTTAAAAACGTTAAAGATTTGTAACTGGAAATTAAATTAGAGTTTTTAGAAGCCACGTAAATAGATATTCATTATCATTGAAGAACATTTCTCCCATAAAGTATGTTGCACCAAAAACGTAAAGATTATGCAACAATATTACTGTTCTGTAAACAATAACAAACCTAAAGGAATAATCAACAATTTCTATTGTTTTTTCCAATTATAAATCTTTAACGTTTTTAACGAAATCAAATTGAATTTTGAAATTATGTCTTGGTGTTGCAAAAAATTAAAACTTTAGTTTTAGCGGAAGTTAAAGAAAAAAATATTTTTTCTGGTCTTGAGATTGTTCGGTAAGCTAAAACTGACAGACGATGAAAAAATTTCATTGAAATCTTGCTTAATTTACGAAAAATAGCACTTTTAGAATTGAGACAATTTCGAAAAATGCCATTTCCTAGCTAAGTAAAAATCACTCGGTATATCTGATAGGGGCTAAATAGGTTTTCAGACAAGCACAAATTATTGCCGTAAAAAGTTTTTTAAAAAAATCAAAAATAAAAAAAAATCCATTTGGTGCCGACTTTTTGGCGAGCACTGTATAAATGTGTTTGCTGGGTAGGGTTTCTTATCGTGGAACATCATTTATCTATCATACGATAAGACCTACTCGAACACTTGAAGTTACCTATAAATACGGTAGCGTTATATTCTGGAAGGAGAAAACGCAAACAGCAGTCATCATGAAAACAGTTCTTGTAGTTCTGCTTATTACTATTTTATACATGAGTTTATCATTAGATGCAATGTATGTAAGTGAAAATTGCATATGTCAATTCGTTCCGTGCTCGCCGGGTTACAACGGAACGTGAGTATATTAACTTATAATAAACACGATTTATTAACATTGTGTATTGCAGACGGAACTGTGAAGGCAACGGAATCTACTGTTGTGCAGTTTAGTCAGGTTAGAAAATGTTACTGTAAACAGGTTTACAGCTCTTTGCTATCGCTGACAAAAATTTTAGTTTGAATAATGTAATGAGAATTTCTCAATATAATTACAGTAAATATAACGTTTTTTATTCCGAATCGGGACCTGATGGGACCTGATCACAATTCACAACGACCATCTTGATCACAACGGCCACTAATGTTATTTGATCATAACGGCCACCTTGTTTACAACGGCCACTCTTTCAGTTGATCACAAGTCACAACGGCCAACTCTACAAGTTGACCATATCGGCCACCGTGATCATAACGTCCACTCGTGCTCATTATAATAACGGAAACCGGAAACATTGATCACAACGCCCACTGACCCCAGTAGCAGAAAACGTCATACGACGATGATCACACACAACGACCACCCTGATCACAACAGCCACTTTAGAAGTTGATCATAACGGCCACCGACGCCAGTTGACAAAAATGCTCAACAACGATGATGATCACAACGGCCATTCGTACTCGGATCATGATCATAACAGCCACCTTGATTACGGCGCCATTTTTAAATTCTAATTCCGCCAAGACATCGAATCCCTGAGTTGAATAGGCGTATCTGGGCGAGCTGACTTGCTATCGCACAGTCGTACAATTTTATTAGAAAAACATATGATCGCAAAAATTTTTTTCATATCGTGTTTACCAACTGAGATATCTTTTAAGTAAGTTTTACTAATAGTGGTAATTATTTTAAAAATTAAGATGATTATCAAGAAAATATTTAGGCACGGTTAATATCTACCATTTGACAAACAATATCCAGTATTGAGAATATCTTTAAAGTCGAATGTAACTATCTGAATCTAATAGAAAGTTTGACAGTTTTACGGATCTTTATACTCTCTCCTCATAATTATACAGGGTGTCCCACTGCTCCGTAATCGGTCGATAACTCAATGTGGGTTGAAGATACAGAAAAAAGTTTCAAATAAAAGTTGCTTTGATTTGAATTGCGCATTTTTTAAAAATATTCTTATATCTACAGTATGTTGCATTTTCACGTGGCAGGAAAATGTCACTTTTTTTTAAATGGCACACCCTGTATTTTTTTCTCTTAATGTATCGACCAACCATATTTATATCACGCCTGAAATTTTTTTTTAAGATTGGATGTGCGGTTGCCAAGTTATTAATTATTTTGCCAAAATTTGGTACAATTCAAGGTCGGACTATAATATTCATAACTAAGTTATTCTTCAAAAAAGGAAAAATTTATTTGACGAATAATATTACCCTAATGTGTTACTCTACAAAAAAAAACTAATTGATTAATTTTATACCGAGTGTTTAAAATGAGAATTCAAACTTTGTGAACTTTAAATAGAATTTATACGAATATTTTAAATGGAACACCCTGTATTTTTATTTACCATCAAATTCTCCACAAAAAAACCCTATTCAACGGTGTATTATTTCCTGGTATTATTTTTTGTACTTTTGTTAATATTTACGATTTTTAAAATTTCACGTAAAAAAATTTGTTAAAAGTAATTTTTATTTAATTATTATTACAAAATACCGTTTAAATAGTTGTTATCAACGCAAAAAAACAAAGCTCAAGTCCTGTGACTATCTTAATTTCTAAATAATTAAAACAAAATTTTTAGTAAACGGTATTTCTCGAATTTTTAATAAACGGTGTTTCTCGAAAATTAAAATAGAAAATAAATACAATATCTCTCATTAAAGTAAATGTTCAAAATCTCTTCCACTTTGATCAATGCACTTTTGAAGCCTAACCCTAAATAATCTCACATTGTTTAGTTATAGGAGTAATCGGTTGAAATTGCAACGCCTCTCGAATTCAAATTTTCATGTCATCTCGTGTTGTGGCAGCTGTTGATATATTTGAGATTTAACCACTGACCTGTATCATAAAGGACTGAGCATTCTTCAATACAACATTGAAGCAAACAAGCCCCACCTAAATATTAGTTACTTCAGGTGCCAACTAGTGCGTTAGTTATATAATGATGGTAGCTCGGTGTTTATAATGTGTTGGTAGTACTGGTATCAGCTGTTACAGTTTAGCTTGTTCTAACCTATATGCTTAATATCAGGTGAAAAGTAGTATAATTACAGGCTCATAATTATTTAAAAACGTAAATTATTAAAAATTGTATTTTATTGCAATGCATAAACGTAGTTTATACTACGTATGAAACAAGGTTATGTTTATGTAAATAAAAACATAGTTATACAGTGTTACCAATAATCACCAACACAACAAACCTAAATTACTAATTGGCACCTTAAAATACCGGTTTTCAATTTGCTTCAAAAATAGTGGAGGGGATCATTAGAATGCTCAGTCCTTTATGATACAGGTCAGTGGATTTAACAGTTCCCCAAAGATAGTACCTAATCCATAAAGGTAAGGTCCGGTGACTTTGGCGGCCAAGGAACAGGGCCTCCTCTACTTTATTAGGGTACAATAAATCGAATTTTCGCGCGCATCTCTGACTGTTGTTTTGCTTGAATTATTTAGAACTTAAGATAGTCACAGGACTTGAGTTTTGTTTTTTTGCGTTGATAACAACTATTTAAACGGTATTTTGTAATAATAATTAAATAAAAATTACTTTTAACAAACTTTTTTACGTGAAATTTTAAAAATCATAAATATTAACAAAAGTACAAAAAATAATACCAGGAAATAATACACCGTTGAATAGGGTTTTTTGTCGAGAATTTGATGGTAAATAAAAATACAGGGTGTTCTATTTAAAATATTCGTATAAATTCTATTTAAAGTTCATAAAGTTTGAATTCTCATTTTTAAACACTCGGTATAAAATTAATCAATTAGTTTTTTTTTGTAGAGTAACACGACATTAGAGTAATATTATTCGTCAAATAAATTTTTCCTTTTTTGAAGAATAACTTAGTTATGAATATTATAGTCCGACCTTGAATTGTACCAAATTTTAACAAAATAATTAATAACTTGGCAACCGCACATCCAATCTTAAAAAAAATTTCAGGCGTGATATAAATATGGTTGGTCGATACATTAAGAGAAAAAAATACAGGGCGTGCCTTTTAAAAAAAAGTGACATTTTCCTGCCACGTGAAAATGCAACATACTGTAGATATAAGAATATTTTTAAAAAATGCGCAATTCAAATCAAAGCAACTTTTATTTGAAACTTTTTTCTGTATCTTCAACCCATATTGAGTTATCGACCGATTACGGAGCAGTGGGACACCCTGTATACATACCCCTTAAACCTACCGCTCCTTATAAACCCAGTAATTAAGAAGGAGGGGTTCACGGGGTGATGCAGACTAAAAGTCAATGGCGAGGACGCATCGGCAAGAGCGAAACATTCGACCATTTTCAGAGATAAAAGCCTCAGCAATGAACTGTATACTAGGTACTAGGTACGTATAGTATACAGTTCATTGAGCCTCAGTCACAGTATAAAGACAAGTAGACAGCATTAAACTGTGCCTCAGTATACTAACTGGGAGAGCAATGAAAAACGAGTAATACCATTGAATAACTAATACCTGAGTAATACCACAGAATACCAACACAGAAGCGTCAAAGTCAGTTTCCACATCACACGCGCATGCTTGTAATCGCCATTTTGAGTATCGTATTTACTTCAATCTCAATTTTCAATTGTCGTTTTCAATGTGATTATTAAGTGTTTTGTTCGGTGTTTTACTGATATCTTAATATGGGAGGCACAGACAACAAAGAAGCGATTGTAGTAACCAGTAGATACAACGAGTATTATAATAGGGAAGAGAAGCTATGTCCTTTAAAAACAGCGTCATGATAAAAGTTAGTTTGCCGCTGTAGAGCGCTACAGAGTCAGTAGATTAACAGAGTACCGCAACCTCCGCCATTTTTAGTCCTTTCCGCGCTTCACTCACTACACGCTCAGTAAAGTAGATGATGTTTTTGACTAAATTTTTCGGAATATAATAAAACAAATACACTTAACGGCACAATAACACGGCATTTCATTAAAAATTACGCACTTCGTAAGTATATTTTATGTATATGGACTAAAAATGGCCGCCAGGGCGGCATTTGTCGCGTCAAAGGCTTGCGGTACTCTGTTAATCTACTGACTCTGGAGCGCTACTAACTGTCGGCCCCCTAGTAGAGGACTAACGAAGTAATGTAACTCGACAAAAATTGCGGCAAATTGCCACGAGACTTCCCTCGTATTAACACTTTTTGCAAAAAATAAATATCTTAGCACAATATATATTACTGAATTCAGAAAAAAATACTCATAAACTACATAAAAAAAATGCAATTTTATCTTATAAAAAAAACGAGTGCCGCCATTTTGGCTTATACCGGAAGTGACGCCAGCAAAGGTAATATTACCATTTTCGTCCTTGGCCCGAATGCAATCGATTGACGAAAACCGCATTTCGATAACTTTAATAGTTTCTAAGTATAGAATGTCGAATGGAGAATTAAAAGACGCTTCAAATGAGGGGTCGCTCGACTCTAGATGTATTTTACTTGAAGCACTGTCTCCAAGTATAGGAGGCAGTGCTTGAAGTATCTGTATCGGTATCTAGATGCTGAAAAAAATCTATTTGTTACAACACTGCCGCCGAGATACCAAGTGTCTGTCACGGTGTCATGCGACTGTTATCGAAAATGACCTGGACGCCTTGTTTATGCCTCACAGCAGCCAAGGTGTTAATAAGGTTGGCTCTACTCAAGATCAGTATACTGATCTTGGGCTCTACTAAAATATCAATTTTCCTCGCTTCTACTCGACTTCCAGTCGAAACAGACATTAAAATTTGCTTCGCATCGGAGCAGAATCGGATTGAAGATTACGGTGGAAACTGGACCAATGATAGCAGGCCATTGTCATCTGAATAAATATCTTCATAACATCATAACATGGGACTGTTCAAAAACCCGACATGTGGGGGTTGTGGCGGAGCCACCCCTATATGAGTAATACTAATAATATTGATGATACATAATAATAAAGTGGTGCAAGTAAACGAAATCGACTTGAAGACACATAGAGGAATGTATGTTGTGTAAACCAAAGATTACTTTTTTGTGTAAACTTGAAATGGGAACAGCTGTTCAACTGACGTGTACGGATTTGACGTGTATAACCTCAAAATTATTTGGCATTTCTGTTGACAATCCTTAACTTTAACATAGTAGTTTGAAAATACTATTTTATAAGAATGGTTTTAATGACTATGATTGCACGTATCGTTGACGGTTTACCGTTAGCGGCCACAATGCAAGAAGATGAGCAGGTAACAATTTATCTCTAATTTGTGGTCATGAAACTACTTTCGATACAACAAATGTACATTTACAGTCAGGACGTAACATCCTAGATTATCAAAATCAAGCAAAAATGTTATTCCGTAAATTGGGACCTCAATCGCCGACTCGTTGTACAATTGAAACGGGCCCTTATTTATTTCAGTACGTAAACGTTTAGTACGTCGATATTCGGCTATAACGTGCATTATTTTTAGTTATTTAATCGAGCACGAAGTGTGTTATCTAGTTTTATGCGATAGAAATTATTCCAAACGTTTAGCTTATTCGTATTTAGAAGATATTGCGCAAGAATTTCATTCTCAATATGGTAAACGTGTGAATACTGTTACAAGACCGTACACATTTATAGAGTTTGATACTTATATACAGAAATCTAAGAAACTATTTACGGATTCACGGGCTCGACGTAATATGACTAATATTAATAATCAGTTACAAGATGTGCAGAGGATAATGGTGCAAAATATAGATGATGTGCTACAAAGAGGAACAGTTTTATCCGGTAAGATTAATAGAGTAATCATAGCAGGTAAATAGTGTGACTTTTACTTGTAGAGTTGGATTCGAAAACACAAAATTTATCAATGCTGACACAAAAATATAAAAAAGATGCCACTTATTTAAACACAAAGTCAATGTATGTTAAAGCAGCAGCCGGATGTATAGTTGTTTTTATTTTTATCTTATACTTTTGGATTTTGTAATAACGTTATAGTTAAGTATAAAGATAATAATTATATAGGTATTGCCATTACATATTTTTGTTTAATCAGGTGCATTGTATTGGAAAAATGTTATGTATAACTTTCTTTTAAGGTGTATTGTCCCTTTTTTTTTTAATTTTCCTTGTTCTTGTAAAGCGATTGAACCTTCTGTGATATATATGTTTTGGTCTGGAAACATTAAGATACCATTTGTTTTTTATAAATCATATATAGGTACCTAATTATTGTTACAGTATGTTTATTTTGGGTCTAATTAATAGGAAGCTTGATTAAAATATGAAACAAATCATTTCTTTTTTTCTACTTCATTTTATGAATAGAAGTAACATATTTTTATCAAACAATTTATACCCCATTAACACACACAATTTTAAGAATGACTCCAATATTCCAAAGTCAATCACAACTTCCAACTATATACTTGACCACAGCTTCTAATTTGATTACAACCATACCACTGTTGGCAATGCCAATGACATAGCGATTGTGGTACGTGGTAGATTTGAAGAGACCGTATCAGTTGTGATGCAGGGAGCTTTAAATCTAGTGGAAGCATGGTGCGGAGAAGAGGGTATATCTGTTAATCCAACAAAAACGAACCTCATTCTCTTCTCAAGAAGAAAAGGGCCGACAAAGCTAAAAGACATAGCAATATATGGCACCAAGGTACAGATTGTGGGAGAAGGTAAATACTTGGGCATAATGCTAGATCAAGGGCTAATCTTCAAACCGCACCTAGAGAAGACAGCGAACAAACCACAAAGTTCTTGTGGGCCTGTAGGTGAGCGTTCGGAAGCAAGTGGGGCTTATCTCCAATGATGACCCACTGGATATACACCAGAATGATCAGACCCATCATTACGTATGGCTAACTGGTGTGGTGACACAAAACCTCCACCCAGACGTACATACAGAAACTTACCAAGGTGCAGTGTAGAACTTGCTTTGGAATTACAGGGGCAATGATAACGCCCTGTACGGCAGCTATGGAGACCCTCTTGAAGCTACCGCCACTAAACCTAGCAACTAGGGCAGAGGAGCATACCGGCTGAGTTAACGGCGAGGAGGGATCGTCAAGGGGACGGGGTACTCGCTCATTAAAACCCTTAGTATGAACACTGAGAGGGTACCCAAAACAGTTTGTCCCACCAAACTGTTATTAAGACAACAATCCTCATTCGGCACGACTGGGAGAACAATTCCAGTAAAGCGAAGCTGAATGGAATCGTGTATTACACAGACGGCTCGAAAACCACAAAGGGCACTGGCCGAGGTATATACTACAACTTTACGTTAGTATAACTCCAACTAGCCTGGATAATGGAGTAAAAAATGTTAACCTGAATCTACAGAAACTGTCAAAATGGTGCCTAAATAATGGTTTGTGTCTAAATGCGGCGAAAACAAAAGTGATGTGCA